>JABXJD010000114.1:1447500-1587500 GCA_013375575.1 Percina caprodes
ATCTGACATCTGAAAAATCATAACAGCTATTTATCTATTTGGATATTTACATGAAATTAATAATGAATCATCTCCATCATTGCTCCCCCTCTTTGTATTTCCCAATTTTCTTACATTGTTTTTGCCTGCCACTGAATATCTCTCTCTCTCTCTCTCTCTCTCTCTCTCTCTCTCTCTCTAACACTCCCCGAGGACTCAGTATGAGCTCATTAGTTTATTACATAACTTGTGATAATGACATTACAATGGGAAGAAAGATGAATGGAGGAAAGGGCTCATCCAGTGCACAAAAAAACTAACTCTACTCATTTAAACAACCATCTCATTCATAGAAAACCCCGATCTGTATCAAGGAGTGCGTTCTTCACTGTAAAATGCTTTTTTATTCTGTTAATCTGAAGCATTACATCTACTTTCAAGAGGAGAATTTAAATATTTTTCCCACCAGCACACAAAACAAATACCATTTCTTAGCATGCATTTGGAGGGTATGGAGATTAACCTAGCTTAGCTTAGCTAATAGGGGGCCTACGTGCAATAAAGTAGCAGCTCTGCACCTTTAAATTCTCCACAGCTGTACGGCTGCTTCAACTAATCTGTGCAGTATAACTCACATGAACTTAAAGTCTCTCATCGGACGGTTACACAGTCTTCAAAATCTTTAACAAACCTCCCATCATGCAACAGTTAGGCCGTGAAGTGTATCTCTGGGATCCATATCTACTGTGTGACGCTGGGAGTGATCAAATCTCTCAAATCCTTGACATTTCCCAGACTAGCAGACGCTACGAGCAGAGACAGAGAGGCGTCGGCTCCTCCGTTGTAGGTTGTAAGGATGCAAACCTTCTCAACTACTGTATCTAACTGGCCTCGATGTGATGATGTCATTCAGTTTGTGTACTCACAGGACAGAAGTATGTGTTCTGGGCGATGTGCTGGGCCACTCGGGGGTCGGAGGCTGACAGAGACATGATGAGCAGCAGAGCATCTCTGGCCTGCTGACCAACCGAACCCTGTCTGAGCCAGGGACAATATGTTCATTCATATTAATACTTATTTATACATATATATCACCTTGTATTGCCCATATTTACATGTATTCAGATACTCTACTACTATTATGTGAGTCTTTTGTATCGTCTTTTGACCCTATTGCCTGTTAATTTTGATTTTCTGTCTTGATTTTCTGTCTCATCTTCTTATTCACTACTACAATGACGTTTATTAATGCGTGTGTGTATGTTACCTGTGTATATGCATCATATCGTAGTGTGTATGCACCTGTGTTTCCTGTGTGTATGTTTGTGTCCACAACCTCTCTGTACTGTGTGTATGTTTATCTTACTTTTGTGTGTATATCCATGTAAACCTGAATGTCAGTACACCCTTCCTGTTTGTGTGTACAACATATTTGTGAATGTACCTGTGTGTGTGTGTGTGTGTGTGTGTGTGTGTGTGTGTATACCTACGTGTGTGTGTGTGTGTGTGTGTGTGTGTGTGTGTGTGTGTGTGTGTGTGTATACCTACGTGTGTGTGTGTGTGTGTGTGTGTGTACCTGTCTGTGTGTGTGTGTGTGTGTGTGTGTGTGTGTGTATACCTGCGTGTGTGTGTGTGTGTATACCTACGTGTGTGTGTGTGTGTGTGTATACCTGCGTGTGTGTGTGTGTGTGTATACCTGCGTGTGTGTGTGTGTGTGTGTGTGTGTGTGTGTGTGTATACCTACGTGTGTGTGTGTGTGTGTATACCTATGTGTGTGTGTGTGTGTGTGTATACCTGCGTGTGTGTGTGTGTGTGTATACCTGCGTGTGTGTGTGTGTGTGTGTGTGTGTATACCTACGTGTGTGTGTGTATACCTGTGTGTGTGTGTGTGTATACCTATGTGTGCGTGTGTGTGTGTGTATACCTATGTGTGTGTGTGTGTATACCTACGTGTGTGTGTGTGTGTGTGTGTGTATACCTATGTGTGTGTGTGTATACCTGTGTGTGTGTGTGTGTGTGTGTGTGTGTGTGTGTGTGTACCTACCTGTGTGTGTATGGTATGAGCAGGGAGAAGAGCAGGAAGTTGGCAGCTCCCTGGTCCTCACTTGTGTGGAAGAACAATTCCAACACTGAGGGATCTTTGACCAGAGCGACACACAGCTGGTTCAACAGGAGGACCAGCTCCGCCTCCACCACACCGCCACCGCTGTCTGGGGGGGGGGGCAGACGATCACATACCCAGGTAACTGTCTAAACATTTTAACATCATGGCAAACCACTTCCTAATCAACCACTTAAACAATTAGATGTCATCAGACGGATAAACCAACGCCAGTGTCTTTGAACGGATTAGGTACTTTAAGCAAAAGAGAAGGATATCTGTGTGTGAAGGCTTTAGTCTAACTAGTTTTTATTTTATTTGAAAGGAAATTGATTGATTTCGAAATCGTAGGCATCTCATTCCCCCACCACCCCGAATACGTGGTGAAAAAGACCGGTCTCGGGAGACAACATGGGACGTTAACGTCAAACAAACACAGGAGGCACAGGATAGGCACCAAAACACAACAAACCACGTTCCAGCCAGTCAATGTATTTTGGTGCCCAGCCTGTGCCTTGAGTGTTTGATGTTTACGGCCCCTGTGTTGTCTCCCGAGACCGGTCTATTTCACCGTGTATTCGGGGGCGGGACAAAAATGACATCACGCTGAAACCATGCAGGAACTCATAGTGCACCTTTAACCACAACGTAAAGAAACACACTCACATGGCAACAGAGAATATAACATATTAATGGTGGCAAAAAAGTTTTAAAATGAGCTTCAATTAAGAAAAAAGTAAAGTTTTCACATTGACAGAACCTCTATTGTTTAGAGGGCTTTTATTTAGAAGAATTTGATGTCAGACTGCTGATGTTTTTACATGTTTCTGTTCTGTTTTGTTGGCAATGTCGCCCTAACAACAAGTCTCCAGTAAATCAATAATAATCCCGCACATAACACCCCGTAAAGGTTTGAAACTTTGTGCCGAATGAAAAAAACTTCAAGTAGCATCAACTTAGCTTTGGTTTCCAGTCTTGGTGCTAAGCTAAGCTAGCCGGCTTCTTGCTCCAACAGAATGACAGATATGAGCATGTTATTGATCTTCTCCACTAACATTGGCCAACAAAGTAAATAAGCATATTTCCCCAAAAATGTCCTTTCACCTCCAACTCACCAGTTCCACCTCCGGCGCAGGAGGCCAGCAGCATCATGAGGGGCCGGAGAACTGGTTTGTGGTGCAGTAGAGGCTGTCTGGCCTGAGATAGAAGCATCTGGTACATCCTGAGCTGCTCCAGCTTCATGTCCTCAGTGAACTGTCTCCTCAGACTCCACAGAAACAGCCTCTCCATCACCCCCTCCAGAACCACGAACTCCAGGATGGGACCCATCGCTCCTCCTGCGTTAACATGGAGGAGTTCGAGAGCGAATTCTCCGCGGTTAATTTGATTCACTATTGTCCACTATTAAATACCCACAATGCACTTTTAATTTGAGAGTACATACGATGTACCCTACATTTTACTCATGTATACCACAATGCAACGCTGTTGTGTTTTTTAAGAGGAAAAGAAGAAGTAGAAGTTTTTACATGATGTCTGGTACACTATCCCTGTCCTGCCAGACTCTGGTACTCTAGCCCGGTCCTGCCAGACTCTGGTACATTAGCCCTGTCCTGCCAGACTCTGGTACTCTAGCCCGGTCCTGCCAGATTCTGGTACTCTAGCCCGGTCCTGCCAGACTCTGGTACATTAGCCCTGTCCTGCCAGACTCTGGTACACTAGCCCGGTCCTAATAGACTCTGGTACACTAGCCCGGTCCTACCAGACTCTGGTACACTAGCCCGGTCCTGCCAGACTCTGGTACTCTAGCCCGGTCCTACCAGACTCTGGTACATTAGCCCAGTCCTACCAGACTCTGGTACACTAGCCCGGTCCTACCAGACTCTGGTACACTAGCCCGGTCCTACCAGACTCTGGTACACTAGCCCGGTCCTACCAGACTCTGGTACTGGAGTACTGAAGGAAAATGAAAATTGAGCGGAAGAACATAGGAGGGTGGAGCCAGGCTAGCGCGTGCCCACCTCCATCACACAAATAACCGGCGCATCGACTGACGCAACTATATTTTCACATAGCAGCCGAAACCTGGTTTGGTTGTTCCCTTTATAGTCCACTATCTAATACACACCATATAGGGAGTAGCGAGTGAGTGAATGAGGGAACGGTTACTCAGCTACTGAATACAAAGCAACGCAGTGGCACGATGTTCTTCTTTGTTCTCTTACCTTGCCCCACCTCTTCCTCCATCAGCAGGAAGAGCATGTGTTCCACGTAGTTCTGGACGGCGCTGGCCTCGTCGGCCGGGATGGGCCCGAGGCGTAGCGCCCAGAGCCGCCGCTGCCGCCGCTACCGTGTCCGGAGAGGAAACTCAACGCACTGGTGCCGCTACGACCCGGCTCGTGCTTCTCCAGGATCTTTACTACCTGCAGACAGAGGGCGGTTGGAGAGGTCTAGATCAGCGGGACTACGTTCCCAGGATAAAACCTGACGTTAAGCTTTGGCCTCAAAAGCTAGCAAGCCATTTGCTTAAAAAGGCAAGTTTTAAAGAAAATTTGGATGGTGCAACGAGGCCGGTCTGCTTGGTTCTTTCAGGGAATGACTGTAAAGATTTACAAAGAATACAGTATGTTCACGGCGTTTCCTCTCTAACTGGGATGTTTTGGGACCGATTGACAGTCTTGATTCACAGTTGTAGGAACTTGATAAAATAAAATCAACCAACATCTCTTAAAGTTATCTCCAATAACATTTTCAAGTCCAACTTACGTGATTCAGGAAGTTGAGTCAATAGACTGCATGTTGCATCAACCTGGGTTATAGTCCTGTGTTTAATTGACCCATCCATTCACCTCAGCTCCTTCTTCTTATTATCCTGCCTGTGCAGACTCTAACACTCCTAGTAGTACATCATCTTGCACCTTTTTACCAAAATCTGGGTTTTCTGGTACCAGTAGCAGTACAACACCTCAAAACCCAAATTTCAGGCTTCAAAACTTCCTTTGAAAAACGTTTTGGGAAACATTATGTTTTTCTGCAATCTGTTTTAAATTTTAAATTGTTTGAAATCAACTGAAATAAACAAAAATATTGAGGTTTATATTCATTCTCTTTATGTGGCATGCACTTAGCAAACAGCAGCAACTCATTATTATAAGAAATGTAAGACACGTTAGATAACAGGTCCCTGTGGGGAGAGGAGAGGAGAATGTAATTCACTGTCTGGACTTGTGTTAACCTTTGACCTAAGCTGCTTCACAAAAGGACCACACACACACACACACACACACACACAGACACACAGACACGCACAATACACTTGTATAGACAGACACAGAGACATAGAGTGTGTTTCGTGTGGGTTTTCTTGGCGGGCGTGGAGAGATTTGTTCTAAATGGATCTTGTGTTTAAGGGCCAAAGTCTGGGTCAGAAATGCACACACACACACACACACACACACACACACACACACACACACACACACACACACACACACACACAGTGTCTGCCAAACATTACAGACAAAATAGGACAGACTAAGACTGAGGGTCAGAAGAGATAAACCAACAGGAAAGTGAGTTTTTCTGCTTGAGATGTGATTGATTGATTGATTGATTGATTGATTGATTGATTGATTGATTGATTGATTGATTGATTGATTGATTGATTGATTGATTGATTGATTATTAGATGAGTTGATTACCTGTGCCCAGTGGTTCTTAAACACAATCATACAGGTCTCTGGGTCCACCCCTCTCAGCGTGAGAGACTTCTTCCGGTGGCCCCCAACAATTACAGAGGCCATCATTTTGATTGGTGCTCAGCTGGTTATAGCATGTTCCAGCTCAGTGTGTAGGACGGTGGCCGGACCAGGGGGCATCAGCTGGCTCTCTCAGTCCAGGATCAGGCTCTCTCCCTGGGCTTGGTGGACAGCTGCTGGCCTGCAGGTGGTGGAGAGAGTTGATACGTTTTTTATTATTCCTGTAATAGAGAAAATATGAACGGTAGTGAATGGAAACCAGGAAGCGATGCAGCAGATAAAGAAACAAAGCTCTTTGAGCAGAAATGGATAAAGAGAAGGGTATTTTAAATGGGGAGTGTAGTTTCAAAGCCCTAACAGATGTTTCTCTCCACAAGACTGACGTTATTTGCGTGTACTGTCGATTTGAGCTGAGTAATTACGTCAAGTCTTAAATACTTGAGCATAGAAAACTTAAAAATGTCCTTTAAAGTCTATTTAGAACATAAAATGTGTGATTAATTTGTTGATTGCCAACTCTAATGTCTACTTTTAACCGTTGTCATCTCCTGTTCTGATATCTAATGCAATAAATAACGTGCAAAATGTGTGACGCCTTTAAAATGTTCATTAATCTCACACTCACAGCCTATGATTGTCTCACATGGGCATTTTGGGGTATTTGAGAGGACCCCTGTACATCCAGAGGTCCTCACAAATACCCCAACCACAGTGAACAGAAAGTCTCAGTCTCATAGACGTCAATACATAACCAATCAATTGCCTAATCGTCACGCTTTATTTCTATAAATGCTAAAGACAACAGATTCTCTCCTTCTGTCTTAGCATATTTCTGTTTTTCTCTTTCTGTACCAAAGGCTATAGCGCCAAGGCCGAAGCAGGAAGTGAGGGTCGCCGGAGGCAACATGCAAACAGGAAAAATGGAAACGCGTCCGAGTCCCACCCTGGGCGTTTCTGGGAAATTCCATGAATTCCCAAGGAGCTCTCCAAGAATCCCCCACACACACACACACACACACACACACACACACTCCACCCCTCATCACCCCTTTACAGTTTAAAGAGTTTATCTACCTCTCTGCTGCTAGTGAAGGGACGACATAGACGACCGTTGTTGTCCTGAGAAAGAGACAGATATGAGGGAAAGGTTGTCTGATACACACACACACACACACACACACACACACACACACATACACACACACATACACATACTGTACATACACACTGCGGGCCACAAACACATACACACACAAACACACAGACTCTCTCTTTACAAATCCCTCCTTCACCATGTGGGCCTCTTATCTGTGTGTGTGTGTGTGTGTGTGTGTGTGTGTGTGTGTGTGTGTGTGTGTGTGTGTGTGTGTGTGTGTGTGTAGGACAAACAGTTGGATTTTGGTCCAATTTCCTGTTTTGATCATCAAGTTGTCATCGTGGTGTGTATGTGTGTGATTGTACATCTATCTTTGTGAGGACCGCTTTCAGATTTAAGACCTTGGGAGCGAGGACATTTTCGGGTTGATGTCGAGGTATTTAACTCACGTTACCCCAGCATGATACGGATCACCTTGGAGCACCATTTTGGTAGCAATTCCTTTTCGCTATTGTTTTCCACCGCATGTAATATCCCTCCAATGTAGGCGGGATTTTCAGCCGTGAGGTCATATTCAACGCGACCTTTGCGAACTTGCATCAGCAATCAAAAAAAGAGGATCGGTTGCACTTCTTTAATTGTAAAGCATTATTTTGCTTGCAGGCTGACTTTTATCTTATGTGGGACAAAATATTTGTCAGTTTTGACTAGCAGGACTTGTAATAATAAAACATTTATTTATAGATATAGTATATATATATACTTATATATAGTACTTTTCAAAATCCACGTTACAAGGTACTTAAAAAACAGCTAAATAAAAAAGACCAGTCAGAACATCAGGTTTTTAAGTGTATAAAAACATGTACAGTGTGAAAGTGTAGAGATACAGGGGGACAACATGCAACAAATGACTGCAGGCTGGAATTGAACCTGCAGCTGCTGTCTCTGTACGCGGGGTGCACGCTCTACCAGGTGAGCTACCCAGGCGCTCCGGAAAAACATCATTTTTAAAGAAATGAAAGACAGTTCAGAGAAGGTTCAAGCTCACATAAAATCAGGAAAGGCTCTCCGATAAAAGTATGTTTCACACGTTAAAGCAGACCGCTGACTCAGCTGACCCGACGTCCTCGGGCAGAACGTTTCGGAGCCTCGGGACTCGGCCAGGACTGCAAAGGTAGTTTAGCTATTAAAAAAATGGCGTTTTTTGTTGTTTTTTGTGCAGGATGTCCGGTGTTGCGCTAGTCTTGATTCTCTCTGACCAATCGGTGGTCTGCAGTGTTTCCGCTCCACCTTCTAGTATCGGCTCAGCTCGCTTGGTACTTAGAGGGGACAATTTTTCGGGACTCCTGCAGGTCACGGTTTTCTCGCTGGAGTCTGCAATGCAGTGAGTGCTGGGATACTATTTTAACCCTCCTGTTGTCCTCGGGTCAAATTTGAAGTTGAAAATCTGAAATATGAGTTTCTTTTTAAGCAAATTACCACAAAAAATGGATTAGATTCCATACAACGCTCCTTGTAAATACAACTGATCACTTTCATTCTTCTGATCTTAACTATTAGTCAAAATAATTCATAATTTCTCCTTTTTTAACTCAAATATTAGGTATAATTCTATATAAATGAGGGTTATTGACCATGAATTCCAAAAATAGTGTACAACTAGTAAGGTGGTGTTAGTGAAAACTAATAAAAAGTCTGAAAAGGTCAAATTTTTGTCAGTTTTTAACCCGGGAGGACAACACAAGGGTAAAACCAGTGACAGAGGAGACATCGGATAGAAGGTAAGATACTAATCCGTCTCTCTGCAGACTCAAATATATGCGCTGGGAATGGCTCCACATAGGTTAGGAAAGTCAGTTAGTTAGGCTAGGTTAGTCTACTTATTCAACCCGTCACTCCAAACGCTTAAAATACGGACGTTTGGACAGGAGAACGGGGTCTGTGTCCCGCGTGTGTCTTTAACCGTCCCCTTATTGCTTTATTTACTTTGTCTTTAACCCGTTAGTCCCGCGGAAATCCACTCACAACCTTTTCCTAAAAACACGTCAAAAGGGACGCCAATAGTCCCGACCAAGCGCGTTCAGGTAAAGCACGTTATGGACGCTAAAGGAGATTTTTAGCATCAATAACGAGGACAAAGGCACCTGACCAAGCGTCCGGATTAGGTACTTTAAGCAGAAGAGAAGGATATCCGTGTGTGAAGGCTTTAGTTTAACTAATTTTTAGTTTATTTGAAAGGAAATTGATTTAATGTACTTTTAGGTTAAAGGTGCACTATGAGTTCCTGCGTGGTTTCAACGCGATTTCATTTCGGTCTCAAATTGTAGGCATCTCACCCCCTTTGTGCTAATGGGAAACCAACAAAGAGCAATGAAAAAAGGCCGTACCATGCAGTGGAAAAGCAGCGTTAGTTGTCAGTGTTAAATTAAGAGACGTGGCCGTCTCTCTTTACCTGGTGCTGCCAACCACAGTTAAAACAACATGTATATAAAACTCATCTAAAAACAAAAATCCATAAAAGATACGTAAAATGAGACTCTGTTGTGTAGTAGATCATCTTTTGTTCAGATGTTTATAGTTGATATAGATGATATATAGGTTGATAATATCGGCTTGATCGATCGTCTGAGTGATATTGTGTCATCTACATATGAAGATCTCTGTGTACGGTATGGTCTTTTGGATCTTGACCTATATATGACCTCCCTGATAAAAGAAAAATAAAAAATATTAAAATTATGCCTGTTAGGCTTTAGGGTTGGAGGAATACTGAGAGAAAAGAGAGAGAGAAAGAAAAAAGAGAGAGAGACATAATCTGAGAGGAGACAGCGCTGTTTAATCCCAAACCACCATCGTGTGTGTGTGTGTGTGTGTGTGTGTGTGTGTGTGTGTGTGTGTGTGTGTGTGTCCTTAAAACCCAGACAGTCACATGCCAACACACACACACACAAACCAGGGATTAAACACACACATGCTGAGGTATTCAGATTTTCTGACCTGTTTTTTTTA
The DNA here is from genome assembly GCA_013375575.1 of Percina caprodes. Classification (NCBI taxonomy): domain Eukaryota; kingdom Metazoa; phylum Chordata; class Actinopteri; order Perciformes; family Percidae; genus Percina; species Percina caprodes. The sequence continues at coordinate 1,457,447 of JABXJD010000114.1, forward strand.
TTTATTTTTATTCACTTCACATTTTCGGGCATTTAGCTGATTGAGTTTTAAATTAATTAGATAATGATCCACCAGAAGCACCTCAGCATGAGAGAAGGCCAGGGCGGAGGGGTGAATGGGAGCTCACTAGATGTAGTTGATGAGCGCACTCCTGTCTCAGATCATTTTTAATCCAATTTTTAACGTCTATTTTAATATCCTTATGTATCCTGACCCTGGAACTTACTCATATCATTAAATCAACAGTACTGCCAAATCTCTGATTGCACTGCCGCCTCCATTGATGAGTTAACAGCGTTAACCCTCATGTTGTCCTCGGGTCAAATTTGACCCGTTTTTTAAGTTTTTTCACCAAAAATGGGCCGTCGAAATAAATGCTGAAAATGTCAACATTAGAAATATCAAATAACTGGAAAAAAAACATCTAAAAAAGCACCCACAACATTGAAAAAACGACAAAAAGGTCAGAAAAAAGTGATAATAGTGTTGAAAAACTGTAGTTTCTTTTCCATGGTTGATGGGAAGACAACACAAGGGTTAATAGTGCCCTAACCGCAGCATTGCCTGTCGGATAGTGGTCTGAGACCACGTCTTATGGTGGTACTGCACTACTGAACTGAGGTGCTGGTTTCCAGGGCTCCGGCTCTCGAATGTTTTCTCAAAAGCTCCAAATCTGTTAAAAATGACTTCAACTTTGTGTCATTTCCCCTCAGTCTCTCTCACCGGAGCGGCAAATCAATGCCGCAAAAGTTCTGTTACTGGAGAAGTATCGCCTTTGTTTCAAGATAATAATGCTGTCTACGCCAAATCCGTCCTCTATACCTATTATGTCACTTAAAAATAGTAAAATCACATAATTTTGCCAATTTCTAGGTGGTAGGAGTGAAATATCTGTAAAAAAATGTGTTGTGTGCTGAAGACACTTAGATATATAATTAGATATATAATTAGATATATAATAGGATGTTGGCTCTACTGTATAATTGTTTTCAGACGTTTTATTATCAAATGGCTAAAAATTACCCCCACCCCAGGGCCCCTGAGCCCTGAATGTACAACGTCTGGATGGAGAAGACCTGATGTGGAGATCAAACCTGCAACCTTTCAGTCACAGGACAGTCTGTGTGTCTGTAGCTGTGAAGATGTTCACACACACACACACACACACACACACACACACACACGTGTTAGAGCAGCTGTCGGACTCAAGGTCTTCACTCGGCTGCAGCTGTTTGTCTCTCACAGAAAAACTCTGTTTGCAGTTTCTAAAAAAAGGTGAAAGTCTACTCAGAAAGTCCTGCGAGGTGAGTTAATAGTCTGTTTGTGAGCTTTTGTATAGATTAATATGTTATAATATGACATATATATATATATGTTATTATAATATATATAATATTAATTCTTTAGTTTGGTCTATGAAACATCAGATACTTAAAAAAAACAAAAAACTGTTGTAATCCAATGCATAAAGCAGCAAATATTCACATTTGAGAAGTCGGAAACTAGGAGTTTTTGGCACTTTTGCTTTCAAAAGTGTAAGATTTGACCCCTTTTTTCAAAAAGTTTCTATATCAGAAATTTGGGTTTCTTTCAAACAAATTGTCCAAAAAAGTAACGTGGAGGGTTCCCGACAACGCTCCTCACACGTTAAATTAATAATCAGTTCACTACTTTCATTGGATTTGGGTGTTTTTTGTCAATTGTATAGCATTTGGAGAAAAAATTGATAAAAGATCTTGTTTGACAAATGTTAAAAAAAATTTAAAAAATGTCAAAAAAGACAAATGTCAATAAAAGTGACTAAAATGTGAACAAATGTTAAAAAGAAATTCTAAAAAAAAATTTAAAAAATGCCGAACAAAGTGACAAAAATGTCCCAAAAAAAAGTGACAAATGTACCAACGACAAAAAAAAAATTGGGGAAAAAACACAAAAATTTCAAAAGTCTCAGAAAGACACAAAAGGGTAAAAAAAAAGACCCAAAAAAAGTTTTTCATTTGAAATTTTGACTCAGAAAAACAAAAATTTGCAGGTCAGCGGGAAGTCAACATGAGGGTTAATACGTCTTACATCACACACACACACACACACACACACACACACACACACACACACACACACACACAGCCAGCATTACTCAGCAAAACACACACCTGAAAAGTCAATAGTAGAGGAGGATACAACGGCAAATAAAAGATGTTTTATGATAGAGATGCTCCTTTCTGCTTTTCTTTGGGTTCAAATCCAGTCTGAACATTAATGGTGTGTTCCTATTATTATTTTACTCTTTTCTATGGATTTAGCTTTATAAATCCATCTTTAACCTAATTTGTGTTTTTATTTTTCAATCTATACACTGCAGTCTACACTCACTCGTTGTGTATTTCTTTCTTTTCATCCCTTTATTGTCATTTTCTCTTTTCTATCCCTGACTGAACGTCTCTATGCTGTTTTATTCATACTTACTGTGACATATTTGGTCGTTTCTAGTGTCATTTTCTCATTTATATTCAGATTTTCTTCTTTTAACTGACTGTCAGCTGTTGATATTATGCGAAACTAATCTTAAAAACTCCACACTATGATATTCCAGCATAAATAATATGACATTATATTACACACAATATTTGCTATAGGCTACTTTACATGTTAAACGGCCCTTTCCTACCTCGGCTGGTCAGAGATGAAGGAGTGCAACTCTCTGGAAACTTCTTGTCCCGAAAAATCAAAGTAAAGTGTGGTAAAAGTTAGTTATAGTCCAGAAAACGTGAATAAATCCCGACTTTTCTTCTTATAGCCCGGCTGCTTGGCTCGTTTCTGACCGCAGCTCTGTCCCTGAGGCTTAAGCCGCTCAGCTGTCACTCTGCGGCTGCTGCTAGGTAACCATCTGGCCCCGCCCCCCGAGGCAGGAAGCCACGCCCCCATGCAGCCTGCAGCCATTCTACTGCTATGAACTGGTCATTAACCCACTTATTCAACTTTATTTACACTCTGGTTGTACATATTTAAAGAATTTAAAGTCTGTATGGCTATTTTTCTCAGCACACATACACACAGGGTTTGTTTTGTCACTTTGCACGAGACACATTCATTCCCAAGTGATTAACATTAATATTTACATCACAACATATAGAAATATACATGGGGGAGTAGGCCTACTGTATGGATGCTAAAGGAGAGGCACAGTGTTACAGCAGCCAAATCACATAAAACACAGACTAAATAATAAAGCATAAAAAACATTTAAAAAAAGCCACATAACATAAAATGAAACAAATAATTAAATAACATTTTAATTGTGTCTGTTACAGTTGTCGATTTAGGTGTTTTTGTTTGATTTTTATTGTAGATTTATCTGTAAAGCACTTATGTTAACACGTTGTTTTAGATGTGAAAATGAATTAAAGTAATTTATTAAAAAGCTTTTTCTTGGCTATATATTGCGAGTCCTGCTGAAGCATCTTAAATTTACAAGAACCATTAAAACAATTATTTTACCTCCAAATGTGAACTCTCAGCTCTTTGTTGCACATCTACAATTGCAATTAAAGTGTATATTGACTGTATTAATGCACATTTTTGTCCAAATCTGTTTAGTTGTATAGATTTGATAAGGACAATTATTACTTACTTCCTTTCATCTCATCAACGTTTGAAGTAGCATTATTCAAAGTCTGAATTTATATATGTAGTTATTTTTAGAAATACAAGCTGACCACACATACATGTTTAATCGACACATTTTATTACATTTCAACTGTTAAATGTGATATTAGAAATCTATTTTTCCTGCCGCTGTCTGATGGACGCGTCTCTGCTGCCCCCTGGTGGCAACACATAGAAACTACAAGTACTTTAATTACTTAAAGGTCCCATGACATGGTGCTCTTTGGAGGCATTTATATAGACCTTAGTGGTCCCCTAAAACTGGATCTGAAGTCTCTTTTATATAGACCTTAGTGGTCCCCTAAAACTGGATCTGAAGTCTCTTTTATATAGACCTTAGTGGTCCCCTAAAACTGGATCTGAAGTCTCTTTTATATAGACCTTAGTGGTCCCTAATACTGTATCTGAAGTCTCTTTTATATAGACCTTAGTGGTCCCCTAAAACTGGATCTGAAGTCTCTTTTATATAGACCTTAGTGGTCCCTAATACTGTATCTGAAGTCTCTTTTATATAGACCTTAGTGGTCCCTAATACTGGATCTGAAGTCTCTTTTATATAGACCTTAGTGGTCCCCTAAAACTGGATCTGAAGTCTCTTTTATATAGACCTTAGTGGTCCCCTAATACTGGATCTGAAGTCTCTTCATATAGACCTTAGTGGTCCCCTAATACTGTATCTGAAGTCTCTTTTATGTAGACCTTAGTGGTCCCCTAAAACTGGATCTGAAGTCTCTTTTATATAGACCTTAGTGGTCCCCTAATACTGTATCTGAAGTCTCTTTTATGTAGACCTTAGTGGTCCCCTAATACTGTATCTGAAGTCTCTTTTATATAGACCTTAGTGGTCCCTAATACTGTATCTGAAGTCTCTTTTATATAGACCTTAGTGGTCCCCTAATACTGTATCTGAAGTCTCTTTTATATAGACCTTAGTGGTCCCCTAATACTGGATCTGAAGTCTCTTTTATATAGACCTTAGTGGTCCCCTAATACTGGATCTGAAGTCTCTTTTATATAGACCTTAGTGGTCCCTAATACTGTATCTGAAGTCTCTTTTATATAGACCTTAGTGGTCCCCTAATATTGTATCTGAAGTCTCTTTTATATAGACCTTAGTGGTCCCCTAATACTGGATCTGAAGTCTCTTTTATATAGACCTTAGTGGTCCCTAATACTGTATCTGAAGTCTCTTTTATATAGACCTTAGTGGTCCCCTAATACTGTATCTGAAGTCTCTTTATATAGACCTTATTGGTCCCTAATACTGGATCTGAGGTCTCTTTTATATAGACCTTAGTGGTCCCTAATACTGGATCTGAAGTCTCTTTTATATAGACCTTAGTGGTCCCCTAATACTGTATCTGAAGTCTCTTTTATATAGACCTTAGTGGTCCCCTAATACTGTATCTGAAGTCTCTTTTATATAGACCTTAGTGGTCCCTAATACTGTATCTGAAGTCTCTTTTATATAGACCTTAGTGGTCCCCTAATACTGTATCTGAAGTCTCTTTTATATAGACCTTAGTGGTCCCTAATACTGTATCTGAAGTCTCTTTTATATAGACCTTAGTGGTCCCCTAATACTGTATCTGAAGTCTCTTTTATATAGACCTTAGTGGTCCCCTAATACTGTATCTGAAGTCTCTTTTATATAGACCTTAGTGGTCCCTAATACTGTATCTGAAGTCTCTTTTATATAGACCTTAGTGGTCCCCTAATACTGTATCTGAAGTCTCTTTTATATAGACCTTAGTGGTCCCCTAATACTGTATCTGAAGTCTCTTTTATGTAGACCTTAGTGGTCCCCTAATACTGTATCTGAAGTCTCTTTTATATAGACCTTAGTGGTCCCCTAATACTGTATCTGAAGTCTCTTTTATATAGACCTTAGTGGTCCCCTAATACTGTATCTGAAGTCTCTTTTATATAGACCTTAGTGGTCCCCTAATACTGGATCTGAAGTCTCTTTTATATAGACCTTAGTGGTCCCCTAATACTGGATCTGAAGTCTCTTTTATATAGACCTTAGTGGTCCCTAATACTGTATCTGAAGTCTCTTTTATATAGACCTTAGTGGTCCCCTAATACTGTATCTGAAGTCTCTTTTATATAGACCTTAGTGGTCCCCTAATACTGTATCTGAAGTCTCTTTATATAGACCTTATTGGTCCCTAATACTGTATCTGAAGTCTCTTTTATATAGACCTTAGTGGTCCCCTAATACTGTATCTGAAGTCTCTTTTATATAGACCTTAGTGGTCCCCTAATACTGGATCTGAAGTCTCTTTATATAGACCTTAGTGGTCCCTAATACTGTATCTGAAGTCTCTTTTATATAGATCTTAGTGGTCCCTAATACTGTATCTGAAGTCTCTTTTATATAGACCTTAGTCGTCCTTAATACTGGATCTGAAAAAACAACAAAAAACAGTGTCAAACAGGTTATCCACTTGTCAATAAACAAAAAGTCTTACATATAACTTATATTTTGAGATACTAACTTATGTTTTGACATTAAAAAGTAATAATTTTGAGAAAATAAGTTATAATTTTGAGATACTAACTTATATTTAACTAATTATTTTAATATCCAGGATGTTATTCCCCTCTAAATTGCGGAAATGGGCCTTAATATATATAATATGTAAATATAATATGACAACACTTATTGTTTTGTCCTCCATTTTTTTCTCTTCAGTTGGTGACGTCACTCGGCCGGAGCGTGTGCGGCTTCGTCTCTTGAGCTCGCGACCCGGCGGTTGGGGGGGAACAGGGAAGCAGTTGGAGGAGCAACTCTTCTTCGCCGAAACCCAGCACAACGACGCCGGTTGTTTTTAACTTTACGGCGAGTTTGAGACGCTTTAACGGCTCGGAAGCGTTTGACCGCGGAGCCGAAAGTGTTTAACCGACGCTGGGGCGCTAAAGTTGGCCGAGTTTGGGTAAACTTGTCCCGGGTTGTTGTGGTGGACGTTAGCGACGACCTAACAGCAGGAGGCGGAGGGATAATAATGTCGGTGCCGCTGTCTCTGTTAACGCTAGACCCAGGCTCCATTTTCTGCCGTTAAACAAACGGACAGCAGGAAGAAAGTGAGGATAGAAAGAAAGAAAGGAGAAATGGCCGAAGCACGGTCCGAGGAAGAGGAGGAAAACATGATGAGGGACACCCGGGAACAAGTGGTTCGACGGCAGCCGAACAGCTCCGGAGGTAACGTAAAACTTCACGTAACTTTAACGTTAAAACGAAGCGAAGATATCTACTTATTTGGTCTGTTTTCACCGGATATCGATTCAATTTATTGACACCTGTAGGATCAATAAGTTGTCACGAGCTCACACTGGAAATACAAACACAACCTGGTCAGGTCACTGGTTCTCAAAGTGGAGTCCGCGGACCCGTAGGGGTCCTTGAGGGGTATTCAGGGGGTCCCCAGCTAAACATATGCAACACAATGATAGGATTATTACGATTTTGGGCACAAGTTAGTAAAATAACTAATAAAAAAATCTAAACGACATCCTACTGATACATCCTATCAAATTGGGGGGGGGGGTCTAATTTGTGTCAGTTTTGGGATCCCTGAGATTAAAATAAAGTTTGAATGAACTACTGTAGATACAAACCCTAAATTGACACACAGATGGCCGGATATCGGCACACATTTCTTACAAGAAAGCTCAGAAAACTCCTTAAATATACCACTCCTTCCAGAGAAACGCCATAATACGATCGCATAATTCAATGCATAATCAGCCAAAGTCCGCATATTTATCCGGGGGCTGCATTTTTTCCCCCAATAAGCCGCATAAATTGCAGATTTCCACGCAAAATAATGCGGGGCTAGCACGATTTCATAATCCCTGCATTTTTGTTGCAAAAAAAGTCACAAATATCTTAGCGGAAAGTTGAAAAATGTTGCGTTTACTTCACACAAGAGCAGCCATTTTCCCCTGTTGCCATGGGAACGTTATGAAGTGACATAATTACGCATGACAGCAGATAGACATGAAGGGGGGGGTCTGCAGGTCGGATTCAAACCCGGGTCGCTGCAGCCACCATTGGGTGTGTGCTCTTACTGGGGGAGCTAGAGGTCATCCCAAATTCCCGCAATTACATAGAATTGCATAAATATCCTGCATATTCAATCACATTTTTTAAGAAAACGTGCAGCATAATCAAGGATTTTGCCCTTAACAATCACAAAAAAACCAGAAGGACTGATCGTTACATTGCAGAGTTTTTGTGATGAGTTTGAAGGTACTTTTAGCTCCTGAATACTCCTTCAGGCTCTTCCCCGTCCGTGGTATTTGTAGTATCCCTGTAAAATGTCACATAGGACTCATCCAGCTACGCTAAACTGTAACGGTGTCGTTTAACTGGCATGAAATGAAGTTGCCTTTTGCAACATGAGGAGTCTCTTCTGAAAGAAATGCTTCAATAAATCATTGCATTTAAGTTTTAAAAGTGCTGATATTTGAATAGACGTTTTGTGAAGCGCTCAGAAAAGAAAGGAATAGTTGAATATTATAACCCTTTTGATATTATACTAATCATTTAAGCACATTTTTAAGCAAAAATGCCAAAATATGTGCATGTTCCTGTCTCTTAAATGTGTTTTTCTTTTACCTCCATAATCCATTACTTGTCATCTAATAAATGAATCTCCAACTGCTCCCAGCTTGTTTAAATGTGAATATTTTTTGCTCACTGATCCACATTTTTCACCATTTTCTGACAAAAATCAACAACTAATCCATTCATCCAGAAAATAATCCACAGACATGACAATTTGGAGTTTGAGGAATTAAGATGTCCGTGTTTTACTTTTTTTTTTCAATTAATCCAGAAATTATTTGACAAATTACTCACTTTACACACACAGATGTCAGTGCATCCTTCATCAAGAAAGTGTTACTTTTTTCAGTTTTGTGTCTCTTTGTGGGATTTCGCCTCTCTTTGTTGTCGTGCTGTGTCCCTTTTTTGGTCATTTGTGGTTTTTTTTTGTCTCTGTTATTTGGCGTCTCTTTGTAGTCTGTCTGTGTCCCTTTTTGTGGTAGTTTTGTGTCTCTTTTTCACATCATTTTGGCCCGTTATTACCACCATATGTGCCTAAAACGTAAAACTAGAGCAGATAATAAACAAATTACACTCAAAAAGCCTAAAGACAAAACTTGCAAAAGAAGTCTGACTACAATCGTTAGATCTGAGAAGAGTCTTTTAGCTCCATTTAATGCTATATTATTATTATTATTGCTGTATTCATGGCTTAGGTGTTTCCCAAAGTGGCAAAAACTGATAAGAGATTCAAATTGTAGGCAAATCATCACGTGGGAGTAGCCTGTTGATGCTTGTTTGGACCCAAAGCCATAAATTCTTGTATCAACATGTCGACATTTGGGTCAAAGTTTACACATGCAGGCATAAATACACAGACTCCCACTGAATGTAATAATGGTGCAGGCCTGTGCCAAGACCTCCAGCCATTAGGTTAATGTACAAGCCTCCCTCTTTGTCTCTCTCAGTGAGTTTACATGCGCAGCAGTAACCAAGGAATGGTCTTCTCTTACCCCGGAGGTTAAATGAATAACCGCGTTACACCAGTTCTCCCAGTATACGTGAGCCGTAGGCCCGGATCTGAATATTCAAATATTGTGTTTTTGTGTTTTACAACGGGCATGCAGGCTGGTTTTCCCCTTGGTGTTTGTTGTCGGGATTAAGCAGCTTGCCGCGAGCTAATTTCCGCAGCGCTATGTCGTCCGTCTCAGCCGATAACGGAGAAATGTTGAGTTACAGCGGGAGTCTGATGTTTGTGGAGGTGCGTATGGTTTTACTGTAGCAGGCCGGCGGTTCATAAAGGAAAAGATAGTAACACGGTAGTTACAACTAGAATATAAGACATGTTTTCAGTTATTTCACACTTTTTTTGTTAACTACATAATTCCACATGTGTTCATTCATAGTTTTGATGCCTTCAGTGATAATCTACAATGTAAAAATAAAGGAAACGCATTGAATGGGAGGGAGTGTTCAGACTTCTTTTGGCCTGTACTGTAAATGACTATGATTCAGAGAAACACAAGTTATAATGCAACGTGCCGCTTCAAGCCTTTTCTCTGTAACAGCGTGTTTGTGAGTGAGTCACGTTGAAGCCTTTCAGATGACGACCTCGCCTTTTTAAAGTGACGCAGGAGGCTTTTAACTGAGACGACACGTCTCTGAGAAGCATCTGAAATATCAATAAATCATCCAGCAGATATCTAACAAACGCGACATCCAAGTTCCTTGATTGACCTCCCAGAAAAGGATAAAAATACCTTTGATTGATATCAGAATCAGCTTTATTTGCCAGGTATGAGGACACATACGAGGAATCTTTCTTTGGAGCATCGTTGCTCACACTGTGCTTACACACAAAACAACCAAAACAAAAATATACACACTAATATATACACAATATATACATACTCTAAACAGAACAATATAGAAGCTTGAGTGAACGAAGAGTTCAATAAAAATCATTTAAATTAGTAGCATAGTGCAAAGGATACTGGGATAAATAGTATTATGTTATTTTATGGACAGTTCTGAAATAGGAAATAAAATGATGAATAAATAACAAATAAGAGAGATGTGAGAATGGGAATGATGAGTAAATAATAAATAATAAGTGAGATATGAGAATGATGAATAATACTAAATAAGTGAGATAATAAGTGGAACCAGTAAACAGGTGCTGTAGAGACAGTGTTACTGGGTATATAAAATTGCATTTATCAGGATAGAGGCTTTTATCCACATCCTCCACTTCTAACTGACTTAATCATCACTGTATAAATAGGAAATTACCCTTTTTATTTTTTAATAAACAGACAAAGAAGAAATACACAACATTTAACAGTTGATCTGACGGGGAAGGAAGAGCATTACAGAAACACAACAGCAATAAAACAACAACAAATTGTGCGTAACATTGTCCTCCTCAGTGACTAGGTTAACATGCCGATATTCCCCTATTATTCAGAATATGACAGTATGATACAGGTCATGTATTTGGTTATTATTATTATTATTATGTTAGCCCTCGTGTTGTCTTCCCGTTGACCGCCAACTTTGTGTTTTTCTGGGTTGAAATTTCAACATTTCTTTTTCTACACTTTTCTCAATGTTTTCGTCACTTTTTTGACTTTTTTTAAATTATGTTTTAGTAAATTTTTTTTAAATTATGTTTTAGTCAATTTTTTTTAACAATTTCTTTGTCCCTTTTTCCGGTGTTTTTGATGTTTTTTTTTTTTTGTCACTTTTTCAGATTTTTTTTTATTCTTCTTTTTTTTGTCACTTTTTTAGATTTTTTTTATTCTTTTTTTGTCACTTTTTCAGATTTTTTTATTCTTTTTTTGTCACTTTTTCAGATTTTTTTATTCTTCTTTTTTGTCACTTTTTCAGATTTTTTTTTATTCTTTTTTTTGTCACTTTTTCAGATTTTTTTTATTCTTTTTTTGTCACTTTTTCAGAGTAAAAAATAAATAAATGTTTTTGTTGCTTTTTTTTCATCATTTGTCACTTTTTTGACTTTTTTTTAATTATGTTTTAGTCAATTTTTTTTAACAATTTCTTTGTCCCTTTTTCCAATGTTTTTGATGTTTTTTTGTCACTTTTTCAGAATTTTTTATATTTTTTTATTTTATTTTTTATTTTTTTTGGGTTACTTTTTCAGAGTTTAAAAAAAAAGTTTTTGTTGTTTTTTTTTTCAACATTTGTCACTTTTTTCAACGTTCTTTCTGATGTAGAAAGTTTTTGTAATTCAGTCAAATTTGACCCGAGGACAACACAAGGGTTAAGGCCTTTCTCCGAATACAGCATTTTCTGATTAAGACGTGTGGGACGTTCCCGTATTATTCTGGTTTTAGAAGCATTCTTTAGACATGTATACGGTATCGATAATGAACTTTGGTTAATTTCAGCCTGTTAACGGCTGTCCAACAACAACAACAACAAAGAAATCCACTTGTCAGCTCTGGTAATTCATCAACTAATGCTCATATGTTAGGAAACGGGCTTAAACTTGTCACTTTTGACACAGATCTGGGAGCATGTGTCGCTCAGTCAGCTGCTCTTGTTGTTGTTGTGATGAAACTCAAGCACGCGATCGGGACAAGCTGAGGTCACAGAGTTTTTATCATATGTTTTAAATATGTGCTTTTCATCTGATTAGAGCAGGGAGTGCAGGGGTTGGAAAGCCTTCTGAGGCCCAACACAGGCTCGTACACAGGAACGCAGCCTTTCAGCGCTGTGGTTCTGGATTTATTTTCTCTGGCATCTGAAGTTTGTCGGCATCTTCTTTAGCTTTGGGAAATGCTGCTCAATCACATGAGATATTCTATATAGATATAAGAGGAAAGATGTTGGAACCAGTTGGGTGTTTTGATGAAGTTGCAGGTGATCCAGACCCAAATCCCAAAGATTAAGGGTGCACCAATGTATTAATTTCTAATTCATAATTTCCTAAAAATAAGACTTATTGACCATAAATTCCCACAATAACTGTAAAAGTCAAGTTAATAAATTATTGTTATGTAATGTTGAACACTGAAAAAAGCGCCAAAAGAGTTGAAAAAGGGAAAAATTAAGGAAAAGTAAAAAAAACAATATAAAGCGTCAACAAAAGTGTTGATTTTCAATTTTGACGGGAAAACAACACAAGTTTTAAGCAAAAATGCTGCTTTTTGTAATTTTATGTGAGAATAAACTCCTTTATCTGTAGGTGATGAGATGACGGCCAGTTTTTACTGTTCTCGGCCATTTTGCAGATGAAAACAATCCGTAGTTGCAGCCCTGGTTGTGTACACGTCCACCAAACAAACACACTGCACATCCAATGCTGTCTCTCTTTTAGCTCTGTAGCTGCTAAATGTAGCAGCTGAAGTGCCCTTGAGCTAAAACATGAATCGCTTCTAGTTCACAACACAGACTTGTACCTTTTTAGAAACCCAACCGATGACGAGCACCGAGGAGAATTTGCTTCGGTGTGCGTTTTACGAGTTTCAACGCAGCTCCAGCACACAGCTGAGCCAGCCTGCTGCAGCAGGACCAACATCTGGAAGTGTTAAAGCGCCTGATGACTCCAGCAGAATCCCACGGCAGCCAATCACAGCCTCACTTCCTGAGTGCTCTCTTCCAATCAGGCTGCTGGCCAGAACAGACAGGCGGTCCAGTTAGAGTTTCAGAGACAGAGAGAGAGAGAGAGGGGGAGAGAGAGAGAGAGAGAGTGTTTGGGGGAAGAGAAGAAGACAGAAAGCTGAGAAGTTTTGTGTTTTTGGATAGCAGAATAAGAAGAAAGAAGTCTTTTTTTATTTTGCACGTCAACATTTAGTTTCTCTGGACGCTACAGGGAAGTCAAGCTGACCTGATTACCAGTTTGGGGTGTGAAGGGAAGCAGAAGAAAAGGAAGGTAGGAAACGGTTGAAGGCACACGTACAGAAAAAGACCTCAGAAAGAGAGAGAGAGAAAGTATTTTTCCTTTTCCTTTCTTTTGGAGATTCAGATGAGGACACATACATTTGACTTTTTCTTCTTTATTGTTGCACATCGTTGTGATTTTTCTGAACTACACTTCCCAGAGATCACCTGTCAATCACTGTCACCGACGATGATATCCTCCTTCCTCTGGTCTTCTCTGGTTGTAGTTTCTGTAGGTGGCGTGGAAACTTAAAACGGTTCACTGCCTGTACGGTAGAGGATTGTTTTAATCACCAAATGGAAACCACTTTACCAAACATCTACCCACAATTCATGGCTTAATTGTATTTTTCATTTTAGTATGTGATTGATATTTTGTGCCAGTTTTGCTAAATGTATGAAACTGTTGCCTAATCAATCATTTGGACGTTTTGGGTAATTGGTGACAATACAAAATTTGAGTTTTGGGACCATAAACAGTACTTTTTATTAATGTTTTAACCCTTGTTTTTTCATTTAATAATAATTAATTTCATTTAATTTCTCTCTTCACAGGTCGTTCTAACAGACGTAAGCCAGAGCATCGTCTCAGGTGAGAGATTTCTTTGTCTCGCCTGGCAGTTTGCCAAGATGAGTAACCGTTACCAGGAGATGTGCATTTAATGTGACACACATGGAGACCGATAGTTTTGGCAAAGGCTGTTGAAATCCCGGAGATCCGGAAACATCTTCCAACCAGTGTTGTTGAAGAATAAATCAGTTAATCAGTGCTTCTGATTGTGCTAAAAAACAACTAAAAAGTACTAATTTTCTGCTGTTTAAGTCCAGTTTGGGACTATTTTCTCCGGTGTCCTCGCAGACTTGCAGGAACTACTTTTCTACCCTTTGGTCTGCGGGTCTGACACACTCGTGAAAGTATTTTGGCTGTTGACCGGTTGGCATGGAAACTCTCTGGTTAAGTCACTCTGTGTGTGTGTGTGTGTGTGTGTGTGTGTGTGTGTGTGTGTGTGTGTGTGTGTGTGTGTGTGTGTGTGTGTGTGTGTGTGTGTGACAAAAGAAATAAACCTGACAATAAGAAGGTTGTGAATCATTTGAAACCCCCTACTTCATGAATACACAGCAGACTGTTCATATTAGTCTGCATAAAGGAGACAAAGTCAGAGAAATATTTTAAGGCCTTAGTTTGTGGGTCTTAAGTGAATATTCAAGTAGGTCAGCTGTTGTGTGTTTTGCAGACATCCTCACAGGACTTTCCCCATTCATTTCCACTGTGTTTAACAGATCTGAGCATATTTTTAAGCTCTTCATCTTCACTGCAACACATTTTAAAACTGATCTGTTGCCAAAGTCAGCTGTGAAAAATGACCAAGTGAAGGAGGGACCAAATGGGCCAAACTAATAACTTCAGTGAAAACCTGTAACTTAACACTTCCTGCAGCTGCTTCACATTAAAAGCCGTAGTCGGCTGTCTTTTCCTGAAGGGCTTTCATGCTATAGCAGCTACAGGAAGTGTTGAGTTTGCTTTAACAGCATAATAAAATCACAGTAGGTCTGTTTTCCAGGGATGTCCATGGCCCATTTGGCAGAAACTCCGATCCTAGAAATATGGCCTCTTCTCTCTTAACCCTTGTGTTGTCTTCCTGTTAACCATGAACTTGTCCTTCCAGGTCAAAATTTTAAAAAAATTGTGCTTTTCCTATGTTTTTGTCGCTTTTTCTGATTTATTTGTCACTTTTTCCATGCATTTGGTGGCTTAAAAAAGAAAAAAAAGAAAACCTGAGCTGGTTTGATAATAGATTTTACTCTTATTCTTGGAATTTATGGTCAACACACCTCATTCATATCAAATTATAGATACATTTTTTTGTTAAAAAAGCAGAAATTTGAATTATTTTGACTAATAGGATCACAGATGGGTAGATAAGTTTAGTCCGATACTGTTTTGAAACCCAAATTCAAATGCTATAAGATTAAATAAAACACCCCAAAAATTCAGTGAAAGTAATCCTTAATTTTACCGGAATAATGTTATATGGAATCATTTCATTATTTTTGGGCAATTTGGTTGAAAGAAATCCATATTTTGGATATGAAACATTTTGAAACGGGTCAATTTGACCCGAGGACAACACAAGGGTTAAAGCGACATCTTTATATTCAGTGTTACTCTCCAAAACACATTTGAACACGTATGTAGAATGCATTTCCTTTCGCGTAAAAGCTTTCTAAAAACATTTTGAACCGTGCATTGTTAAGGTTTATGTTTGCTTGAGAGCACGCTCCTTCTTCACTGCCTTTGTCGGCGTGTTGCTACGTCGTCTTTGTCATGTGAACGCCACCAACTGATGATCACCATGTCATTCACAATGCCTGCCTGCATAAACGTAACTAGGCCCCCAAAATAAGATCCGGTGGGTGAAGCAGAATCTGTCCATGCAGCAAGATCATTTCACTTGACAAGCTTGATTTAAGAGTATAGTGTAAAGTCGAATACTTAAAATAAGAAATTCACTCTTAAAACAAGGTAAATTATCTAAGACTTCTAAAGTTTATTAATTAATTTGCAGTGTAACTCCATCAATGTACAGTTTAGTATTAGAGAAACAGGAATGCAATTTATGTTCTGCACACAGTTACATCTGTCACCTTTTTAATGTGCAACTAAAGAATAAATACCTGTGAGGAATGATTGTCGTGTGGCGAAGTGTGTGCCCCATTATTTGAATGACGCTAACACGACTTCTGCTGGACAATCAGTCCCCCCCCCCCAACATGACGTAGTGGGGAAAGAGGAAAAAGCTCAAATGTTTGCCAAATGCAAAAAAAAACGACATCAGCAAAGTGGGAAAGTGTTCACAAAGCAGAAGTCACAAACTCCAGCCTCCAAAATGACCATTAAGTTGAACCAACACCTCGTAAAGGTTTTTTTCTTTTGCCCAACACATTTCAGGGGTCAGGGAGAAATGGAAAGAGGAGGAAAAAACAATGTTGTTTTTCCATTACTGTTAAGTGTGTGTGTGTGTGTGTGTGTGTGTGTGTGTGTGTGTGTGTGTGTGTGTGTGTGTGAGTCATGTGTGTGTGTTCATAGTTAGCAGCTCTGTGGCAGAAAGAGAGAGCTAGAGAGGGACGGTCAGAGACAAACAAAAAGACAGAGGGAGACACAGAAAGCAGAAAGACGTCTGACCTTCTGGGTGAGTCCGTTGATTCCTAACCTGCCTAGCAACAGCTGCTGCTCTAATTAAATGCGTCTTGTACCCTGGACGAGTGCTGCAGCGTTGGCTGCGTTAAAAAAAATGTCGTTACCAATACTGTGACTGCAAAACCGGTTCCTAAACAATACATAGGTTTTTCGTTACCAATTTTAATTTCAATTTCAATTTCAATTTTATTTATAGTATCAATTCATAACAAGAGTTATCTCAAGACACTTTACAGATAGAGTAGGTCTAGACCAGATAGAGTAGGTCTAGACCAGATAGAGTAGGTCTAGACCAGATAGAGCAGGTCTAGACTACACTCCATAATTTACAAGGATCCAACAGTTCTAGTAGTTCCCTCCAGAGCAAGCAACAGTGCGACAGTGGCGAGGAAAAACTCCCTTTTAGGAAGAAACCTCGGACAGACCCAGACCCAGACCCAGGCTCTTGGTGGGCGGTGTCTGACGACCGGTTGGGGTTAAAATGAAGAGTGGCAATAACAGCCACAGAAAAGATAACAGTTTGTAGTAGTTCTTTGTAGTAGTTCATGGCTTAGCAGGGAATTGTGCGGCATTACAAGGCACAGTAGGACGTAGCAGGATGAACACGGCATTTATAAAACTAAAAGAAATTAAAACATAACACATTACGGCACAAATATTTGTATTTATTTCTTAGCTCCTACTACGCGAGCCCTGCCGGACACGTCTTTCCTCCTAAATGTGATCATTGATTTCAACAGGTCACCACCAAGCCAATGGTTATAAAAAGCTTCAATAGCTTCAAATATTCAAGGTCCAGATTAATGAACTCTTAACGATTCTTCTACTCTCTTTTTTCTTGAATCTATTTCAGTCTTTCATAAAATCTCAATCCGTCCAATCAGAATAGACTTGCTAGTCTATAAGATTTCAGTGCAGCTGCAAAAGTGATGTTTTGACCAACTTCAAATGCGCTTCTCGCTTTATTTTTTGAAAAATATCAAAAAACAAATGTGAAGCGTTCATTTATCTTCCAAACTCATCTTTCAGGGTTTGGTGCATTTTATTGTCCCCAAAAGGAGAAATTAGTTTTCACAGGTTTTGTATCGACCAGCTTGAAGAACATCCGTGTACGTTAACACATACACATGCGTTTACGTGTGAAAAACAAACCTTTAGACCCCTTCCAGATGACCAAAGATTTAATCCTGAGCCTGTACGCAGTCATTTTAGGTGAGTGTGAAACGTAGTTGAGGTTGAGTGAGCAGGTAGAGCCTGAACGTTACACACTGAGCCTTTGTCCTCCACCCGTCCTTCTGCACAGATCAAGTGTTCCTGTTTTTAATTTGAGAGCCGAGCTGTTGTCTTTTATCATCTAATGCTGAGGTGCCCTGCAGCAAGGCATGCAACCTTCAGCTGTCTGAATGTGACGCAAAGCACAGCTCAAAGAGAGCAGACGTGTTGGGAGATGTTATCCAGAATGAGCCAACAACACAAAAACATGTAACGCTGAGTTAGCAAACTGAGAGAGAGAGAGAGAGAGAGAGAGAGAGAGAGAGAGAGAGAGAGAGATTTGACACTAGAGATTTTACTGTATGTTGATTGATTGATACTGTTGTAGATTTCCTGTTTTTATTGTTTTTTATCTTAAAAGTATATATTTTAATTTACTCAATGAATCTCAATGAATTGTATGTATGTATTTCTTCTCACGTTATTATCCGTGATGCTTTGGCAATATTGTTATTTGTGACATTCATGCCAATAAAAAGCAATTTGAATTGAGAGAGAGGAGGAGGTAACAGCGGTGAAATAATGTGACTTATGTTTCTCTCTCTCTCTCTCTCTCTCTCTCTCTCTCTCTCTCTCTCTCTCTCTCTCTCTCTCTCTCTGTAGCCAGGGTCCTCTCTCGTCCATCAGAGCAGCCATCAAGAGAAGTGAGTGTTAATCCTCGATCTCTTTATGAAGGCGTCTTCTTCATCCCTGTGTGTGTTGTGTGTGTGCAACGTGCCGGTTAGGGCTGCAGTACCGTGCATTCGATACCGGATCCTAAATGATACCAATTTTATGAAATAAAAATAAATGACAACATTACACATTACAGTACAAATCTTTTTATGTATTTCATTTATATAACGTAGCATTTCTCTTCATAGTAACGTTACACAGCCAATCACAGACACTGTTAGACCTTGGTAGAAGCACGCTGCGTGCTTATTGGCTCACTGACGCTGATGAGATTTACTCCTTTTAGGTGTTGAATGACGAGGCCTTTTGGATATTCAATACTTTAGAGCACATGTGTCAAACTCGAGGCATGAGGGCCAAATCCAGCCCCTCGCAGGTGTTGATCCGGCCCGCATTTCGATTTAGGTTCACAATAAACTATTTTTTGTCGCTTTTTCCAACATTTTTGGTGCTTTTTTTTGTTCATGAACATTTTTTTTTCAATGCTAAAGGCACTTTGTTTTAAAAAAAAATTTTTTTTTTTAAAGCTTTACTCAATTCTTGCCGCCTTTTTCGAAGTTTTTGGTGCTTTTTACAATGTTTTTGTCAGTTTTTTTAGACAATTTTTTTCATTTTTTTTTTCAACATTTCCCCAACTTTTGGGCACTTTTTTCAATGTATTTGTCACTGGCTAAGGTACTTTTATGCGGATTTATGAGGCCCAAAATGTAAGTGAGAAGACTACAGTATATGAGACATGAGATAGTAAAATATAAAATACAAAATATACAAAATATTTGACTTTTTCTCTTAAATAAAAGCATGTCAATAAACACATGTCTGGCCCTTGATGTGATTCTCATTTTCCAGTGTGGTCCTTAGGGAGACCGAGTGTGACACCCTTGCTTTAGGGGCAATTTGGTCATAAAAAGTATCTCTCTGTACCCAGTCCTGGTGAAGATACACCCAATGTACACAAAAAGAGAAAGAAGTGTCAACAACAACAACCATGTAGCCTGAAAACACAGGCGCATAAAAGAAAAGAATCAATCCGACGTTGTATTAAAGATTAATACATCCCTGAGTGTGCATGTGGCAACCGTTGAGTCTAAACTGTAAGAGCAGAAAACAAAGGAAGGTTATCCGTGCAGCAGAGCTTCAAAGAAGTCAGAAGTCCATTTAAGTTGTGGAATGAGATATTGTGGATTTTTTTTAAATGGAAAATGTGCCCTTTTTTTGTTGCATGGCAACAAAGCCGAAAAGTCCCCGGCCTGGATTAATACCACAGTCGTCTGTTAACCACTTGTTTGTCGTGGTCTAGATCTAAAATGGGACAAAACACACACACACACACACACACACACACATATATATATATATATATATATATATATATATATATATATATATATATATATATATATATATATATATATATATATAGAGAGAGAGAGAGAGAGAGAGAGAGAGAGAGAGAGAGAGAGATATATATAGATATATCTATATAGAGATATAGATAGATATATCTATATATCTCTATCAGCAATTGTAACACTTTTTAAATCAGGGATGTCAAGTGAATTATCTTCAAATCCAGACGCCTTGTGCTTAATAACTGACCCTTTTCTCTCATTTAGTGTAGGTATCTTGACTGAGGCTTTAAATAAAGCTCTGTGGTTTTGAATGGAGTGCAGCTACACAGCATGTTTTTGTAGCAATGTACTCAACTGTAGTTAAATGCACAATTTCTTATTTTTACCCCTTGAAGCCTGATATATGAAAACATGACATATACTGCGTATTCTTTACGCTGCGTGATCCTTAAATTCAGATTCAGATTACAGATGCTCTGGTGGTTAAATACATCACTTCCTGGTTTTAAAGACAGATGTGTCTCGGCCGTGTGACTGTCAGAGTTATCTGTTATATTGTCTATAGACTATAGACTCTATAGTAACAGTTTGGTGTCTGTGTTGTCAGCCTCCACCAGGACAACGTCTCTCTCTGAGTCGCCCAGAGAGAGAGACAGAGAGCGAGAGAGGGACAGAGAAAGAGACCGAGACAGGAGGTAAGACACATGTTTTACTAACAGTTTTATGAGGCTAAACCAGCGTGCAGCAGTTCACACACAGTGGCTTTGTTATTTTAAGACCGTCCAGCACCCATATCGTTTAAATAGCAAATGCACCTGTGTCCATCTGTGTGCCCATGGGCGTGGTGGTCTTACAGGGAGGTGTGTTCAGGTGCATTCTGGGCGTGCTGGTCTTACAGGGAGGTGTGTTCAGGTGCATTCTGGGCGTGCTGGTCTTACAGGGAGGTGTGTTCAGGTGCGTTCTGGGCGTGCTGGTCTTACAGGGAGGTGTGTTCAGGTGCATTCTGGGCGTGCTGGTCTTACAGGGAGGTGTGTTCAGGTGCATTCTGGGCGTGCTGGTCTTACAGGGAGGTGTGTTCAGGTGCATTCTGGGCGTGGTGGTCTTACAGGGAGGTGTGTTCAGGTGCATTCTGGGCGTGGTGGTCTTACAGGGAGGTGTTTCAGGTGCATTCTGGGCGTGCTGGTCTTACAGGGAGGTGTGTTCAGGTGCATTCTGGGCGTGCTGGTCTTACAGGGAGGTGTGTTCAGGTGCATTCTGGGCGTGCTGGTCTTACAGGGAGGTGTGTTCAGGTGCATTCTGGGCGTGCTGGTCTTACAGGGAGGTGTGTTCAGGTGCATTCTGGGCGTGCTGGTCTTACAGGGAGGTGTGTTCAGGTGCATTCTGGGCGTGCTGGTCTTACAGGGAGGTGTGTTCAGGTGCGTTCTGGGCGTGCTGGTCTTACAGGGAGGTGTGTTCAGGTGCATTCTGGGCGTGCTGGTCTTACAGGGAGGTGTGTTCAGGTGCGTTCTGGGCGTGCTGGTCTTACAGGGAGGTGTGTTCAGGTGCATTCTGGGCGTGCTGGTCTTACAGGGAGGTGTGTTCAGGTGCGTTCTGGGCGTGCTGGTCTTACAGGGAGGTGTGTTCAGGTGCATTCTGGGCGTGCTGGTCTTACAGGGAGGTGTGTTCAGGTGCATTCTGGGCGTGCTGGTCTTACAGGGAGGTGTGTTCAGGTGCATTCTGGGTGTGCTGGTCTTACAGGGAGGTGTGTTCAGGTGCATTCTGGGCGTGCTGGTCTTACAGGGAGGTGTGTTCAGGTGCATTCTGGGCGTATTGTTATCTTGAGGCAGCGGGAAGTGATCGCGCCATTGACCAACAAAAACCTGGTCTAAAGTCAATAACGCAGCATTTAATTGTTATTGTTAGTGTGTGCACAGCGCGCACACACTATGCTTGTTACACACACAGGGACACACACTATGCTTGTTACACACACAGGGACACACACTATGCTTGTTACACACAATGGGACACACACTATGCTTGTTACACACACAGGGACACACACTATGCTTGTTACACACACAGGGACACACACTATGCTTGTTACACACAGGGACACACACTATGCTTGTTACACACACAGGGACACACACTATGCTTGTTACACACACACACACTATGCTTGTTACACACACAGGGACACACACTATGCTTGTTACACACACAGGGACACACACTATGCTTGTTACACACAACAGGACACACACTATGCTTGTTACACACACAGGGACACACACTATGCTTGTTACACACACAGGGATGCGCAGCAGCACGCACATATGGAAAGAAAATTACAAATAAAAATATTACGGTGCAAATCCTCCATTCTAACAGCAATGCACTACGGTACAAACGCACCTGGCTTTTAAAGGGAATGGGAGAGGACACTCTTGATTGGTTGATTGCATGTTACGCCCAAAACACACCTCTGAGTAATGAAGACACTAAGCACAACCCTGTTGAACTATGCGCCCGGCGCACAGAACCTTTTTTTTCAGCAGTCAAACTAGCAAAAGTGGATTTGGACACGCCTTAAACGCACCTGTGCTGTGCGCCTAGATCAGTAAAATAGGGCTCGTAAAAGTCAATTCCAAGTTATCTTTTAAACAGTAAGATTCTTTGGATAGGACACCGTTTGCTGTGTCACGCTTTTTTATGTGGACGCTCTTTAAATAAAGTCAGGAAAGAGAAAGCCAGGATGTTTTTAGACAACAAGTAATAAGCACGTCACCCAGCTCCTCTCTGACTCACAGTCACACACAGAAAAATAAAATGACCACACCAAACGGTTCGATGGCCTTTCCATACATGTTATTTCTGTGGCTACACACTTGGATGGTTCTATTTTAAACACCTTAACCATTTATTCTTTAATCATTAAATAACTCGTTGCTGTGGGTTGCTTCCTTCATGTTAAGGTCACAGCTGAAGTAAGAAAACATTTAACCAGGAAAGTACAAAACATGTATTTACTTGTGTTTGTGTTTTTAATATTAAGAGTTTTCTTGTGCACACCTCATAGTGCGTAAGATAAAGTTGAATTCCTGAAGAAAGGTGTTTTAACGGAATAAACAAGGATTTCTCTGTTAATGACCTTCTGCTTTCTGGACCTGTTGCTAGGCGACCGGAGATCACCATCCTGTCAGCGGAGCCGCTGGCCTCCACATCCTGGTTCCCTGGAGCTTCTGGAGGGTTCCCACCTCCCCCGCCTCCGGCAGCCCAGATCTGGGGACCCACAATCCCTCCGTCCATACAGGTAACGCTCTCTCTCGGCCTCTGTTGAGGTTGAGATGTTTGGGCCCAAAATTTGGCACAAACTCAAGGATGAACTAATCCAATTTTGGACGTCAGAGGTTAACTCCCAAAAAGCGGTTTGGGCCATTTCTCATGAGTCCTGATGATAATTATGACAACAGGCCGAGGGAAGCGTGGCGAGACGCCGCAGTCAAATGAGTGTTGCACGGGTAACTTACGCAACCTCGCCACAGTCCGATTAGTGGAAGGGTTGATGCAGTAGTCCAGAGAAACTCCCAACTGATAATCACCCGAGAAAAAATAACAACTTATCCCGCAGTTGATTCCATCTGGCAGGCCTGCGAAAACCAGAACCCTCTCCAATCGCGACCGCCTCCCCGGTTGATCTCCAACGTCTCTTCCATCCTGATCGATCAGCTGTTCCCCTATACGTCACAACCCCATGTCCTTTATACCCTCGCCCAAAACAAACCACTCATACAGTCAGTCCGTAAACAATCCGTGGTCCCAACTCAGGCCTCTGATAACACAGCGTATAATTCTACAGGTGAAAAGAAAAACAAATACATGTTGCATGTTCCCCCTCACATAAGAAAAGCTGCACATGAAGACAGAATGGGTGACCATTACAAGTTCACACAAATGTCTAATTAATGAAGTCATAAAAATGATTAAGTGAAGACATCTTATGTCCAAAAAGTCACCGGTCAACTTCTCTGTGACAGCGTAATGTTCTGCAAAAAAACACCATTCAACATCATAACTCAGGAACAAAAAAACTCAACAACTGGTGTTTGTTTAGAAGATAGATGTAAAGTGCCACGTTTTGCCAAAAAATACGCTTAATGCCTTTTAATGTATTGCTTCAAAGTCTTCTCAACATACATTAGATGAGTCTGGACAGACATGGGTGTAATCTGCAGCTGGACTGGTTGGCGGAGGGATACAACGGCCAGGCGCTTATTCTCCTTTGTTGTTGTGTTGTCACCTCCTCAGCCTCCGCCGTCCTATGAGGAGGTGATCAGGGAGAAGACACAGGAGCAGGTTCTCCCTCCTCCTCATCCTCCTCCCTCCTCATCCTCATCACGTCCAGCTTCTACGATTACCATCGCCACGCAGACTGACCCGGGATCTGCCCCTGAACACCAGAACGTTCAGGACTCTCAGGGTGAGAGGATGCTCATTTGTTGTTTTTTTTTGCTTGAGCTTTTTATTTTGTTAATAATACATCTGTCAATAGATTTTTGTTCAGTAGTTAACTTGGGATTAATTGCACGTTGTTTATCTGCTTTTTATATATATTTTCCAGTTTTTAAACGCTCAAGACTGTAGGTACTCCGGTGTTAACTACGTTCACATCAACAGTACATGATGCAAATAACTTTAGTCTTGTGGAGAGAAACATCTGGAAGGGCTTTGAAACTCAACTTTCTCTTGAAGAAAAACATTTTCTTTTCTGCTTATGAGGTTTGTTTCTGCTGCCATCCTCTCCCGTCTCGCCATCTCGTCTCAGTCTCTGCCGTAGGAGAAAGTCACAGAGTTGTCCACAGCGTTACTGCTGTACTGCTTCCTGATGTCCCAAACTACGTGTCGAAATCATTCTTATTTAGTATAGTTATATGTTTAAAATGTGTGTGTTTGTGTGCAGAAAGAAGACCAGTGAGACCACTACTGCCTCCTCTCCCTTACCCTCGCAAACCGGCTGACGTTGACACCGACATCATCACTGCCAGCCAATCAACACTCCCCTCCGTTGACGGTGACAGCGTGGTACCAAACACACACCCGGTCACACACACCTCCGCTCACACACAGTGCTGTGACCTCTTCACTGAACCTTGCTCACCTTTGAGCTCAACCTTTGGCGCTCAAACCCAGTCGTTTGCTGCTGTTGACGAGGCCACTCTTCCCACCACTTCCTCTCACGTCCCGTTGGAGCGTCCCAGGCCACGCCCCCGCCTGCGCTCCAGGCTCAGCGCGCCTATCAGCAGCGACGTCAAAGTTCAGACTTTGGTGAAACTGCGAGAGGACGGTTTGGCCACGCTAGCGGCCCGCGCGGGAACGGACGCCGCTAACCGGGACGTGTGTCAGGGGAAATACCTTCAGGAGCTGCTCCAGGCCTTCAGCTCAGACGACTGGGGCTTCCCTGACCGCCGCAGCGACAGCAGTGAGCACAGCCAATCGGAGAGCGGGGAGGAAGACGAGGGCGAGGAGGACATGGCTACTCTGAAGGCGAGGATACAAGCCTTTGAGCAGCAGCAGCAGGTGGCTGATGGGAGCTGTGCAGACGGTAAAAACAGAGACTTTGGGGTTGCAAACAGACCTGAACCCCGGCCACGCCCTCGTCTCCAGGGGCAACCAGCCAAAGCCGTCCCTCCCACTGTTGCCCCAAAACCGAAAAATCTTTCTCATGCACCCAAACCATCCAGCAAAGATTTCTGGGAGGACGGTGGTTTGACAGCAGACACGGCGGACTCGGGTTGCACCGAAACAGACTTAAACCCTCCAGCAGCTTCTGGCGCCCTGAAATCTGCTCCAGCTTTGGTACCCAAACCCTGCACAAATACTGTAAAACCCTCAGTATCCCCCAAACCACAGTCTGCTAGAGAAACCCTCACGCCTGGAACCCCTTCCTCTGCCCCAGTCCCGGCCCCGAGGCCTCCTCCACCCAAACTCGCCCCCTCTGTCAGTGAGACTCCTTCCTCAGCCGACCCCAAACCTCCGCCCAGACCTCCAGTCGCCCCCAGAACCAGCCTAGGAGCACAGCCCCAGGACAAGATCACGCCAGCTGGGCATGTCACCCTAACTCTGCCCCCGAAACCCTCTGTGGAGGTCGGAAGTGGAGCGCCGACAGAGACTCAGGCCGGAAGTGATGAGACGCAGCAGGACGCTGCAAACCAAACTGGTGAGTGTATTATTTTCTTCTGGTAGGAACTGCAAAAACAAATCTTTCAAGTCTGACAGTGGCTGGAAAGTTGGTTTTCTATTCAAAGTAATAAAAGAGTCATTGATTATTTTCTCTTGCGATATAATATTCAAATACTGTGACAAAGCCGCTGAAAAGACGAATAGATTAGTCGATTGATTCGTTTTGTATCCAAAGAAATCCTTTGTTCAAGCTTCTAAATAAGCTATTTTTCTATGACTTATGTGATAGTAAAACAATACTTTTTGGGTGTTTGGTGACTGGTTATTGGGCCAAACTAACTATTTGACGACTGAATGGCCTTTTAGGGCTTTGTGATGTTTTCGCTCTTTTTACACATTTTGTAGAGTAAACGATTAACAGAAAAATCAATCAATAATAAAAATAATTGTCAATTCCAGCCTCAGATCTTAGGTAGAGTTTTGGGCCTAACAACTACAAAAGTAAAACTCCTATTAAGTCAACTTTTCGTGAGCAACTTCCAAGTGGATGTTTAACCAAAAATACCACAAAAAAGGTTCCTTATCATTTTGTTTTGCTGTATGTTGATTTTATTCTGAAAGGCCAGCGCTGCTCTGTGTGCGTAGAGATTTTGGGGAGGCTATTTAATGGCATTACTTGCTCGAAACAAACACCAAGTGGGAACTTTCTAAGGTAATTGTGGCAGTAATCTAGAAAAACACGACGTAACTACGACATAAATACAATTTTCTGATGACGTCATCCTAAATCTGGGTTCAGCATAATTGAGGTGAGACATTTTGAGTGTCCTGATTTACCACTAAAGGGCATTTTAGACTTCTAATTCTTCTTTTATCAGAGTACATTTTGTTTATGTAGTCAGCCTGTACATTGAAAGCCAAAAACACTTCAACTAAGTAAGATTTCATAATG
Source organism: Percina caprodes (assembly GCA_013375575.1). NCBI lineage: Eukaryota > Metazoa > Chordata > Actinopteri > Perciformes > Percidae > Percina > Percina caprodes. The sequence goes on from JABXJD010000114.1 coordinate 1,484,179, forward strand.
TTTTCCATCTCCCCCATTTTCCATTTGTGTTTTACTGCCAACAGACGTTTGTTTTTGTGTGTTTATTTTCCACATTTAAGACTTTTGGTTGATGTCGTAAGAGTGACTCCAAAATTAGCAGGTGGAGGTTTTACACTGACTGTAGGACTTAATGTTAGTGGGAACAGGACCTACAACTTTTAATTTACAAGACGGTGAGTCACCAGATCTGAAAAGAGACCACCCAGCTTCTCAGATGTGTACATTTCTTTGATTTTCTTCTCTCTTGCAGTAAAATACTGAAATGCATCTTTAAGGTTCAGTCCTGTTTTCTTTCCTCAACATAAGTTTGCTTTTAAACAACACAGAAGTTGTTCTTGGTCCTTAAAGGTCCAATGTGTAGGAATTTCTCCCATCAAACGCTGAGCTCATACAGTATATCACAATCAACTCTCTCGTGCCACGCAGTTCAAAGTGTATTACGCAGTATTACCGCTAAGTTAGCCTTCACGCTTCAAAAAGCCGGTGTCTTGCTCTTTTCTACATCTTTTTTAATTTTTTTGGGCAAAGAAGAAGACTCCTCTTCCTGAAATCTGGATTTTGAATACATGTGGTCCTCCATGTTTCCTTCTTCTAACTTGCCGGGGCCGGGAAGCGACGTTACCCGTTAGCGTTAACAGTGTGACATTGTGATTATGTGACAGTGAAAATGCGAAAGGTGGAGCAGTACGTCCTGTATGTCCCTCACCAGCTAACGTATTTCAAGATGAGCATAAATATGCAGCATCTACTCCAGTTCATGTGAATGCAAATGTAAAATTTCAAGCCAAAAGGAATATTCATGAAAAGGACAAGTTTGTGAACAACTTAACACGTTACACACTGGACCTTTGAAGTGGTCAGCAACGCAAGTGTTTGACATGCAAAGTCAATTTTTAGGCTTTAAAGTTCAGTGCAGAGACTGTCTGTGCTTTTAGTGTTTTATTAGACAGCTGGTTGACACGGTGCACTTAGTTTATTTGCAGACATAATTGGTATCTGTCATGTTGGACTCGGCAGAAAGGAAGAGTCACTTCCTCCGTCGGCGTTTTCAGTCTTTTCCTTTTCTCCTAGTGTGAGCTGAGGTGTTTAGTCTCAGATTACAAAGAAACTCTATTTAGTGCTCAATACTGAGGTAATCAGAAACACTGACATCACACAGAGAGAGAGAGAGAGAGAGAGAGAGAGAGACCAGCACTCCTTTATGTATTCTAACACTTGAAACTTTGTTCAAATATTGAACTAGTCCATCCCAACAAAACCTTGCCTGATTCCCCAAAGTTTGCCTGACAAACCGACTCAAATGCCATTTTGTTTTCACTCTATCGTTCACTTTTACCTTCCCTTGAATGGCTGAACGAGGCTAACTATGTGCAAATGTTAAAAACTGAATTTTACAGCTGCAAACTTTACGATGACATTCTGTAATTTATGCCCACAATTGATGGTGATTGCATCTTAATTTATGGCCAGAACTAACTTAGAAAAACACAGTTCATCCACGATTAGAGAGATAAAAGCTTTTTGCTTGTTTTTGACATCACACTTCAAAAGCAACTAAATAAATCTGACCCCAGTATGTCCATATAACATCACAATGTACTTTCCTAGTAAGTAAATAGACAGTGTTGCTATACATACAGTCCCTACGAAGCCTCACAGTGGTGATACCTGACAAAATAATCAACACAAGCAACCATTGCAGCTGCTTTGCAGATAAGTTCAATGACTCTTAGCTAAACGGAGCTTATCAGCAGCAGCTACACATTCAGGTTATCTGGTAGATAAGCAGCGTAAACAGGAAGCCGCACGCTTCCTCCAACCCTCATGTAAACAGATGAGCACGAGTTCACCAGCTGATTGAGACTGAACTTTAAACGTTAACGGCCCCACGTTTTGTTATTCTGTCTAAATTCAGACTTGTTTTTTTATTTTTATATTTTATTTTCAGTGAAAATAAGATGTGGTCGTCCAGGTGTCCCGACCAAACCAGCAGCACTGACATCCCCACGCAGAGCCAGCGGTAAGTGTGTGTCTCTGTTTGTGTATGTGTGTGTGTGTCACCCTCTATTGTGTGTGTAAAAGCCAGCTGTACTGCACGCTGTGTAGATACAATTGTGTGTGTGTTCAGCCAAGCCACGTGATTGTTCAACTTGACAGATAATTCCCATTATGCAGCTCTTCAGGCTGCTTTATCGGCTGCTACATAAAGCGTTAGTGTTGAATAAATTAAGAGTATGAGAGGAAAAATTACATTCAATGTGGCTGTTTTTGTTTTAGTATTTTATTCCTTTACATGTCTCCTAACTTTGTCTCCATTTGAAGCATTTTGTTACCTTCGTTACCTTGATAATCACCACTCTAAATTGTCCCTAACTGTTAAAGTTGTCACTGTAGCATCAGATATGAGCAGTGAGTGGTGATCTGATGTCTGCTCTCCACCTCCAGCTCCAAGTGGCCTCCAACTGGCCCCCAAACCCACTGGCGTCTCGCCAACGCCTCCAGATTCAAACCCAGTCCCACCCAAACCTACAGCTGCTGCCCCGGCCATAGCCCCCAGACCTTCAGGAACGGCCCCGGTTCAGAGCCTGGGCCTCAAACAACCCGCTCCGGCCCTGAGGAAAGGCCCCGTGATTCAGACCAAGCCAGAAACCAGCAGCACTGCAAACCCAAGCTCCTCAGACCCTCCTCTCCCTCCGCGGTAAGGAAGGGATTTGTAATGCTGTACTTCAGGAGCGGAATAAACCTTCAAATATGACTTCACTGTCCCATAAAAGTAGAACATATTAGTTTTAATAATTAAAATTGTGATTGTTTACTTTCCCAGTAAGTTGCTTTTTATTGTTTTGATTATGCAGCATTATAAACATGTTGGAACTTTCCTTTTATTTTATTTTTTAAAAGCTGTTGTTGATTGGTGCCATAAATCAATCTCCCTCTTTCTCTCCAGGCCTTCAAGTGTGAAGCTCCTCCCCCTTCGTCCTCCACCAATCAAATCCACCCCTGGGCGACCGCCGCCTCCAGCCGTCAGCTCAAATTCCTCAGCCAACCAGACGACCCCTTCTCGGCCCAAAACTTGTCCCGCCCCCTCAGCCGGCCAGTCTTCGTCTTCACAAACCACTTCGTCCTGTTCTTCTGTATCAGCCAATCAAAGGGCATCAAAGAGGGGACCACCTCTGCCCCCGCGCCCTAAACCTGGACACCCTCTCTACACCAGCTACGTGGTATGACACACACAGACAATAAATCCTGAATTTTCCCTTGGGGATCAATAAATTGTCTGTCTGTCTAAAGACATGAAGACTTTCTGATTTTGATTAAGACGGACGCAGACAGACAAATAAAGACACACACACACACACACACACACACACACACACACACACTACTGTCATAGGTTTGATTTCCAAGGTCTTCATTTTCTTAATGTTGTCTCAGAAACAGGAAGTCCTGATCGTCCTGGACGACCCAAGCCCCTCAGAGCCTCTGCCAGGTGAAGGGAGGAGTCAAACGGCCGTCATCAACCCGTCACAGTGTCTCCTAGACCTGGACGTCCAACCAGAACCTGCTCCAGATCAGGACAACCAATCAAAATCGGCCTTGGAGGGCTTCAGCCTATCGGACTCCCAGGTAGTGGAACAGCTAGTTAAACCCTAGTCTTACTACTCTTTAAAGCAATTAAATTCAAATACCTTAATGTATCTTCTGGGAGCAATTTAAAAGCACGAGAAGTAGTTCTGATAGATAAGTTAATAAATATGATAAAATACACCGAATAATAATAATAATAATAATAATAATAATAATAATAATAATGATAATTAAAGAGAAGAGAAGAGCAGCAGCAACACAATTTTTTCTTTTTTGTATTGAAACTTACTTTAAATGTAAGTCTACTACCTTTAACTGCTCTAAATGTGTTTTCCACAAACACACATAAAAGAGAGACATAACTTTAATTTTATTTATTTTATGTCATGTAGTCTATTCTGCCTGTGCACCCCACGGAGCAGAAGGAACCGCCCGACTCGCCTCCCGTCAGGTCAGACACACAACTACACACCAGACATTTAACGGTACAGGAACCATTTCTGGAAGACTTGTGTCATTTTGTGTATATCCTTTGACGTGTGTGTGCAGCGGTCCTCGGTGCGTTGCCTTGTTCGATTACGAGGGAGAGGATGACGACGAGCTCACCTTCTCCCAGGGTGACGTCATCGCCCTGCTGGAGATCATTGGACAAGAGTGGGGGCGGGGCCAGATCCATGGGCGAATTGGAATATTCCCCCTGAACTTCACAGAGGTAGTGGAGCCGCCCCCCCAGCCGGCGCTGTCACCAGGGGAAACGGGAAAACCAACGGCAACAGAGACCACAGCAACAAAAAGAACAGGTGAGCTAAAAAGTCCTTCAACTGTAAAAAAACTAAAAACTGAACTTCAGTCTTTTTGGAATAACTCAGTGTCCCAAGCACACTGGCACAGTTGGTTGTCATGTGTAAGCGGGCATCTTAACCATGGTTGCTTCTCATAATCCTTAAATTGCCTCCTTGAGTCCTCCACTTGCCTCCTTTCATAGGACGAGAGAGGCAACATGGTACTGTGTTTTAGAGGGATGAAACGTCCTTTCCTTCGAAAAGTCACATAAATACGTCTGCTGTATGGGCGGAGTTAGCAACTCCTGCAGCTACATTACTTCTGAGAAGGCTGTTCTCTCTCTCTCTCTCTCTCTCTCTCTCTCTCTCTCTCTCTCGCTCTCTCTCTCGCTCTCTCTCGCTCTCTCTCATGTCACTTATTTGCTCCTCCAAGGCAGCTGTAGAGTGTCGTACATAATTCTGTTTAAATCGATCTAAAATAAAAACCACATCAGCTAGAGCGTTCATTCTTTTTGCAGCAGAAAGCCAAAGCTTCTGTCTTTCGCGTCATTGCGTTACACGCTTACACGTTACGTGACCACGTGACACCATTTCTATTGCAGATGAAACTAACCAACATTGTGATTTCTTTAGAGTTGAATGTAATGGTGTTTTTCTTTTGTCCACTACAGCACCAAAGACCTCAAAGGGCCCCGACTCAGAGGTGAGTGTGAGAGTGTGTAAGAAAGCTCCCTAATTTTTTAATATTTAAAGTCTTGTAGGTCTTTCTGTCACTAGTCCAAATATATTTCTCTGTATATGAGACCAACACGCATTTATATTGTAGCCAATTTAGACACCCGCATTATAGGACGAAATGAGATGAAATTAGTTTTCCGGACTTTGTCATCAGACTTTTTACGTTGTGATACAGGTCTTAAATTTCATCCATAAAAGTCTTACATTTTGTTTTTAAAAGTTTGTGAAACCTGCAAAAACACAAATTTTTGTTGTTAATATTCAGATTTTCACATTTGTCTTGTATAAAATGTGCTAATTAGTCTATTAATTGTGCGCCGTTATCGCCGTGCTGAATGCGTTTGTGTTTGTTCAGACAACGGAGTGGGCTGTGGCTCTGTTCGACTTCCCCGGTCAGACCGCAGAGGATCTGTCCTTCCACAAGGGGGCGCTCATCCAGGTGACGCTGCACATCGATGCTGAGTGGAGGCGAGGTAGACTGGAGGGGAGGGAGGGGATCTACCCTGCTGCCTTCACACAAGCCTGCCAGGGTAACACACACACACACACACACACCTATTTCTCCTCGTGTCTCGTCATACGGTTTTGGAAAATAATGGATCCTAAATACTCTTTAACAACCTCTCCCAGTTTTATTATTTATTCATTATCTTCTCTAGATTTTCCAACATTTTAGACACCGACATGGTAATAGTAATAGTAAGGGTCCAATAATGATTTATTGAAAAACATATTTTCTTGAGGGAGGATCCCTAAAACCTCGCGCCACATTCATGCAGAATGACAGAGAAAACACTGCTAATCCCACGTTGTAAATATACTCTGTTACAGCATTGTGAATGTATTTGTTTACAAAATACGTATTTGTGTGTGTTTTGGATGCTTTTATACCATAAATGTGGCTATTATAACTATGAGATACCAGTCATTTGTGCTTTTCATCTTGTTTATGTTTTTATTTATGGGTATTTCAATCATTTTTTAATAGTTTTGTGTTTTTGATTTGTTTGTATTAAGATAAGCTGTTTTTGTTTTATCAATTTAAAAAAAAATTTTTACTAATGTGTTATCTGGAATCTAACCACAACTTCCTGTTCTCGTTTCCAGCTCAGCCAATCCCAGGCCAGCAGTCAGCGGTTAAAGGCGTGGCCAAGTTTGACTTCACAGCAGAGAGCGAGGATGAGCTCACGATAAAGGTGCGTTTGTGTCCTGAGAAAGTTTAAAGACTCTCTGCACAGACTCGCTGTAGGATTATGTAAAGATTTAACATTTATTTAGGCCTTTTAACTCTAAAAAAAAAAGTTTTGGTCACTTTTTTCAACATTTTTGTCACTTTTTCAATGTTGTGGGTGCTTTTTTGATGTTTTTTCCAAAGTTTTTTGCTATTTTTAATGTTGACATTTTCAGCCTATGTCGACGGCCCATTTTTTGTGACCAAAAAAAAACCATGAACTGAAAACGGGTCAATTTGACCCAACGAAAAGCATGAGGGTTAAGTTATGTTCATTTATCAGTGAGGGCAAACTATTATTTTCAGGCAAACTATCTGTTGTCTGTTTCAAAATGAAGCTGTTTTCTTACAATTGTGCTTTCTTTCTGTCTTCCTGTCTTCTCCTGCAGGTCGGTGACATCATTACGCAGGTGGAGTTTGTGGATGAGCAGTGGATTCTGGGAGTTGTGGGCGGGAAGCGTGGGATTGTGCCTACAAACTACATTTCTCTTCTCTCATGAGGAAAATCCTGAAAACAGCCAATGGGGAAAAAAACTAGGAAACAATTTTTTTCTTCGTGTGTTGAGAGCAGCCGCTCTCTGTGAACAGGTTGGTGGGTTTGAACTCTACGAGAACGCTGTGAATACTGAACTCGGCTACAACAGTGTTTCAAAGTTTTCCCCAAAAAGTTTTCGGGCAGTTTTTGGTTAAACAAAAGCCGCCTGCTCAGATTTTATTGGTAGTTTGGAAACCAGAATTTTTAAGTTCCACTCTGCGTGGACCGTCTCTTGACAACGGGACGGACCTGCGCCGCCTTAACGACGGAGTAAAACGGATTTCACGCCGGTGATTTGCGTCTTCCTATATCTCTGTGCTCTGATTGGCTCCGTGGATTATATCCTACCTGAACTGGATTTGACTTTTTCTTTCTCTGACTGTTGGGTTCATTAGTCCTGACCAGTGGGCGTTCCCAGAGAATCAAAACCCTGAAGCTCCTACGACTCACTTGTGGTCATCCTGCACTAATGGTTCAAATGGATCCGCATGATGGGGAAGGATGGAAAAATATAATCAAGATCGGACATTTGCTTTAAACAGCCGCCGTTTGGCGACTTTTCCTCTTTGTGTCTGATTACAGATGTTTAACATAGACTGTTAAAAGTGTTATGCGTCAGATACATTTTCAAAATCAGGCCAGCTTGCAGTATTTGAACTGAAAACACGTCAAGGTTTCCAGAGGGGACTAATTCACTTTAAAGGGATATTTCAGATGTTTTGCAGTGTGGTGGTTATGTGATTATGATGTGATTGACAACTCTGGCTCCAGTAGAGGTGGTGTGAGTAACATTCCTCATCTTGTATATGAGGTCTTTCAATATCAATCTGAGAATACTAGGCCTTCCAATACTGCAGGAGGGTATAGCCGAGTTAACTACATGAGCAAGTGCTTATCATCTATAAGCTACTTCTCCAGTCAGTGTGTTAGCTGCAGTAGATGTTTGGAGGAGCAGGCAGGAGTACCGACACAGAAGCTAAGCAATGTCCTGCTGTGGACGGGGACAGCAGCTAAATGCATTTTAGATGCATTAAAAACATCCATATCTGTGTAAGTGGACGCTATATTTAGAATATTTTCACCACGTTACTTGGCTGTCAGACGGCCCTTCACAACGGGGAGCTGAAGCCGTTATCTCGGCTCTCCTCAAAGCCGCCAGACTCCTTTTAATGACAAAAACATTTTACCTTGCAGAGCCGGTTTTTTTTCAAATGAGTCTGGCGGCTTTGAAGAGAGCAGAGATAACGGCTTCAGTTCCCCGCTGTAAAGGGCGGTCTGACAGCCAGATAAAGTAGTGAAAATATTCTAAATATAGCGTAAACTTAAATAGATTTTTTTGTAAAATGTGTTTAAGCTGCTGTCCCCGTCCACAGCAGGACACCAGCGTAGCTCCCGGGTCGGTACTCCTGCCTGCTTCTCCGAACGGGGGGGCATGTGATGGATACCTCATACAACCCCAGTCAAAATCTGAACTATCCCTTAAACTAACTCAGTCAAAACTTACATTTATCTTTAACATAGTGTACCGTGAAGAACGCTATTCTCTTCCTAAGCCAGAGGAAAACTGAATAATGGAGCTTTGAGTCGGTGGGCGAGTGCGAGCTGCAGGCCGGATGTTTGTCTGCTGAAGCCTGCTGGGAGGAAACGCCAGCTCTGGTTTGTGTTGTTTCCTAAATGTTTTTAACTTGTAGCGCTCAGCGGTCCGAGAGCCAAAAAAATGCCACTTTTAAGACTTTAAAAATTATAGGACACCCGGTATAGTTGAAATAAACTGAGTCAGAATGTCTTATTTTATGACTCTGTAGGTACCTTATAGCTATTTATAAAAGTTATGTTGTTGCACATGTTTTCACTGATAAATTCTTACATAGAAACTTTTCCAAAAGGTTTTACATTCTCAAAGCTTTGAAGCTTGAACCAGATCACTTTACACAAAGAACACTAAGGCTGGTGTCTATTGGTCATCTAGAGATTCATTATCCTGCTCCGCTAAACCTCTTCCAGAGCTCTTCTCTGACTGTTTCAGGGGCTGCTGGATGTTTTCGGGTGTCTCGCTTACCCCAATGAAGGCAGCGGAGCCTCAAAGATTTGGCAAATAAAGCACAAAGTACTGGAGAGGTGTGCGACATGATTTGGAAAATGTTTGGGAGTCATGTAGAGTTAACACGATTAACAGATTTCAACATGCAGCCCAAACTATAATGCTTAATAAGAGCATGCAGCTCAATGAAAGCAAAGAAAAATGGCTTATGAACAGATTTTTATATGAAGAGGTTATTACAAGATTAAAAAAAAATAAGCTTTACAAAACTTAAAAATCACTTTTCATACATAAAGAAATCACCTTAAAGCATGTTTATAGTTTCTAATAGTTGAAGCTAAATGTCATAAACTGTAAATGCATAAATCACACAAGGTGAAACTGAAAGCTGCGATATTAAAGGTGCTGTCGGTACGATTGGGAAGATCCAAGACTTAGCCAAAGAATTTGAACATTGACAACTTCTCAGTCCCTCCCCCCTTCTGCTAAAGCCCAAACGGTCTCCTAAGCCCCTCCCCCTACGAGGGAGAATGAATGAGCCTGATTGGTGCATCTGAGCAGGGAGCGGGGGATTTTTTTTACTCAAACATAGGGTCAGTTTCAGCAATTATGAGAGAAAGTTAGTTTAATAAGTCTTACCTACTGCACCTTTAAGGAACTAAAACGCTATTTCACACCCACATTAGCTCATGTTTGATTTCCTGCTGTTAAGCAGTATCGAAAGGCAGTTTTGCACCGACAATAGTGTGTTGTCACAAGTACGAACTCGTTAAAACAAGCAAAGATCCAGCTGTATTTTTATTTTTTTAAATGTACTGTACTTCCATCTTTTCTCACATTTCCTCAATCTGTTTTTGTGTTAAAACACTAAATCTCCAAAAAAAAAAAAAAAAACTTTTCCTTTTTCCAGACTGAATATACAAGTCATACTCATGACATGTGTTTTTATTAAAGGTTAAACGTGGAGGATTTTCTCTCAATGTGCTGTCAGCAAATTACCAGCAATGACGATACATTTTTCTTTGTTAGATTTACGTTTTTTGGGGGTTTTATCTGACAATTGCAGCTCTGGCTTTTTGCTCACTGTTGCAGGATTAAACCTCTCAGATGTGACTCTAACTGACTTTTTACTTTGGTCACGTTACTGTTTTTATTCGTTATCTTTTCCATATAATTCAGTGTCTGAGAAGACAAATTCAAACTAAGTGTAACACATCAAATGCAGCCAGATAACAGTAAATGTTCAATGTGTCATAAGCTGGATGTTTTTCAACCGTTGCAATGCAAAGTAAGAGCGTGCACGCATATGTAGTGCTAATAAAACAAATAGAAACAATACAAATGATTAGTAAGGTGCAAAAAACAAGGTAGATGGGGCTCGTTAAAGGACCATTTCTTCTTACGTTGCATTGCGAGTCCTGAAGGATGAAGAACGGCCGTGCTTGTGAATCTTTATTTTTTAACCCTCGTGTTGTCTTCTCGTCGACCTGCAACTTTGTGTTTTTCTGGGTAGAAATTTCAACATTTTCTTCTTTTTTTTTCATACATTTCTTGACGTTTTTGTTGATTTTATTCCAATGTTTTTCACACTTTTTGGGCGTTTTTCTAATTATGTTTTTGTTAATTTTTTGAGTCGTTTTTGTCGCTTTTTCAGATGTTTTTTCCCCACTTTTTTTCAATTTATTTGTCACTTTTTTTAAACAGGTTTCGTCACCGTTGGCAATGTTTTTGATAGGGCTTTTTTTTTAATCACTTTTTCTGATTTCAGAAAATGTTTTTGTAGATTTTTCCAACATTTGTCACTTCTTTCAACGTTCTTTTGTCATAGTTTTGATATAGAAAGTTTTTGTAGACGGGTCAAATTTGTTCTGAGGACAACAGGAGGGTTAACGCTGTTAATGTCAAGATCATCGGTCAAGAGAAACCAAAATTTTGTTTCCTCTTATTAAAGTGTTTATCAGAGATCAGGAGTTCAAACAACCCAGATAAACATTAAAAGTATTAAGAGGAAGCAAAATGTAGTTTTCTTATAACATCATTTGTCATCTCGAGATAACGTCATTGAAAAAGCAGCTTGCAACCACGGTCGTTCTCGGCCTCCGTACAGACGATAACGCTGAGATTTGTTCATTTGGTCAAACCTACAAAGCGGAACGGGTACAAAAGTGTATTTGTTGTTAAAGAGCAAAACAGTTTTTCTGTTAGCTGATATATTATTGGTCATGCACATGGGTTTAAATGTGTTTTTTTGTCATTACAAGTGCCTCCCCATGTGCAGTGATTCCTCCCGAGGAACACAGTGAATCTGACTGCAGGAGATGAAGAAAGGCATGAAAGCGTTCATCCACACTTGTTTATTTCCTGTTTTCCAGTGAAGTCCACACTAGTCGATCTCATACAATCCAATATTCAAAAATATATTTGCCGTTGTTATGTCCTTAGTAATGACTACGTAGAAACAGGCTGTAACCTGACGCCACAGTGGAGCCAGGAGAGCTGCAGGAGGTCAAGAGCTAGCACATGTGCATAGGTTACTAAGCAACAGCGGACTCTTGAACGTTTGACCTGCTGCAGCCGCAGTTTTGCTGTCCTTGTTCGTCTGGGGTGTCAGTCTACAGCCACTAGTGTGGACTACACCGGGAAACAGGAAATACACAGAGGTATGGATTAACACACTTTTTTGCCTTTCTGTCACATCTGCTGCAGTCGGAAGGATGTTGTGTGTGTGTGTGTGTGTGTGTGTGTGTGTGTGTGTGTGTGTGTGTGTGTGTGTGTGTGTGTGTGTGTGTGTGTGTGTGTGTGTGTGTGTGTGTGTGTGTGTGTGTGTGTGTGTGTGTGTGTGTGTGTGTGTGTGTGTGTGTGTGTGTGTGTGTGTGTGTGTGTTGCTCACAGATATTAGATGACTGTTAAAGTCCTTAAAATGTTATTAGATGTCAAAATAACACAGTTACTGCATCTGCTGTTATACGAAAAACTGATTTTTGCAATTAAATGAAATGTCATAAAAGAAGCATGTAGAAATGTTGTAAATTTGACCACTAGAGCTCAGCAAATGCTCAGTATTTCCTGCATTGAGCCGTTAGACCGTTGGGCTCGGGGCGTAAAGACTGGACAGGTGTAGGTGTGTTAAGTTAGGTGGAGGAAGTCCATGTTTCTGTCTTTGTGATTTGCAGCATTGAGGGTATTTTGAGGCGTCATCACCACTAATTTGGTGTCAACTCGTTAGAGAAAATCTTCCATGCGGCGTCTTTAACCTTTGAGACTGTAACACTAACTTGTGTGTGAGAGTGAGAAAGACGCACAATGAAAGACATTTTAAAGGGTTTTGTAAGAGATGTTTTATGTTTAACCAGACATTCCAACTTTATAATACAAATAAAACTTTAAAACAATCCTCCGTCTAATTAATTTAATTTCAATTAATTAATTTTAACTCCCTTTATTAGTCCCACAAGGGTAAATTACAATTGACACTCTGTTGTTATTACACACATTACACACAGGCCTGAATACACACACATGCTCAGGTCCTATACATGCACTAATGGAGAAATTCACAGCCATCGGATGTGTTATATTTTGCATTTTAAGTTCATTAGTGTCCTCATTAAAGTAGCATCTTCAGAAAACCTTTAGTTTTTGTAGTTTTTTTTCGACCCTTTTGTGTCTTTCCCCCGATGTTTTTGTCACTTTTTCTGAACCTTTTGAATTTTTTGTTTTTCCCAAATTTTTAAGCTTTTTCTCTTTTTTAAATTTTGCATTTGTCCCTATTGGATGTGTTTCTATTTAGTTTTTCAAATTCGTTTCTATAACTACAGAATTGATCCAATAACATCGTAAAAGTTGTTGTTACTTCTGAGTTTGCTTATTTACATCTTTTCACGCTTGAATACTTTGTTGTCATGTTTATTTCCATTAAACTAAAGTGGTTAGCAAGGTTTCTTTATTAATATTCAGCATTTCAGCTGCTCATTCATGTAAAAGTAGCTGAATGATGAGAAGAAATAGACTTAAAACACTCACTAAATAAACAGGCTGAGTCTATGAATGTAGAAAATCAGGCAGGATTTTATTACATTTTACATTTCTTTATCATTCTCATTTAAAATGCGTCTCCAGAAAACATCCTTTAATCTATTAAATGTATCTAATAACAGCATAAAATATATTGTTAGGTATTTTAAATTTGTGTATTTACAGTTGCATCAATCAAACCTTTGCATTGTTCAGAGCACTAGACAGTAATGTATATTTATCTTCTCTGTCACACATATATTAACCAGAAATGCACCAAATGATGAACAAGTGTAACAGTCACTCAGATTATTGGTTCATCAGTTGTACTCACTGCATCAGGATCTTCTCTGGGAAGTGAATATAACGTTGTCTCCTGACTTCCTGTCTTACTTGAAGCATAATTTGAAACAATCACAATTTTTTACACATTCTGTATTTGATAAAAACAAACGTAAGGTCCCAATAACACCGGCCACCCCGAGTCAGATCACTTAAACTGCTTCTCTTATTCATGTCCTGCAGAGGTTACGGTACATTTCTGTGATATTAACCTGTCCTCTGGCTTTTCATGATTACCTTGGTTTACGAAACTCCGCAGTGTCTCCACAAAAACCCAGAAGACAGAGTCCAGCATAGAGCGGCTCGGTGAACGTGGTCTGGACTCTGTGGAGGAGAGTCATAGCTTCAGAGACGCTGAAGAAGGCCAGAATACCTGCGCTGTGATCCAGGTACACGCCTACTCTGGAGGATTTGGGGCCCGGGATTCTGAGTGAGCAGTTGTCATGTCTAAAGATGTAACTATTGTCACAACGTAATGCCCAAGACTTCTCATTGAATCCAAAAGATCGTGCATGAAGGTCACCTGATCTGCCGATACTCTTGTAAGCGACTGCTACTAAAGCAGGTCTGCTCGTCTCCACCTCCCAGTAGCAACGTCCAGTCAGTCCGTCTTCACTCAGGACCTGAGTTGTCTGAAGGAATCTGTCTGGATGGTCAGGATATGTTGTATTTTTTACATATGTTATTTTGCTGTTCCCTCTGATAGATCCAGAGATGTGCCCACTGTGTTTGGATCCATCGTGAGTTGACATGAGTATCGTAAGAACTCTGCTCTGGTCGTGGGCTCGGCTAAAGGCAGTTTCTCAGTAAGAATGTCTTGCATTTTATCTCTTGCTGCTTTCACGGCTGCCATCACGTTCTCAAAGTACCACAAACGGTTGGTTTTTGGTATTGGTGAGTTTATAGATCCATTAAGTTTTGACAGTGAGCGGTAACTGTGAAGAAACTGTGTGGGATCCTCTGAGCGTGAGAGCTCCTCCAGCTCGACGTTTTTCCCTTTTAGTTCAGCGATCTCCTGGTCCAGCTTCTCCTGGAGCTGTTTCACTCGACTCACTTCAGTTTTCTGCGAGGATCTGATCTGCTCCTTCACCTCAGAGCTTCTTTTCTCAATGACACGGATCAACTCGGTAAAGATCTTCTCACTGTCCTCCACTGCTTCATCTGCAGAGTAATTTATAGTTTCTATCTCTTTCTGAAGCAGTGTCACGTCTTTTTCTCGTTCCTGGATTCTCTTCTGGATGTTTTGTCGACTTTCACCGAGCTCCTTTTGCTTCTCAGTCCTTTCTGCTGCAGCAGAGACGATGTCGTGGCCTTTATGGTCATCCATCAAACAGAGATAACAGATACACTGCTGATCAGTGCGGCAGAAAATCTTCATCACCTCATCGTGACGGGAGCAGACGCTGTCCTGAAGATTAATGGAGGCATCAATGAGTTTGTGTTTTTTGAAAGTAGGAGATTGGTAGTGAGGCTGAAGGTGTTGCTCACAGTAAGAGGCCTGACACACCAGACAGGACCTGAAGGCTTTCAGCTTCCTCCCAGTGCAGACATCACAGGCCACGTCTCCAGGTCCAGCATAGCAGCGATCAGCTGGAGCAGCTCGGGGTCCAGTCTTCTTCAGTTCCTCCACTAAATCTGCCAACATGGTGTTTTTCACCAGGACAGGCCTTGGGTAGAAAGTCTCCCGGCACTGAGGACAGCTGTAGATTCCTCTCTGATCTTCTTCATCCCAGGAGGTTTTAATACAGCTCATGCAGTAGTTGTGTCCACAGGGAATAGTCACCGGATCCTTCAGTAGATCCAGACATATCGAACAGCTGAGTTTCCCCTCTGGTGCTTGATTGCTTTGCTGCGCCATTTCACCTCTCGACAACAGGGAATGACTCCACAGTTTCACTTTCCTCAAAGCATATTAACGCATCAAACGGGAAGCCACGCCTTCTTTTCTTTCATAACTGCATACTTATCTGCTGTAAAGTGATTTGTCAACTCTTGCAGCTTACAACCTGTTGGTCACACCCATCCTTAAACTTGTAGATCTAGGAAAGGAGGGAGTTTGAGTCTGTATTTTAAATGTAAAAATGTAAAACATAGCAGAATGATGACAAGAAATAGACTTGAAACAATCGCAAAATAAACAGGCTGAGTCTATGAATGTAGAAAATCCGGCAGGAGTTTATTACATTTTACATTTCATCATCATTCTCATTTAAAATGCGTCTTCTGAAAACATCCTTTACTTCCTCTACCTATTAAATGTATCTAATAACAGCATAAAATATATTGTTAGGTATAATTTGCGTATTTACTCACATCAAACCTTTGCATTGCATCAGAGCACTAGACAGTAATATGTATTTATCTTTGGATACGTATCACACACATAATATATTAAAGAGAAAAACAAAATTATAAAGTTTAACAATCACTCAAATTATTGATTATAAGTTTTACTCACAGCCTCCGAGTCTTCTCTGGGAATGACCGTCTTAATGAGGCGTCATTTTAAACAATCACTTTTACACATTCTGCATTTTTTTAACACACAAAAGTCCCAAAACCGCCATCCATACTGACTCAAATCACTTGAATTGTCCCTGTAGATAAGAAGATAAACTGCCTCTGCATTCATGTGCTGAAGGTTTGTTTGGTGTAGTGATTGAAAACAGGAAAGTGTCCAGAACAAACCGGGACGGGAGGCCGGGGACAAAATATAAATGGAATATATTCACAAAGTCTGCGTATATTAAAAACACTAATAAGAAACGGCCAACAGCGCCAGCGTGGACACAGCAGGGACTTTAAAAAAAGAAATAAAGTGCAATGGCACCAATGCAATCACTTGATATAAATAGCAAAATTGCACTGGAATAATTAGAGGCTGTTAATATGCGTTAGGACCCAATACACACAATAAAAGAGCAATAGAACAAAATACCACTGCATACTTTAAAACTCACACAATTACATGCAGGGAGAAATAGAAGGCAACACCTCAAACCATAGCAAGCAACAAGGGGTCAATAAAGCTATCTCTGAGCCTATAACCAGCCTGTCAGCAATAGTGCACTTTACCCTTTAATAATAATAATAATAATAATATTAGAAATGAACAAAATAAAGAAAAGTTGTAGAAATAAATGCCCATTACTTTAAATTAAGGTAGGAAAACCAATGACTGACAATATTGCACTTGAAGACAGTCCTATGAAAAACATCTAGACGATATTAGACCACTTTCCAGCATATTTTAGGACACAATGCATTTCATAGACTGGTGGGACAGTCTGCCGTACCTTCAAGTCATTTAGGTTTCATTCAGACCAGCAGCATGTTTTAATGTCGTTATGACCGATTATTAAAAAGGAAAAACAAAAACAATACGCTGAACATCTGTTACATTCTACTATATTTGATAGATTTCACGGTACATAACTTACAATCATTACCTCTGCTCCAAGTTTGAGCTCATCTGAACAGCTGAAATGTTTGGCCTGCACACATGTAGCCTACGACCCACTACACTTCCTGAAACTAGAGAGAGAGAGAGTGCAAATCACCTGTGTCCCTAAACAACCTCCACCCTTCACCGGGCCATGACGTCACACCCATTACATTTGATATTAGTCTACCCTCTGCCTCTTTAATGACGGTACGACTCTACCAAACTCAACAGTGTCTCCATCAGAACCATTAAGGTAAACTCCAGCATAGAGTGGCTCAGTGAACGTGGTCTGGACTCTGTGGAGGAGAGTCATAGTTTCAGAGACGCTGAAGAAGGCCAGAGTACCTGCGCTGTAATCCAGGTACACGCCTACTCTGGAGGATTTAGGGGCATGGATGACGGTTGTGTCATTGTCATGTTTAAAGGTAAAACTATCGTCACAATCTAATACCCAGGACTTCTTATTCTCTCCAAATACCCTCATTCCCGATCTCTTAATACTCTTGTAAGCGACTGCTATGTCAGCATTCCTGCTTATCTCCACCTCCCAGTAACAACGTCCAGTCAGTTCTTCTTTACTCAGGACCTCAGTAAATCTAAATCTGTCTGGATGATGAGGATATGACATACATTCATCAGTATATGTTATTTTTCTGTTCTCGTCTGATAAAACCAGAAATGAGCCCACTGTGTTTGGATCCATCGTGATTTGACATGAATATTGGAAGAACTGAGCTTTGTTCATGAGTTTTGTTGAATACAGTTTCTCATTAAGAATGTTCTGCATTTTATCTCTTGCTGCTTTCACGGCTGCCATCACGTCCTCAAAGTACCACAAACGATTGGTTTGTGGTGTTGGTGAGTATGTCGATCCAGTAAGTATGGACAGGGAGCGGTAAGTTTGAAGAAATCCGGTGTGATCCTCTGAGCGTGAGAGCTCCTCCAGCTCGACTTCTTTCCTCTTCATGTAAGCGATCTCCTGGTCCAGCTTCTCCTGGAGCTCTTTGACTTGACTCACTTCAGTCTTCTGCCAGGATCTGATCTGCTCCTTCACATCAGAGCTTTTTTTCTCAATGACATGGATCAACTCTTTAAAGATCTTCTCACTGTCCTCCACTGCTTCATCTGCAGAGTAATTGATAGTTTTCATCTCTTTCTGAAGCAGCTTTGCATCTTGCTCTCGTTCCTGGATTTTTCGCTGGATGTTTTGCCAAGTTTCACCGAGCTGGTTTTGCTTCTCAGTCCTTTCTGCTGCAGCTGAGACGATGTCGTGGCCATTATGGTCATCCATTGAGCAGAGAATGCAGATACACAGCTGATCAGTGCGGCAGAAAAAGGTCATTACCTCACCGTGACGGGAGCAGACGCTGTCCTGAAGCCTAATGGAGGATTCCACAAGTTTGTGGTTTTTTAAAGTAGGAGATTGGTAGTGAGGCTGAAGGTGTTGCTCACAGTAAGAGGCCTGACACACCAGACAGGACCTGAAGGCTTTCAGCTTCCTCCCAGTGCAGACATCACAGGCCACGTCTCCAGGTCCAGCATAGCAGCGATCAGCTGGAGCAGCTCGGGGTCCAGTCTTCTTCAGTTCCTCCACTAAATCTGCCAACATGGTGTTTTTAACCAGGACAGGCCTTGGGTAGAAAGTCTCCCGGCACAGAGGACAGCTGTAGATTCCTCTCTGATCTTCTTCATCCCAGGAGGTTTTAATACAGCTCATGCAGTAGCTGTGTCCACAGGGAATAGTCACCGGATCCTTCAGTAGATCCAGACATATCGAACAGCTGAGTTTCCCCTCTGGTGCTTGATTGCTTTGCTGCGCCATTTCACCTCTCGACAACAGGGAATGACTCCACAGTTTCACTTTCCTCACAGCAAATAAACTAAAAAAACAGGAAGCCACGCCTTCTTTTCTTTCACAACTACATGCTGATCTGCTGTAAAGTGATTTGTCGGCTCTTGTAGCTTACAACCTGTTGGTCATACCCATCCCTAAACTTGTAGATCTATGAAAGGAGGGAGTTTGAGTCTGTATTTTAAATGTAAAAATGTAAAAAATAGCTGAATGATGAGAAGAAATAGACTTGAAACAATCGCAAAATAAACAGGCTGAGTCTATGAATGTAGAAAATCAGGAAGGAGTTTATTACATTTTACATTTCATCATCATTCTCATTTAAAATGCGTCTCCAGAAAACATCCTTTACTTCCTCTTCCTATTAAATGTATCTAATAACAGCATAAAATATATTGTGTATATATACGTTGTTTGTATATTGTATGTATAATTTGCGTATTTACAGTCAAATCAATCAAACCTTTGCATTGCATCAGAGCACTAGACAGTAATATGTAGTTATCTTTGTATACTTATCACACAGAAAATATTAAAGAGAACAACACAAAATGATAAAGTTTAACAATCACTCAAATTATTGATTATCAGTTTTACTCACAGCCTCCGAGTCTTCTCTGGGAATGACCGTCTTAATGAGGCGTCATTTTAAACAATCACATTTACACATTCTGCATTTTTTTAACACACAAAAGTCCCAAAACCGCCATCCATACTGACTCAAATCACTTGAATTGTCCCTGTAGATAAGAAGATAAACTGCCTCTGCATTCATGTGCTGAAGGTTTGTTTGGTGTAGTGATTGAAAACAGGAAAGTGTCCAGAACAAACCGGGACGGGAGGCCGGGGACAAAATATAAATGGAATATATTCATAAAGTCTGCGTATATTAAAAACACTAATAAGAAACGGCCAACAGCGCCAGCGTGGACACAGCAGGGACTTTAAAAAAGAAATAAAGTGCAATGGCACCGGCGCAATCACTTGATATGAATAGCAAAATTGCACTGGAATAATTTAGAGGCTGTTAATATGCGTTAGGACCCAATACACACAATAAAAGAGCAATAGAACAAAATACCACTGCACACTTTAAAACTCACATTAATTACATGCAGGGAATAATAGAAGGCAACACCTCAAACCATAGAAAGCAACAAGGGGTCAATAAAGCTATCTCTGAGCCTATAACCAGCCTGTCAGCAATAGTGCACTTTACCCTTTAATAATAATAATAATAATAATAATAATAATAATAATAATAATAATAATAATATTAGAAATGAACAAAATAAAGAAAAGTTGTAGAAATAAATGCCTGTTACTTTAAATTAAGGTAGGAAAACCAATGACTGACAATATTGCACTTGAAGACCGTTCTATAAAAACATCTAGACGATATTAGACCACTTTCCAGCATATTTTAGGACACAATGCATTTCATAGACTGGTGGGACAGTCTGCCGTACCTTCAAGTCATTTAGGTTTCATTCAGACCAGCAGCATGTTTTAATGTCGTTATGATCGATTATTAAAAAGGAAAAACAAAAACAATACGCTGAACATCTCAGTTACATTCTACTATATTTGATAGATTTCACGGTACATAACTTACAATCATTACCTCCGCTCCAAGTTTGAGCTCATCTGAACAGCTGAAATATTTGGCCTGCACACATGTAGCCTACGCCCGCTACACTTCCTGAAACTGCGAGCCGAGAGTGAGAATGCAAATCACCTGTGTCCCTAAACAACCTCCACCCTTCACCGGGCCATGACGTCACACCCATTACATTTGATATTAGTCTACCCTCTGCCTCTTTAATGACTGTACGACTCTACCGAACTCAACAGTGTCTCCATCAGAACCCAGAAGACAAAGTCCAGCATAGAGCGGCTCAGTGAACGTGGTCTGGACTCTGTGGAGGAGAGTCATAGTTTCAGAGACGCTGAAGAAGGCCAGAGTACCTGCGCTGTGATCCAGGTACACGCCTACTCTGGAGGATTTAGGGGCAGAGATGAAGGTCGGTTCGTCGTCATGCCTAAAGATATAACTATCGTCACAGTCTAATCCCCAGGACTTCTTATTCCATCCAAAGACATATGCATTTAACTTTCCTGATCTGCTGATACTCTTGTAAGCGACTGCTACTTTAGCATCCCTGCTTATCTCCATCTCCCAGTAACAACGTCCAGTCAGTCCATCTTTACTCAGGACCTGACTAATTATAAATCTGTCTGGATGATCAGGATATGACATACATTTGTCAGTATATGTTATTTTTCTGTTCTCGTCTGATAAAACCAGCCGTGAGCCCACTGTGTTTGGATCCATCGTGATTTGACATGAATATTGTAAGAACTGAGCTCTGTTCATAAGTTTTGTTGAATACAGTTTCTCTGTAAGAATGTTCTGCATTTTATCTCTTGCTGCTTTCACGGCTGCCATCACATCCTCAAAGTACCACAAACGATTGGTTTGTGGTGTTGGTGAGTATGTCGATCCAGTAAGGATGGACAGGGAGCGGTAAGTTTGAAGAAATCCGGTGTGATCCTCTGAGCGTGAGAGCTCCTCCAGCTCGACTTCTTTCCTCTTCATGTAAGCGATCTCCTGGTCCAGCTTCTCCTGAAGCTCTTTGACTTGACTCACTTCAGTTTTCTGCCAGGATCTGATCTGCTCCTTCACATCAGAGCTTTTTTTCTCAATGACATGGATCAACTCTTTAAAGATCTTCTCACTGTCCTCCACTGCTTTATCTGCAGAGTAATTGATAGTTTTCATCTCTTTCTGAAGCAGCTTTGCATCTTGCTCTCGTTCCTGGATTTTTTGCTGGATGTTTTGCCAAATTTCGCCGAGCTGGTTTTGCTTCTCAGTCCTTTCTGCTGCAGCTGAGACGATGTCGTGGCCATTATGGTCATCCATTGAGCAGAGAATGCAGATACACTGCTGATCAGTGCGGCAGAAAAAGGTCATTACCTCACCATGACGGGAGCAGACGCTGTCCTGAAGCCTAATGGAGGATTCCACAAGTTTGTGGTTTTTGAAAGTAGGAGATTGGTAGTGAGGCTGAAGGTGTTGCTCACAGTAAGACGCCTGACACACCAGACAGGACCTGAAGGCTTTCAGCTTCCTCCCAGTGCAGACATCACAGGCCACGTCTCCAGGTCCAGCATAGCAGCGATCAGCTGGAGCAGCTCGGGGTCCAGTCTTCTTCAGTTCCTCCACTAAATCTGCCAACATGGTGTTTTTCACCAGGACAGGCCTCGGGTTGAAAGTCTCCCGGCACAGAGGACAGCTGTAGATTCCTCTCTGATCTTCTTCATCCCAGGAGGTTTTAATACAGCTCATGCAGTAGTTGTGTCCACAGGGAATAGTCACCGGATCCTTCAGTAGATCCAGACAGATCGAACAGCTGAGTTTCCCCTCTGGTGCTTGATTGCTTTGCTGCGCCATTTCACCTCTCGACAACAGGGAATGACTCCACAGTTTCACTTTCCTCACAGCAAATAAACTAAAAAAACAGGAAGCCACGCCTTCTTTTCTTTCATAACTGCATGCTGATCTGCTGTAAAGTGATTTGTCAGCTCTTGCAGCTTACAACCTGTTGGTCACACCCATCCTTAAACTTGTAGATCTATGAAAGGAGGGAGTTTGAGTCTGTATTTTAAATGTAAAAATGTAAAAAATAGCTGAATGATGAGAAGAAATAGACTTGAAACACTCAGAAAACAAACAGGCTGAGTCTATGAATGTAGAAAATCAGGCAGGAGTTTATTACATTTTACATTTCATCATCATTCTCATTTAAAATGCGTCTCCAGAAAACATCCTTTACTTCCTCTTCCTATTAAATGTATCTAATAACAGCATAAAATATATTGTGTATATATACGTTGTTTGTATATTGTATGTATAATTTGCGTATTTACAGTCAAATCAATCAAACCTTTGCATTGCATCAGAGCACTAGTCAGTAATATGTATTTATCTTTGTGTACTTATCACACACAGAATATATTAAAGAGAAAAACAGAAAATGATAAAGTTTAACAATCACTCAAATTATTGATTATCAGTTTTACTCACAGCCTCCGAGTCTTCTCTGGGAATGACCGTCTTAATGAGGCGTCATTTTAAACAATCACATTTACACATTCTGCATTTTTTTAACACACAAAAGTCCCAAAACCGCCATCCCTACTGACTCAAATCACTTGACTTGTCCCTGTAGATAAGAAGATAAACTGCCTCTGCATTCATGTGCTGAAGGTTTGTTTGGTGTAGTGATTGAAAACAGGAAAGTGTCCAGAACAAACCGGGACGGGAGGCCGGGGACAAAATATAAATGGAATATATTCACAAAGTCTGCGTATATTAAAAACACTAATAAGAAACGTCCAACAGCGCCAGCGTGGACACAGCAGGGACTTTAAAAAAGAAATAAAGTGCAATGGCACCAATGCAATCACTTGATATGAATAGCAAAATTGCACTGGAATAATTAGAGGCTGTTAATATGCGTTAGGACCCAATACACACAATAAAAGAGCAATAGAACAAAATACCACTGCACACTTTAAAACTAACATTAATTACATGCAGGGAATAATAGAAGGCAACACCTCAAAACATAGCAAGCAACAAGGGGTCAATAAAGCTATCTCTGAGCCTATAACCAGCCTGTCAGCAATAGTGCACTTTACCCTTTAATAATAATAATAATAATTAATATTAGAAATGAACAAAATAAAGAAAAGTTGTAGAAATAAATGCCCGTTACTTTAAATGAATGTGGGGAAAAACAATGACTGACAATATTGCACTTGAAGACCGTTCTATAAAAACATCTAGACGATATTAGACCACTTTCCAGCATATTTTAAGACACAATGCATTTCATAGACTGGTGGGACAGTCTGCCGTACCTTCAAGTCATTTAGGTTTCATTCAGACCAGCAGCACGTTTTAATGTCGTTATGACCGATTATTTAAAAGGAAAAACAAAAACAATACGCTGAACATCTCAGTTACATTCTGCTATATTTGATAGATTTCACGGTACATAACTTACAATCATTACCTCCGCTCCAAGATTGAGCTCATCTGAACAGCTGAAATGTTTGGCCTGCACACATGTAGCCTACGCCCCGCTACACTTCCTGAAACTGCGAGCCGAGAGTGAGAATGCAAATCACCTGTGTCCCTAAACAACCTCCGCCCTTCACCGGGCCATGACGTCACACCCATTACATTTGATATTAGTCTACCCTCTGCCTCTTTAATGACTGTACAACTCTACCGAACTCAACAGTGTCTCCATCAGAACCATTAAGATGAACTCCAGCATAGAGCGGCTCAGTGAACGTGGTCTGGACTCTGTGGAGGAGAGTCATAGCTTCAGAGACGCTGAAGAAGGCCAGAGTACCTGCGCTGTGATCCAGGTACACGCCTACTCTGGAGGATTTAGGGGCGGAGATGAAGGTCGGTTTGCCGTCATGCCTAAACATATAACTATCGTCACAGTCTAATACCCAGGACTTCTTATTCTGTCCCAAAAAATATGCATTAAACTCCCCTGATCTGCTGATACTCTTGTAAGCGACTGCTACTTTAGCATTCCTGCTTATCTCCATCTCCCAGTAACAACGTCCAGTCAGTCTTTCTTTACTCAGGACCTGAGGTGTGTGCTTAAATCTGTCTGGATGATCAGGATATGACACATATTTGTCAGTATTTGTTATTTTTCTGTTCTCGTCTGATAAAACCAGCCGTAAGCCCACTGTGTTTGGATCCATCGTGATTTGACATGAATATTGTAAGAACTGAGCTCGGTTCATAAGTTTTGTTGAATACAGTTTCTCTGTAAGAATGTTCTGCATTTTATCTCTTGCTGCTTTCACGGCTGCCATCACATCCTTAAAGTACCACAAACGATTGGTTTTTGGTGTTGGTGAGTATGTAGATCCAGTAAGGATGGACAGGGAGCGGTAAGTTTGAAGAAATCCGGTGTGATCCTCTGAGCGTGAGAGCTCCTCCAGCTCGACTTCTTTCCTCTTCATGTAAGCGATCTCCTGGTCCAGCTTCTCCTGGAGCTCTTTGACTTGACTCACTTCAGTCTTCTGCCAGGATCTGATCTGCTCCTTCACCTCAGAGCTTTTTTTCTCAATGACATGGATCAACTCTTTAAAGATCTTCTCACTGTCCTCCACTGCTTCATCTGCAGAGTAATTGATAGTTTCCATCTCTTTCTGAAGCAGCTTTGCATCTTGCTCTCGTTCCTGGATTTTTTGCTGGATGTTTTGCCAAATTTCGCCGAGCTGGTTTTGCTTCTCAGTCCTTTCTGCTGCAGCTGAGACGATGTCGTGGCCATTATGGTCATCCATTGAGCAGAGAATGCAGATACACAGCTGATCAGTGCGGCAGAAAAAGGTCATTACCTCACCGTGACGGGAGCAGACGCTGTCCTGAAGCCTAATGGAGGATTCAACAAGTTTGTGTTTTTTGAAAGTAGGAGATTGGTAGTGAGGCTGAAGGTGTTGCTCACAGTAAGAGGCCTGACACACCAGACAGGACCTGAAGGCTTTCAGCTTCCTCCCAGTGCAGACATCACAGGCCACGTCTCCAGGTCCAGCATAGCAGCGATCAGCTGGAGCAGCTCGGGGTCCAGTCTTCTTCAGTTCCTCCACTAAATCTGCCAACATGGTGTTTTTCACCAGGACAGGCCTCGGGTAGAAAGTCTGTCGGCACAGAGGACAGCTGTGGATTCCTCTCTGATCTTCTTCATCCCAGGAGGTTTTAATACAGCTCATGCAGTAGCTGTGTCCACAGGGAATAGTCACCGGATCCTTCAGTAGATCCAGACAGATCGAACAGCTGAGTTTCCCCTCTGGTGCTTGATTGCTTTGCTGCGCCATTTCACCTCTCGACAACAGGGAATGACTCCACAGTTTCACTTTCCTCACAACAAATTAATGCATCAAACAGGAAGCCACGCCTTCTTTTCTTTAAAAAGTAAATGGGCTTGTCAGCTCTAGTAGTGTACAACCTGTTGGTTGGTCACACCCATCTTCAAACTGACAGATCTGGAATAGGGACAGGATCCTGGAAATATACAGTCAGAGTTTAAGTCTCTGTTTCAGAAAGGGAGGGGTTGATTCATTCAAGACAATGGAGCAGTTTGAGCTGTAGAAGCATTTAAATTTATCATCATTGTTCTCATTATTAACATTCGTCTTCAGAAAACATCTTAAGATGCTCCACCTATTAAAATTACCTAACAACATAATATTATTGCTGGGAGGAGGCCTCAGGGAAGACCCAGGACAAGGTGGAGGGATTATATCTCCAACCTGGCCTGGGAACGCCTCGGGACCCCCAGTCGGAGCTGGTTGATGTGGCTCAGGAAAGGGAGGTTTGGGGTCCCCTGCTGGAGCTGCTGCCCCCGAGACCCGATACCGGATAAGCAGATGAATATATTCTTGTTATACTTCTAAATTTGCTAATTTACAGTCAGATCTATACAACTTTTGCATTGCATTGAGAGGACTAGACAGTAATATGTAGTGTCACACACAGGAAATATTGAACAGAAATCCAGCAAATTAGGAATGAGGAAATAGTCGCCGGATCCTTCAGTAGATCCAGACAGATCGAACACTTGAACACGAAAGTTGATTTAAAACTCTCAATAGAGGAAGCTGCTCTAATGTTGAGAGGGAGAGAGTTCCAGAGCTTAGGACCTGCCACCGAGAAAGCTCCGTCCCCTCTGGGTCTCAGTCTGGTTCTGGGACCCTCTAAAAGCACCTGGTCCTGGACCTGAGTGCTCTGACTGGAGTGTGCAAAATCAGCATATCAGATAAAGATGATGGTGCCAGCCCGTTAAGAGATTTAGCATGAAAGCATACCCCAGAGAACGGTTGACTCATTACACGTGTTATTAACCTCTAGGTTCATTTTGCACCGGATTTCTCCTCTTGAGTTAACCCTTGTGTTGTCCTCGGGTCAAACTGACCCGTTTCAAAGTGTTTTATATCAGAAATATGGATTTCTTTCAACCAAATTGACCAAAGATAACATGGATGATTCCATACAATGTTCTCCAGGTAAAATTAATGATTACTTTCATTGAATGTTTTGGGTGTTTTATTTAATCTCATAGCATTTGAATTCTTATTTTTGTAATGGTTTCAAAACAATATCCGGACTAAACTTGGACATCTACCTACCTGTGATCCACTTAACATGCTCTGAGCTTAACTATTAGTCAAAATAATTCATAATTTTGGCCTTTTTTATCTAAAAACATATGTATAATTTGATATAAATGAGGTTTGTTGACCATGAATTCCAAGAATAAGTGTAAAACTTATTTTTAAAAAGCGCCACGAGCTGGAAAAGTGACAAATAAATCAGAAAAAGCGACAAAAACATAGGAAAAGCACAAAAAAATATATTATTTTTTCATTTTGACCTGGAAGGACAAGTTCACGGTTAACAGGAAGACAACACAAGGGTTAACTTACTTTACGTACATGACGTCAACTCATTCTCACACGGGATACGAACAGTGAAAGTCCGGCGTGTTTAACCCAGACCAGCCGCCCATAAATAACTATCTTTGTCCCAATACACGTTTTTAACTGTTAGTTAAATTAAAGAAGAATCAGTGTTTATGACGTAGTTCATGTCCAGTAGACAACACAGACAACAGCAGGTTGACATGATGCCACTGCATCAGCTTTATTTTCACAGTTGAATTTGTCTTTTCTCGATCCAAATCCGGGTTTATATTTTCATCAAATGCCCGCACCCTGTTCCCAACAAACATACATGTTTCATATCAACACACATCACATTACAGATCATTGTTACCATAACAACATGCCTACAGCATGTCCTTAAAAGTTCTCACATCTCCGTCCACTTCAACTCCGGACTAGTTTTCCTAAAAGCATCTCGCAGTCAGAGACGTCAAACAGCTCAGCATTCATTTAGATTTTAAAATACTTAATAATAATAATAATAAGTGTATGGTTTCTTCATTTCCTAGGAACAACTTTGAGAAAGTTTGAGTTGCGCTGTAAAGAAATACAAGAAAAACACATTTTAAGCAATAAAGTATACCAGGTTCAAGGTGTAAGGGGTTCAGTCTTTAAAAAAACTTTAAAAAAAACTCTAGTCACTTGATTTGTCTTCAAAATAATACTTTTTACTGATTAGTTTTATATTTTTCATTTTAAACTGACTGAACTCGACATAAATCAACGTCCGACTCAGGTTACTTTCAGGAAAACCAGCCCAGTTTAGCTCAAACTCCTAAATTCTCTACTGCACTTAATTAAAAAAAAAATCTACTCCTGTCTAAAATGAGGCATGATGTGAAATGATCACACACACACACACACACACACACAGGGCCTAATAACTACAGCCACCCTGGTCATATCAATTCTTTGTAATGATTTAACTGAACTCCACCCGCATCTGAAGTAATTAAAGGTGCATTCAAGTCCCAATGAAGTCGCAGTTTCTGGGAATTAGTATTTTTGACAATATTCCTAGTCCACTTTTGTTAGTTACATAAAAGAAACACAGCGTCGGATAAATCCTAAGTTCCAAAAAACAGCATTAACAACCAGGACGATGAGAGGAGATGTTTCTCTAATACGCGATCATTTTACCTGGAAGGTAAAAACTGAGCATTAGCATCAGATGGCAGACGCCAGTCAGAAGTCATGGAAACAGAGAAGATTTGAGCTACTTGTTGACTCAGGTGTGGCTGCAGCGCTAATCACCAGAAGGCTCCTCTGGGTTTGGTATAAAGCAAAGAGAAAAGGAATTAAGACCATCGGGTTCATCAGAGAAGGTCGGAGGCCGAGCCGCTGGTTAAAAGCTGCGAACTGTAATTTAATCGCGAGGAACTGAATGAGTGTGATGATTGACGTGCACGTGATAATTAGCGTTGGCGCGGACTTTACACTCAGTTTTATCTTAACTCTTGTGTCGTCTTCCCGTCGAACGAGCAACTTTTCATTTTTTTTGGGGCAGAATTTGCAATTAAAACTTCTTCTTTTTCAACACTTGTTATTTTTACCGACAAATTTGGTCAAGTTTATTATCACTTATTCAAGTCTGTTTTTTCTGCGCTTTTTAAAAAAACTTTAGGTTTTTTTCCATGTTTTTAAAGCTTTTCCACACAAAAAATTATATTTTATCAAAGTTGTTTTTATAAAAAAAATCTTCAAATGTTGAAAAATGTAATAAAACAGCCAAATTTAATGAAAGTAGTGAAGTGATCAGTTATTATACTCGTAAAGATCCATCCACGTTAACTTACAGGGTTAAAGTAACTTTTCAAGACGGCACATCATCTCCAAACTCTCAATCAGCGGCTCGGGCCAAAATGTCAAGGCCATGGAAAGGTCGTGCTAAGGTCAAAGGTCATGATAAGGTCATAACAACACTGCATCAGGTCAACGCATTTATCCAGATAACACTTAAAAAAAATCTAGTTTTAAAAACAAAAGTGACCCACTTTCCTTTGATGCACACACACACACACACACTCTCACACACACACACACACACACACACACACACACACACACACACACACAGAAACTCGTACTTTCCACATGATTTTAAATTGAAACATTACACCGTGGAAATCAAACACACTTATTTACACACACACACACCTTTACTTCACCCTCAGTGATTCTTATAACCAGTTATAACTAATGACTTGATGGATGTGTGGGTGGAGCGACGTGATTGGATGAGCCACTAACGTCACATCTCAGACACATGAACGTGAGGAAAGAGATCCAACGTCGTCCGCTCGACGATCTCCTTCGTTACAGTTCTTCAACATCCCTCAGAAACCTTGTTTTTCATGAGCCTACTTTGGGTTTCAACAAGGAGCTAAAAGACATTACCAGGGGTGGGAGATCTGAAAGTTAAAGTAT
Organism: Percina caprodes; assembly: GCA_013375575.1. Lineage (NCBI taxonomy): Eukaryota > Metazoa > Chordata > Actinopteri > Perciformes > Percidae > Percina > Percina caprodes. The sequence continues at coordinate 1,513,736 of JABXJD010000114.1, forward strand.
TAATACAGAATAGTCAATTACAAGTTAATGTGCAGCATTAAAAATGTATTTAACCTCCTTGTTGTCCTCGGGTCAAATTTGACCCATTTAAAAAAAAAAAAGTGTCATAATAGCATAAATTTGGGTTTCTTGTCAAAAAATAAATTAATAACGTGAATGGTTCCTTAAAAGTATTACTCTACAACTAAAATAAATGATCGGTGAATGTGTATTTTATTCAATTTTATAGCATTTTAATTTTGTTTTATAACAGAATGTTGAAAAACGGGGAAAATATGTCAAAAAAGCTTCAAAAATGTGGAAAAAATACCAAAAAAAATGTCAAACGCGCAAAAATAACATTGACATTTTTATTTTAAATTTTGACCCAGAAAAGTTACAGGTCGACAGGAAGGCAACACGAGGGTTAATTAAATAATTAGGAACCACATTTTAAAGTGTACAGTGGAGGAACGTAACCAAGTACTCTTAAGTACAAATATTCCATATCAGTTGTGTACTTATCAGTTGTGCTCCCATTTCATGACACTTTATACTTTTACTCCACTTCAGTTATCTAACAGCTACTAGTTTTGTAAAAAAACACATTTTAAAAATCATTTACTTGATTTGGCATTTATCAATGAAGCAGCGACTGCGTAAGTCATTTTTAATGTAATTACTTTATACTGTTCTTTGTCTTAAATGAGAGAAAACTGAATAATTTTGAGGTGTAGATAGTTGGTTGGACATAAAGAAACGTGAAGGCGTCGCTTTGAGCTCTGGATAATTGTGACTTAATCACTTCTATCTCATGCTTAACAATTAGATAATAGATAATGGAAATAATCGTCAGTAGCCAGATAGGAAATGAGTCGGGGGGGGGGGAATGCAACGCTACCAAATTAAATTAAATTTTTTTAAAAGGTGCACGTACCTACGTAGATGTATTTATTCAATTCGGACGATGCACATTAATCAACATTTCTGTAAATGCCCCAATCAAAAAATGTGCTCCTGCTTTAAAGAAACATGAAGGCGTCGTGACTGTGTGTGTGTTTGACTGTGTGACTGTGTGTGTGTTTGACTGTGTGTGTGTGTGTGTGTGTCTGCGCCAGTGTTAGCCAATCAAAAAATGTGCTCCTGCTTTAAAGAAACATGAAGGCGTCGTGACTGTGTGTGTGTTTGACTGTGTGTGTGTTTGACTGTGTGTGTGTGTGTGTGACTGTGTGTGTTTGACTGTGTGTGTGTGACTGTGTGTGTGTGACTGTGTGACTGTGTGACTGTGTGTGTGACTGTGTGTGTTTGACTGTGTGTGTGCGACTGTGTGACTGTGTGTGTGTGACTGTGTGTGTTTGACTGTGTGTGTGTGTGTGACTGTGTGTGTGTGACTGTGTGTGTGTGTGTGACTGTGTGTGTGTGTGTGTGTGTGTGACTGTGTGTGTGCGACTGTGTGACTGTGTGTGTGTGACTGTGTGTGTGTGTGTGACTGTGTGTGTGTGTGTGTGTGTGTGTGTGACTGTGTGTGTGCGACTGTGTGACTGTGTGTGTTTGACTGTGTGTGTGTGACTGTGACTGTGTGTGTGTCTGCGCCAGTGTTAGCCAATCAAAAAATGTGCTCCAGCTTTAAAGAAACTTTGGCTCTTTATGAAAAACAAGGTCTTTTTTCAGGATGCTGAGACACGATGTCTATGATGAGCTTGTTTCTCTTCATTGTGGTATTTATTTTTTCAATACTGCTACAGTTTTCCTACTTCACAACAGATTCACACAGACGGACACCAACAGACATTTGATATTTACAGTATTAACAACATATTTCTTCCTCCGATGACTGCAGGCGGGAGGAGGGGGGCGAGCTCGGGGTTCGGACCGGACCGTGCCCCTTGACCTCGTCATACTGCTGCTATAAACCATTGGCAGGTTGGTGAAGCTGTTTTTTTTCTTTAAATTGTGAGGTTTAGAAGTCACTCAGTTAATTTGAGTTACAGTACGAAGGCTGAGGAGCGGGTGAAGGACGGGCGATTCTATGTAGACAAGGCTCATTGGTTTTGAAGTTTTTGGGTGTGTTTTCGGTGAAAATCTGCTTTTGGAAAAATCATGAAACCAAAAATCCAGGTGGAAATCGGGCTGTAGAAACCACATTTTGTGGTTTTATGAAGAGTTACATGTTGGACAGAGTTCTTGGCGAGCAAGAGCACAATTTTCCACTTTTGCATTTCTTTTTCGAGAACACAGGAACGTATTACTGTTTACCCGTCTCGGCCTCTCTTCGCTGGCTTCCTGTACGTTTCAGGATTGATTTTAAGATCTTTTACTTGTCTTCAAGGCTTGAAGTGGTTTGGCCTCTTTGTATCTCGCTGAACTTCTACATCACTATTTTTCTGGCCGTCAAATGTGTTTCATGTTACTATGAACAATGTATTTTACGAGATAATTCTGTTTGATATTTACCTCTTTCAGCACATTGGTCAACCACTGTTGTTTTAATCTGCTATATATATACATTTGACATTGACATAAATTACATGTCAATTAATCCACTTTAGAGGTGCTGGTAGGCAGATTTCTGAACTTTGGATCTTAGTCTTGAGGCTGAGCTAGAGTATTTCGTCCCTGCTCCACACTTACGTTCAGACATGAAAGAGATATTCATTTTCTCATCCAACTCTTGGCAAGAAGGCTTTTTTTTTTAAATGTCAAGCTATCCCTTTTAAACAGATCTGCTCTTTTTAATAAGCCATGGTAAACTTTAGTGTGGTAAAAAACAATCTGTAAAAACCCAAAAAACAATGAGCCTTATCAGTGTGTAGAGGGGTCTGAGGAGTGGAATGTATGGAAAGGTTTGGGCTGAGATTTTAGGATATTACAAGGAATTAATCCTAAACAGGCACAGTACTTAAATATCTCCTCGGTTAGTGGGCGCCAAGTAGAAGAAATGAGAAACGTCCTTCAGGTCAGCGAAAGGAGAGCTGGAGGGTAAAGGCAGGATAAATGGGACGTTTCCCAGAATACATGGAAGACATCCTGGTCGCCAAGCGGCAGAGGAAATAATCCCCAAACCAGAGAGACTGTTGTCAATCAATCAGTTGTCTATAACCCAATGGTAGTAGTTTGAGGCCTTTTTCAAACCCTCTAAATTAAGCATAATTCAGAGCAGAGGTAAGGGCCATATCCAGGAAATGGGTCCAGTCACATGATACTGTACACTGGGTGATGAAACAGGTTGTTCCAATAGCACCTTCATAGTGTCCCAGTGTTGATATGGTTTGTGTCCTTCAAGTAGCAGTGCGGCAACTTCATTAGTGTCCAGCAAAAACAAAATGGGAGCCCATCTCTGGATGGAGCTCATCAGAGACGATGTAAATACTTTCCAGTGCAGCAGCAGAGACGGACTTGTGAAAGTCGTCAGTATATTAAATGCTTATCTAGACCAGAGGAGAGGACCGTTTCCAGGAAATAAATTGGAAATACCAACGGAGAATTTGATGTTATTTGCAGTGGATCAAACCGCAGAATACTGTTCAGTTTCCAGTAAATTAACTGTCTTAAAAAACGTAACGTCTTTAAAAACCAATGAGAAGAAAACTCATTCGGTGTCAAGTAGAAGCAACAAAACTATTCTATAATAGAGGCAATGAAACTTGTTTGGTTTCCAGTTGATAAAACAGGACTTGATCTAGACTAGAAGTCCGGGAACTCCTTCGGCGTCCAGTTGAAAGAAAGAGACATTTCGTAGACCAGATTTGAAGGATCTTGTTAGGTTTCCAGTGGATGAGAAGGAACATGTTTTGAACCAGAGGTGAGGGAACTTCTTTGTGTCCAGTACGTGAATTGGGATGAGTTCTCGAGCAGAGGTAACGTCCCGTTTGGTTTCCACTGGATCAAATGGGATGTTTTTGACCAGAGGTGTGGGAACTCTGTTTCCATTTGGATTAGAGGGCATATTCTAGACAATAATTCAAAGAAGTTGTTTGGTTTCCAATAAATTCAATGGGATACATTCTATACCGGGGACTTATATCGTTTCCAGAAGATAACATTCAACCAGAGGTGAGAGAAGTTGGTTTCCAGTCGTTGAAACAGGACTGATTCTAAACCAGATTTAAAGGGGAACTCCTTTGGTTTCTTGTTGATAAAAGGGATGTACTAAAAATTGAGGTGAGGAACTCATTGGGTCTTGAGTGAAAGAACAGGACAAAGTGCTAGACTTTCCCAGGACCTTGGTTTGTTTTTAGTGGATGAAAAGGGGAACAAGTCCTTGGCCTTGGTAAGGGAACTTGTTCAGTGTCTGCTAGATGAAACAAGACCTTTATTTGACCAACAGTGAAGGAACTGGTTTGGCGTCCAGGAGAAGCAACGGGACTAGATTAACCTTGTTCTAGACCATCGGTATTTGTTTGGTTTCCATTAGATGAAACAGGATTCTAGACTAAAGGCGAGGGAACGTATTTAGATTAAACAGTACTCCAACGTACTCCAGACCAGATTCGAGGGAATTTGGTCAGTTTTCAGTAAATGAATGGGTATTTGTTCTAGACCAAGAATGAGGGAACTTGTTTGGGTTCCAGTAGAAGTAGAGCTTGATTTCTGGTCCTGCGGAGGCTCCACGCAGAGCTTTTGCCTTAGCCTATGTAAGTGGCCTTAAGTTCATACGTGTGCGTTGGTGTGTGTGTCGATCTTGGCAGGGCCGGTGTGTGAGCGGGGAGTGTGTGGTAGAGCGAGTGAGAGAGTGACGACGATTAGCTTCGGAGCATCTCTAGAGACCTAGTGAGAGAAACAAAGTGTCTCCCCTGTTGTTTCTAGTAGATGTATTTATTTAATTAGGACGATGCACATTAATCAACATTTCTGTAAATGCGCCAGTGTTAGCCAATCGGCTAATTTGCAACTGTAGACCTACCCAGCATGCATGTCTTCATGGTGGAAAGAAACCGGAGGAAACCCTCGCAAACACGGGGAGAAAATACAAACTCTACACAGAAAGGCCCGGAAGGACCTGGATTCAAAACAAGAACCTTCTTGCTTTGAGGCAGAGGTGCTAACCACTGAGCCACCGTGCTACACGTAGCCACGGGTCGATTTTACGTAGAATCATGCGTAACAGGGAGGTATTCTAGTCCAAATGTAAGATTATTAATTTGGGTTCCAGGAGGGGAGACCTGGTCCTACCCTAGACCGAGGGTGGCAGATCTGAAGCTATAACTCATTTGGTTTCCAAAAGATCAAACAGGACGTGTTCCAAACTGAAGATTATTTTTGGGAAAAAACAAACTTCTAGACCAGATTCAAGGGGGACTCGTCTGGAGGTTTCCAGTCGATCAAACGCACAATGTTGTGTTGGTTTTGAGTCGATGAACGAGGACGTGTTTTAGACCATCGGTGAGGGAACTTGTTTGGTTTCCAGCATCGGGGATTCCTGCTCCGGGTCCAGCACCTCCCCACTGATCTGGTCCTCAGTGCTGCTCGCAGTGTGGGGGTCTCCGGGAGCCTCGTCCTGGACAAAGACACAACAGATTTCAGTATTAAAGCCTGAGACTGAGTACTCACATTACGCTTCTGCTTTTAATTTGTAGTCCAATGTGCTTGTTTTTTATCTTTTTGTACTGTTTTTACATTTACTTTTTAGAGTAACTTAAACACGGAAGTTTCAAGAGTTGTTGACAAAATCAGCGCAATCTGCTTTAAAGGAACACAATGTTTTTGTTAAGGAGCTATAGAGCATAGTTACCGTCCTTTTTTCCCCGTTACCTAACGCTTTATGTTGTAATTTTAAACTCCGGTGGATTCATGAGGACTATGGTTACCTGGTCCTCAGATCTCTGCAGGGTAAATCCAGACAGCTAGCTAGACTATCTGTCCAATCTGAGGACTCTGGTTACCTGGTCCTCAGGTCTCTGCAGGGTAAATCCAGACAGCTAGCTAGACTATCTGTCCAATCTGAGTTTTCTGTTGACGACTAAAACTACTTCTGAACGTATACACGTTCCACCAAAACAACTTCCTTCCTGAGGCTATTTAGCAGCGGCACCGTGACGCCGCTCGGCGCTTAGCCCCGCCCACGACGATTGTGATTGGTTTGAAGAAATGATAATAATACATCCCAGAATGCTGTGTGGACTCACCAGACCCTCCTCCACAGCACTGTGGAAGAGGGTCTGGCAAAGTAAGACTAGCTTGTGTTGTCTCCGCCTTCGGGACCTTCTCGTGTCCCTCGGGTCAAACTGGGACTTATTTGGGGTTTTAAAAGCAATTCTGAAATAACATTTTCCTTCATAATCTATTAACTAATATTGTCTTTATCTCCATTTCCAGCAGCTGAGATAACATCTATGTTCAGGGAATGAATCAGTCTCTACTAGAACACTATTAAAGATGGAAGTGGGGTTCGTTTTTAGTCATCAGGTTATAATTCATGTTAAAAATCACTATGGAAACAACATAAGTGTCATATCCAGAATAATGTTCTGAGTCAGGAATACATGTTTATCTCAGGAAATAAGGTAAGGTGTTGATTTCAGGTAGAAAACATGGAACTGGGACCATTTTTCTTATTGTAAAAATTTGAAATGGGTCAATTTGACCCGAATACCGTACAAGGGTTAAGGTTAAAGTGATAAACTCAGTTCCTCTCTTTTATCATGTACATGTGTAGTATTTGAGCTGTTTACGTGTGCTTCCTCTTACCGTCACCCAGGGGTGAGACAGGACCTCCTCGGCAGTGAAGCGGGTGTCCACGTTCACCTGCAGCATCTGACTAATCAGCATCTGAGGAACAGGTTGGGAAAATGTTCTGTTGAAATCTAACGCAACCAGACACCTGGTGTCCTATTACAGAATAATATCCTAATTATTCCCCTTTGTTAACCCTCGTGTTGTCTTCCCGGTAAAATTGAACACCTTCGTCGACGCTTTTAATCAACGTTTTTAACTTTTTCTTACATTTTTTACATTTTTTTTTCAATGTTTGTCACTTTTTTGACGTTTTCAACACTACGTAACACTAACTTATTAACTTTAGTTAGAATTTATGGTCAACAAACCTCATTTATAGGAAATTATACCTAATGTTTGAGTTAGAAAAGCAGAAATTAGGAATTATTGAGACTAAAATTAAAGGAATGGATGTTGATGATAATCACAGACTGGAATATGTCAACTTTTACTCTCAATACTATTTCAAAAACACTTCAATTTGTTTTTAAATGCTATAAAATTGAATAAGACGCCCCAAAATTAATGAAAGTAGAGATTTGTACTTGGCAAAGAGCGTTGTGTGGAATCAATCATGTTATTTTGGGGGATTAAAAAGAACATTGATATAGGACAACATGAGGACAACATGAGGGTTAAGTTGTCTACAGCTTGTATTAGAGTTGACTGGAAAGCCTTGAATCTCTGACCCCCCCCCCCAGCATTGAAACGCTCCACCTGAGGACAAATTCACTGTTAGCATGAGAGCTGGTACCTTGGCTGGGAGGCTGATGGCGTCCCAGTCTGGAGACGGAAACTCCAGTTTCCCCCTGAGGATCTGATCAAACAACTCCTCCTGGACATTATTCTCACTGAGAGGAAGAGGAAGAGGAAGAGGAAGAGGAAGGACAAGTTTTGAATAAACTGGACAGAAATTACAACACGTGTATCAGTTAACAGCATTAGACAGACATATTTAATATAATACAAAGTGACAATGTTGATGATTACCTTCTAAATGGAGGGAATCCACACAGAAGTATGTAGGTGATCACTCCCGCCGCCCAGATATCCACCTTCAGACCATAGCTACACACACACACACACACACACACACACACACACTTTAATATAAGTGTCTGTTAACATGTTGTTTTACCAACTAATACCCAGAAACTGAAGCCTACTCCGCACATAGGCAGGTTTTTTTTTTAAAGTAGCTTTTTCTCTGTGTTTTGGACACACACACACACACACACACACACACACACACACACACACTCTGTGTTTTAGGTCACTGTAAACCGAGCTTTTGGATAAGATGGTTTGTGTGTAAACGTATAGAAAAGGAAAACAGAGTTTATGGCTTCTATCGGCTTGTGTGCGCCGTTGTCTACTTTCTGAGGTAGTCTCGCTTTGCCAGACGTTCTGCATGCTGCTCCCAAGCCCCGCCCACCGACTCTAAACACGATGTGATTGGCCTGACCAGAATTTGGTGCATCTAGATTTCTAGGCTAGCTGTTTGTAGGATTCCAATAACAATTTCTATATTTCTATATCAGGTTTCTGATTGGCTGATATCTTTTGGGTTTTATATCGCCGCCTGGTGGCTTTGCGTGCTCTTGACAGCTTCTGACTGCGCTTCAGTCGTGTTTTGGGGTTTTCATGTGGACAGGATTTTATTTTTAAGAACGAACGAAGGAAAAACCACATTTTAAAAAATACCCGTCTTACCCGGTCTCAGCGATGATCTCCGGGGCGACATACGTCGGCGTGCCACAAACGGTGTACAGCGGCCCCTCCACCACCGTCGCCAAACCAAAGTCACCCAGCTTGAGGGACTTAGTGCCGTCGGGATACTCACACACCTGCAATACACACGAGCTAACACCTCAAATACACAGTACTAGTACAAAAAAACACAAAAATAAAAGTCAAACTACTCCCTAACCCTCATGTTGTCTCCACCTTCGGGACCTTCTCGAGTCCCTCGGGTCAAACTGACCCGGGACTTATTTGGGGTTTTAAAAACAATTCTGAAATAACATTTTACTTCATAATCTATTAACAAATATTGTCTTTATCTCCATTTCCAGCAGCTGAGATAACATCTATGTTCAGGGAATGAATCAGTCTCTACTAGAACACTATTAAAGATGGAAGTGGGGTTCGTTTTTATCATCAGGTTATAATTCAGGTTAAAAATCACTATGGAAACAACATAAGTGTCATATCCAGAATAATGTTCTGAGTCAGGAATACATGTTTATCTCAGGAAATAAGGTAAGGTGCTGATTTCAGGTAGAAAACATGGAACTTGGACCATTTTTCTTCATGTAAAAATTTGAAATGGGTCAATTTGACCTGAATACGATACGAGGGTTAAGTGTATTTTTAACAGTCGCTAAAATTCCCACAGCTGACAGTTTAAAACATAGAAATAAAATGGATCATTTCACACCTACAACAGATGTTTTATCCAATAAGTGTAAAGAAAAACTGCTCATATATTCATGAAGCCAGAATTACATGTTAACGTCCCTTTAAATGTATTTATTTTGTCTTATTTATGTGTAATTAAATACAGAGTACCGTTACGACTTTCAAGAATTACTCATAAAACATTGTTTGTGTACTACAGTTAGAGTTTTTTTTCCAAATGCAGGAACTCGTCAAAATAAAAGCCCAACTCTAACAGGTTACTTTAATTCTATGTCTCTACCATTTTGGCTAGGAGCTATTAGAGCTTTGATTCTCTACCTGCACTCGATTGGGTCGGGCTGTAATTTCACAAATTCGAGTTGAATGCGTTCCGTTGACAAATGGGATTTTTCATTGTGGGGTTAGCTCTCCATGGTTAGCTCTATCCAGATTAGCCATTGTAGCGAAACCAGATGATAACAATGCATCATGCTGACTTTTGTCCATTCAAACAGCGTAACATGTCCACAGATGGAGATTGGACAGCGTCCGACTGATTTAGTGAGACACAATAACTGTGTGTTACTACGGCTTTCACTGCTGTTGATGCATGGGGCGCGTGTGTGTGTGTGTGTGTGTGTGTGTGTGTGTGTGTGTGTGTGTACCAGCAGGTTCTCTGGTTTGATGTCTCGGTGGACGATGTTCATCCGGTGCAGGTACTTGACGGCTCCGGCCAGGTTGAACACCATGGCGCTGGAGTCGCGCTCGCTGTACTTTGTGGAGGACGTGATGGCGTCGAACAGGTCGCCGCCCTGGAGGAGGCGAAGGTCAAAGATGGCAAAGTAGTCACTTAAATATTTCTTTATGCTCGTTATTGCAAAGACAAACAGGAAGAAGACGAAGAGGCACCTTGACGAGCTCCATGACCAGGAACAGCTGACTGGGCGTTTCATCCACCTCGATCAACTGGATGATGCTCGGATGTCGAACCCTCCGCAACACCGCCACTTCATTTTCAATCAGGTGCTCCTGACACACACATACACACACATTTAAAAAAAACTGGTGTGTGTGTGTGTGTGTGTGTGTGTGTGTGTGTGTGTGTGTGCATGTGTTACCTTCCCACAGCAGCGAGCTTTATCAATGATCTTCAGAGCGTACTCCTGCCCCGTCGACCTGTCAATCAAAACACAACACAACCCTTTACAGTGGTCCATCAATCTTAACAACACTTGAACTTCCATCACAGTAACTGGGCTGTTATCATTAATCTGTCAATAACACTTTGGACCGTTCCAAAAGCAACAAGAAGAAGAAGAAAAAACAAGCTCCTTACCTCTCCACGCACTCTTTTACCACGGCAAAGTTCCCGTCGCCGATCACTTTACCGACTTGGTACTTCTCGTTGATCATGGAAGAAGAAACGGTCCGATTGCCGTTCACTGGGAGGAGGAGAAGGGAATATTCTTTGACTTTTATATATTTCACTCATTCAAATCAATATGAGCCCGTGACTACTCAACCAGCCAACCAGCTTTCAGCGTTCGTTAAGATGTTGACTTTGAAAATTGAACTCTTGAACCCAGAAACTCGAGGTTTTCCATCACCTCTGCACACGTTAACCCTTGTGTTGTCCTCGGGTCAACTTGACCCGTTTCAAAGTGTTTTATATCAGAAATATGGATTTCTTTCAACTGAATTGCCCAAAAATTACATAAAAGATTCCATACAACATTACTTTCACTGATTTTGTTTTTTTGGGGTACATCTACCCATCTGAGATCCACTCAACACCCTCAGATCTTAACTATTGGTCAAAATAATTCATAATTTCTGCCTTTTTAACTAAAAACGTATGTATAATTTGATATAAATGAGGTTTGTTGACCATGAATTCCCAGAAAAAGAATAATAAAACCTATTATTAAACCAGCTCAGGTTTTTAAAAATGCGCCAAGAGCTGGAAAAAGTGACAAATAAATCAGAAAAAGTGACAAATAAATCAGAAAAAGTGACAAAAACATTGGAAAAGCCCAAAAAAAATATTCATTTTCAATTTTGACCTGGAAGGACAAGTTCATGGTTAACGGGAAGACAACACGAGGGTTAAGCCACGGAGTCTCTTCTGCTTCACAGGTCAGTGAGTGTTGACTTCCCCTCGGAGACGTAAGCCAGACTAACCCTCGATGCCTCGAGGCTTCCAAGCTGCCACTGACTCTTTTCTCTTTTCTTGAGATGCTGTTTTAAAAAAATCACTTACACACTCAGTCTAAAAACCATGCATGACGCAGAGCTCTGTTATTAAAACCGCTGGCTTTGAAAATGATTCATCACCTCAAAACCTGTAAAGGTCCATTCTGTTAGCTGTTTAATTTGGGCCTAAACTTAAATATTTAGGTCTCTGTATTGTAGTCTGATTCTAACCTTTAAAGGTCCGATGTGTAGGAAGTTCTCCCGTTACATCTAGCGTTGAGATCGTATATCGCAATCAACTTTCTCGCGCCACGCAGTTCAAAGTACGTATTTCAGCTACGGTGGCCTTCACGCTTCAAAAAGCCTCTCTTGCTCTTTTCAATATCCTTTTTCTTTTTCTGGGCGAAGAAGACTCCTGTCCCTGAAATCTGGATTTTGAATACATGCAGTCCTCCATTTTTCCTTCTTCAGACTTGCCGGGGCCGGGAAGCAACGATACCTGTTAGCAGCGTTAGCACCGTTAGCAGCGTTAGCATCACCTGTGAGTTTATCACGTGACGGCGAAAACGGCGGAGCAGGACGTCCTGTATGTCCCTCACCGGCTACCGTATTTTAAGATGGAGCATGACTATGGAGCGTCTAACCCAGGTCATGTGAGTGCAAATGTAACATTTAAAGCCAATAGGAATACTTGGAATTGATGGTGGTGGAAAATATTCATTAAAGAGACAAGTTCGTGAACGGGCAACACCGATTTTGATGATGAACAACTACACACGGTACACGCTGGCCCTTTAATGGGGCTTTGTGAGGTTAGCTTTGACAGTCTCAACAAGAAGTGACGTTAGTCATTTCATTTAGATTTCCAGGCCCTTGATACAGACTTTTGATTGTAAATATTGAAACATACAGTAATCACACACACTCACACTCACACACACACACACACCTTCGACAGGGGCATCATCCGGCTGCTCGGCTTCTCCGTTTACATCTGCAGAAGAAGCTCGACGCGGAGAAACCTAGAGAGGAAAATAAAAAAGGTTTTTTCTTCCGTTTTTAAAGGATTGTGTGAATCGTGATTAGAAAGAGAGGAAACAATAGTGAGGGACCAAAGCAGGAGGAAAAAGTGGAAACCAACAGATTTGGAAAGCGGAAAGAAGGAGTTCCTGATTCAAGATTTAAAGAAAAAGAAAAGGACTACAACGGAAAAGAGACAGAATCTCAGAAGCAGTTCATGAACAAATGAGGGCGGCACGATATGGAAAGAAAATATATAATTACCATTATTTTGACTGATATTGTGATATGATTCACAATATTGGAGGCAATGATCATTTTTGTATCAATTATTCTCATTTTCATTGAAAAATATGTGTAATGGCCAATTTGGACATATACGGTTGTGTGTGTGTGTGTGTGTGTGTGTGTGTGTGTGTGTGTGGTAGGTAGGTCTGCGTGAATGGTCTGTTACGTCACGTGTGTGTGTGTGTGTGTGTGTGTGTGTGTGTGTGTGTGTGTGTGTGTGTGGTAGGTAGGTCGGTCTGCGGTAGGTCTGCGTGAATGGTTTGTTACGTCACCTGCGCACGTGTGTGTGTGTGTGTGTGTGTGTGTGTGTGTGGGGGTGCTAATTGGAGATTAGAAAGGGGATCACAGATGAGGGGGGGGGAGAGGAATCTGGATCTGGATCCGGGAAGCCACACAGTTTTTCGACCTCAGCTGTGTGAGAGTAATGTTTTTAGATCTCGGCGTTCTCGGCTTTTAATCACTCAAGTCGGTCTTTTTCTACGTGCTTTTACCTAAAATGTTGTACAATAAAGGGTTAACCGTACGACGACGGCGGACCTCATTATTTGCACCAGCAAGAGTTGGAAAGGGCTTCAGATTCAGTGGCATTACTTGTGGACAGATACACACTACAATATGTGTAAAAAATAAATAAATTAATTAATTGTGATTTTTTTTTTTGGCGAGGATCTGTACCAAACGAAGATGTTTTCTGTAGGATACGCTTTGTAGGCCGGGACGTCTCTGCAGCACCAAAATACTTTATTTTAGAACAGTTTGACACATATTTCACCTTTAACGAGGATTGCGCTCCCCTGCGATTTGGATATTGCACCAGTTCATATTGCGATTTTGATACAATTGCGTTTAATTACGCAGCCTTAGAACAAATTCTCCAATTACATTCAAAACACAAGTTAGAAACCTGCTTAAAAATGACTATTTTGTGACTGTTATTTCCGCTCTTCATTTTAACCCCAAACGGTCGTCAGACACCGCCTACCAAGAGCCTGGGCCTGGGTCTGGGTCTGGGTCTGGGTCTGGGTCTGGGCCTGGGTCTAGGTCTGGGTCTGGGTCTGGGTCTGTCCCAGGTTTCTTCCTAAAAGGAAGTTTTTCCTCGCCACTGTCCCACTGTTGCTTGCTCTGGAGGGAACTACGAGAACTGTTGGGTCCTTGTAAATTATAGAGTGTGGTCTAGACCTGCTCTATCTGGTCTAGACCTGCTCTATCTGTAAAGTGTCTCGAGATAACTCTTATGAATTGATACTATAAATAAAATGTAATTGAATTTAAAGGGAAACTACCGTTTTATTCACCCTGGACCCTGTGTTCCTGTGTTTGTGTCTAAGTGACTGACGGTAACAACGACCTGTGACATGGTCCTGCAGTCGGAGGCGAAACCAGCTACGATGTGAGTTAACGAGGTTATTGTCCAGCTTCTAATTACGTTCACAAAAGAGCTCGTTTGGCCGCTGACTCCGTTTAATATCCTAAGTGTCTTCGAATTAACCTTTCACACACTGGAAATTTGTGAAATGTAAAAAAAAAAACATTTGGAGAAATGAATCAAGACCAAATAATCTGACCTTGAGGTTTCGTCGTGACCCAGGACTGGTGGGGGAGGGGCTGGACCTGAACGACTTCTCAGCTGACTGCGGTCCTGAGGCCTCATTGGCTACACACACAAGAGAAAGGAGTCACGTGATTGGTCAAAGTGATCTGGTAATCAAGCGTATCGGATCATTTTAGGGAGATTTAGATCACCTGGGCCTGGAGACTTTGTTCTGGCCTGTCCTTTGGGTGGAGTCTTACACGAGAAGCTGGAGCCGCTAGGACTCTTGGGAGATGTATTTTTTGGGGGGGCGGTAGAGCGAGATACCTTGACTTTGCATTCTGGAGAGAGAGAGAGAGAGAGAGAGAGAGAGAGAGAGATATATGACACTTATTTCACACGTATTATCATTAGGATTTAGTTGATTTAACCCTCATGTTGTCCTCATGTTGTCCTATATCAATGTTCTTTATAATTCCCCAAAATAACATGATTGATTCCTCACACTTTCATTAATTTTGGGGTGTCTTATTCAATTTTATAGCATTTGAAACCAAATTGAAGTGTTTTTGAAATAGTATTGAGAGTAAAAGTTGACATATTCCAGTCTGTGATTATCATCAACATCCATTCCTTTAATTTTAGTCTCAATAATTCCTAATTTCTGCTTTTCTAACTCAAACATTAGGAATAATTTCCTTTAAATGAGGTTTATTGACCATAAATTCCCAAAATAACTGTAAAACTAAAGTTAATAAGTTAGTGTTACGTAGTGTTAAACGTCAAAAAAGTGACAAACATTAAAAAAAGGGACAAAAACATCAATAAAAAGCATCAACAAAAGTATTGATTTTCAATTTTGACGGGAAGACAACATGAGGGTTAAGCAACTAAATCCTAGAGAGAGTCTTTTGTTTCATTCTTTATCTGAAAACAATGTATTGTGATGTAATGTGTGTATTAAATGTGTTTGTGTGTCTCACCGTTAACGAACGCTGGTGTTTTGCTGCAGTGTGTGAGCACAAAGTCGTCCTGAGCGTAGCGGAACTTCTCCGGCCCGCACGCCATGAACACATCGTCATCCCCGAAGAAATCCTGCAGACAGGTCAGCTACACACACACACACACACACACACACACACACACACACACACACACACACACAGACACACACACACACACACAGAGAGAGAGATTAATCAAACATTTGGAAATACTGCTGTGTGTGTCTGTCTGTCTGTCTGTGTGTGTACATGTGTGTGTGTGCGCTGTATGTGTGTGTGTGTGTGTCTGTGTCTGTCTGTGTGTGTGTGTGTGTGTGTGTGTGTTTGTGTGTGTGTGACAGCTGGTATATTCTAATCACGTTTGCTGCTGGTAACGCTTCAATGGACTCACACACACAGACAGACACACACACACTGTGCTGCTGTCGAGGAACTATTTTGAGGATTAAATACAAATTGTACCTCAAAATGTCCCAGAGAGAGAGAGAGAGAGAGGGTGGGAGAGAGAGGGTGGGAGAGAGAGAGAGAGGGGGAAAGAGAGAGGGTGGGAGAGGGAGAGAGAGAGACAGAGAGAGGGAGGAGAGAGAGAGAGAGAGAGGGAGGAGAGAGAGAGAGAGACAGAGAGAGAGAGGGTGGGAGAGAGAGAGGGTGGGAGAGAGAGAGGGTGGGAGAGAGAGAGGGAGAGACAGAAAGAGAGGGTGGGAGAGAGAGAGAAAGAGAGGGTGGGAGAGAGAGAGAGACAGAGACAGAGAGAGAGAGAGAGAGAGAGGGGGGAGAGAGAGAGGGTGGGAGAGAGGGGGAGAGAGAGAAAGACAGAGAGAGAGGGGGGGAGAAAGAGAGGGGGAGAGAGAAAGGGTGGGAGAGGGAGAGAGAGAGACAGAGAGAGGGAGGAGAGAGAGAGAGAGACAGAGAGAGAGAGGGAGGGAGAGAGAGGGTGGGAGAGAGGGAGAGAGAGAGGTGGGAGAGAGAGAGAGAGAGAGAGAGAGGGGGAGAGAGAGAAAGAGAGGGTGGGAGAGAGAGAGAGACAGAGAGAGAGAGGGTGGGAGAGAGACAGATAGAGAGAGAGAGGGAGAGAGAGAGAGAGAGGGTGGGAGAGAGAGCGAGAGAGAGAGAGGGAGAGAGAGAGAGGGTGGGAGAGAGAGCGAGAGAGAGAGAGGGAGAGAGAGAGAGGGTGGGAGAGAGAGCGAGAGAGAGAGAGAGAGAGAGAGAGAAGGTGGGAGATGAACAGGATCAAAGGTGGGAGGAGAGAGACAGTTCGGTCTCCGTCACATGTGAGAATATCAGTTGTAGAAGAAGTAAAATACTACTATAATACTACCAATACTGCATTTGTATTCTACTTACATAAAACAACAGTAGAATTGGTTAAAATAATTATTTATTTAATGGGTATTAAAAGTACTTGTTCTGCAGTCTATTATTATATTGTATACTGATGGTTGACTATATAACGATACACTGTCATTTAAAAGCTTATGTGTTGGGTTTTTTATGTAAAATTGCCAGTAAAGATTTAATTATGCACCTCTAAACTGTAGCATGAAATTTAAATACTCAAGTGTAGTACTTCAAATTAGTTCAAATTAGTACTTTTATGTTTCCTTTCCACCATCTGGCAGTCTTAGTGCTAAGCTAACGGCCTGCAGCTTCATACTTAAACGGAGTATTTATCCCCAAATTATCCTTTAATAGAGAGATAGTAGTACTAGTAATGAGTTGCTCGGGATGAACTGCCTGTGTGGTTGTACACATTAACCTCACACCTTCCCTCGGTTCCTCCCCTCTTCACCTTCCTCCATCCCTCCTTTCCTCCCTCCTTTGTCCTAGATTTCACCTTTCACTTCAGCACTCCCCCGCTTTACTTTTTACAAGACGCCTCACGTGTGTGTGTGTGTGTGTGTGTGTGTGTGTGTGTGTCTGTCTCTCTGTGTGGAGCAAGGACGTGGATGTTACTGGATGGCTGGTTACTATGGTGACCACACTGCTGTGTGTGTGTGTGTGTGTGTGTGTGAGATTGGGTTTCTGTCCCGCTGCTCAAAGTGGCTGCACAAACTGAAAGGACGACGGGTCACTCACACACACACACACACACACACACACACACACACACACACACACACACACACACACACACACACACACACACACACACACACTCTGTCTGTTTTATTCAGACTGACTGAGTCTGAAAGCCGTCTGAGCCAGAAAGAGAATAAAAGATTCATTATGACACGCTGCCTTCAAAATAAAAGCATTCATTTTGAGGAGACTTATCAGTATTTCAGGGTTTCCTTTTCACGGTTCTGTCCTTTAAAATAGGATTGAAAAGTAATTAAAAAACATACAGAAAACCCCAACAGGGCTGCGACTAACGATTAACAACTAACGATTGTTTTCATTGATTTTTTGATCTTTAAAATGTAAAAACAGTAAAAAAAAAATAAAAATACCCATCACAATTTCCCAAAAATCAACTTGATGTCTTCAAATAGTTTTGTCTTTCTATTGTTGTTTTAGAATTTCTGGCATTTATGCTTAAAAAAAAATACTTAAACCATCAACTGATCATCAACATAGCTGTTAATTAATTTTCTGTCAAATGACTACTGATCGCGTTAGCTCTGATTTCCTAAAAGTGTTGACATCGGGGTTTGACACATAGACTGTATGCTATTGGCGGACAGAGCGTGTGTGAGGTCACCCATTGGCTCGTGGAGATCTGCTCTGATGATGTGATGATTTTAGACGAGAGGGAGGAGAGAGGGAGGGAAGAGCTGCTTAGACTGTACGCTACGTTACACACTTTCACTGTCAATCACTTCATAGCCCCGCCTAAAACACCCCCGCTTTATTGCTGATTTTACAATCAACAAGACCATAATTAAAAAAAATGATCATTCTGTGTTGCACTAAAAACTAGGAATAAATTAATTATGAAAATGTTGACTGAGGTAATAAATCAAGTGAGAAGTGGGTCACTTTCTCAGAGACTTCTATAGAAACAGACCTCCGCCCCCTGCTGGAGGTCAGATAGAAACCAGGTTTAAGGAGTCTCCCCCTGCTGGAGGTCAGATAGAAACCAGGTTTAAGGAGTCTCCCCCTGCTGGAGGTCAGATAGAAACCAGGTTTAAGGAGTCTCCCCCTGCTGGAGGTCAGATAGAAAGCAGGTTTAAGGAGTCTCCCCCTGCAGGAGGTCAGATAGAAACCAGGTTTAAGGAGTGTCCCCCTGCTGGAGATCAGATAGAAACCAGGTTTAAGGAGTCTCCCACTGCTGGAGGTCAGATAGAAACCAGGTTTAAGGAGTCTCCCCTGCTGGAGGTCAGATAGAAACCAGGTTTAAGGAGTCTCCCCTGCTGGAGATCAGATAGAAACCAGGTTTAAGGAGTCTCCCCCTGCTGGAGGTCAGATAGAAACCAGGTTTAAGGAGTGTCCCCCTGCTGGAGATCAGATAGAAACCAGGTTTAAGGAGTCTCCCCCTGCTGGAGGTCAGATAGAAACCAGGTTTAAGGAGTCTCCCACTGCTGGAGGTCAGATAGAAACCAGATTTAAGGAGTCTCCCCCTGCTGGAGGTCTAATAGATTTAAGGCACTGTCCATTAATATTTGCGGGCCAGAGGCGAGCTGCACCAATCACATCCGTGTATCTGATATACGTCAACTTGTCTGTTGTTGTGATTGGACGTAGTGTGATCCAATTGACTTTCATTACTCAATGCCAGACCCTTAATCTTTGGGATTTGGGTCTGGATTTTCAGGCTAGGTATGTCCAGGTGGTTTTAGTTTGATAAAAAGGAGACTGCTGTAGGAATTTGTACAAAACACCCAAACAGGATGTGCAGAATTTTTCTAAATATATGGACTTAAATGTACAGACTGTTTGAAGATAATCTTGAACAAAAACAAATAGATAACCCTGCTTAAATTATTTTAATATAGCAAGTATGCTAATGTTTTTTGGCTGTTAAACTCTGGTTAACAGAAGCTTCTGAAATCCACCAAAATAATCCTTTTATCTTGTTATTTTGGGGTGTCCTTTTTGCACCTAACTGTATAAATCTTAGCAATTGTTTGTTGTTTTTGTAGTGTGTTCTTATGTTTTCTGTGGTGTTTCTATGTCTTACTTGTGTAACTTCTTTGACATTTAAAGTAGAAAGCCCAAAGAGCTATGATGTAATGGATGCTTTTACTTTGAAGGCAGCGTATTGCTTTCATTTCTCGAGGTCGATGCTGCAGCAACGTCTGAGCAAACAGGATTGTGGTTATTGTGTGCACCCTGTTGTGTGTTTGTGGGTCTGACGCTGATGTGAAAGGTCCCATGGCACGATGGTGATAGGTGTAAACCTACAGTATTAGGGACCACTAAGGTCTATATAAAAGAGACTTCAGATCCAGTATTAGGGAACCACTAAGGTCTATATAAAAGAGACTTCAGATACAGTATTAGGGACCACTAAGGTCTATATAAAAGAGACTTCAGATACAGTATTAGGGACCACTAAGGTCTATATAAAAGAGACTTCAGATACAGTATTAGGGGACCACTAAGGTCTATATAAAAGAGACTTCAGATACAGTATTAGGGGACCACTAAGGTCTATATAAAAGAGACTTCAGATACAGTATTAGGGACCACTAAGGTCTATATAAAAGAGACTTCAGATACAGTATTAGGGACCACTAAGGTCTATATAAAAGAGACTTCAGATACAGTATTAGGGGACCACTAAGGTCTATATAAAAGAGACTTCAGATCCAGTATTAGGGGACCACTAAGGTCTATATAAAAGAGACTTCAGATCCAGTATTAGGGGACCACTAAGGTCTATATAAAAGAGACTTCAGATCCAGTATTAGGGGACCACTAAGGTCTATATAAAAGAGACTTCAGATCCAGTATTAGGGGACCACTAAGGTCTATATAAAAGAGACTTCAGATACAGTATTAGGGGACCACTAAGGTCTATATAAAAGAGACTTCAGATCCAGTATTAGGGGACCACTAAGGTCTATATAAAAGAGACTTCAGATACAGTATTAGGGACCACTAAGGTCTATATAAAGAGACTTCAGATCCAGTATTAGGGGACCACTAAGGTCTATATAAAAGAGACTTCAGATACAGTATTAGGGGACCACTAAGGTCTATATAAAGAGACTTCAGATCCAGTATTAGGGGACCACTAAGGTCTATATAAAAGAGACTTCAGATCCAGTATTAGGGGACCACTAAGGTCTATATAAAAGAGACTTCAGATCCAGTATTAGGGGACCACTAAGGTCTATATAAAAGAGACTTCAGATCCAGTATTAGGGGACCACTAAGGTCTATATAAAAGAGACTTCAGATCCAGTATTAGGGACCACTAAGGTCTATATAAAAGAGACTTCAGATCCAGTATTAGGGGACCACTAAGGTCTATATAAAAGAGACTTCAGATCCAGTATTAGGGGACCACTAAGGTCTATATAAAAGAGACTTCAGATCCAGTATTAGGGGACCACTAAGGTCTATATAAAAGAGACTTCAGATACAGTATTAGGGGACCACTAAGGTCTATATAAAAGAGACTTCAGATCCAGTATTAGGGACCACTAAGGTCTATATAAAGAGACTTCAGATCCAGTATTAGGGGACCACTAAGGTCTATATAAAGAGACTTCAGATCCAGTATTAGGGGACCACTAAGGTCTATATAAAGAGACTTCAGATCCAGTATTAGGGGACCACTAAGGTCTATATAAAAGAGACTTCAGATCCAGTATTAGGGACCACTAAGGTCTATATAAAAGAGACTTCAGATCCAGTATTAGGGGACCACTAAGGTCTATATAAAAGAGACTTCAGATCCAGTATTAGGGGACCACTAAGGTCTATATAAAAGAGACTTCAGATCCAGTATTAGGGGACCACTAAGGTCTATATAAAAGAGACTTCAGATCCAGTATTAGGGGACCACTAAGGTCTATATAAAAGAGACTTCAGATCCAGTATTAGGGGACCACTAAGGTCTATATAAAGAGACTTCAGATCCAGTATTAGGGACCACTAAGGTCTATATAAAAGAGACTTCAGATCCAGTATTAGGGACCACTAAGGTCTATATAAAGAGACTTCAGATCCAGTATTAGGGGACCACTAAGGTCTATATAAAGAGACTTCAGATCCAGTATTAGGGGACCACTAAGGTCTATATAAAAGCATCCAAAGAGCACCATGTCATGGGACCTTTAAATCTGAGCTGCATTTGCTTTAACAACCTTCATTCAGTCACACCGACGCCCAACAAGCTCCCCTCTGTCTCTGCTTTTCTTCAGCTCTCCGCCACCATTGTGTCACAGCCGCCTTATCTGTAACTTCAAAGCGCGTGTGTGTGTGTGTGTGTGTGTGTGTGTGTGTGTGTGTGTGTGCGTGCGTTTGTATTAAAAATAGCCCTTCCAGTGAACGTTGTAATCCATAATAATTCAATAGGAGTTGCACAAAAGAGGATCAGAGCATATGCAAAGTCATACCGATTGACTTGAGCTGAAGTTCCACGGCGTTAAGCAGACGCATTTCACTGAAAGTACCAAATATTAAGCTTCAAAACAGACTGAACTCACTGTCCCAACACTTCAAACCTCTTTATGGTGCACCTTAAAGATGCTCTCTTAAATAGGGGTGGGCAAACAAATTGATACTGAGATACATCGCGATTTTCTCTAGAACGATTCAATGCTCAATTCAGAAAATCCTTGTATTCAACACAATGCAGCAGGAACGTTCTAATAAAGCGCTGTAATTTGATTATTTTACGTCAGTTTAGGGATGATATCACGATAGATAGATAGATAGATAGATAGATAGATAGATAGATAGATAGATAGATAGATAGATAGATAGATAGATAGATAGATAGATAGATAGTTTACTGTTATTGCATATCACTGCCCACTCACTCACTTAGCAGCATAAAGATAGAAAGATAAAAAACTGACAGTGTCAGCAACAATAAATAGACAAATATGAAGTTAAGAGAAAAGAAAGTATTAACACCATAATACAAAGCCAGTGCATTATCAACACGGTATGGTTCAAGCTTAGCTTAGCCTTTCAGCAGCTCACTTATGGCCCTGGGGAAGAAACTATATCTCGTGACCGTAAGCCTGCCTGAGGGTGTCAAACAGGGTATGGCCAGGGTGTGTAGGTCCCCTCTGATGCCTACTGGTCTATACTGTATGTCCCCGAGGCTTGGCAGAGGGGCCCCTATGATTCTCTGGGCTGTTTTAATTACCCGCTGCAGGTCTGTTCTCTCTTTAATATTTACACATATTAATATTGTTGTGCTAAGGCAAATGTTTGTATGCAAAATCAAATCGAAAACAACGTCCCAACTCTGGAAAAGGGACCAACGGAGGAGCACTTGCACCATTTAGCTGGATTCCTCCGTGTGTGAATGGCACCAAAACCTGATGCCTGAACCAAAGTGTCCATGTTTGGCCTTGTTTGGCTGGGTATCTTTCCAAAATCTTCGATACCAATACTTTTTTCGATCCAAATTTTATGAAGCAAATTACTACATTACATATGACGGCACAAATCTTTGTATTTATGTTCCAGCTCCTTCTACGCGAGCCCCGTCTCTGTGTAACGTAGAGTTTTTCCTGCATGCTGCGTGCTGATTGGCTCACTGACACCGATCCAATTTACTTCTTCTAGGTATTGAAATTAGGTGAATTTATTGAATGACGAGGCATTTCGGTGCCTAAAAAATCTAGAATTCAGTTCCCGGCCCTAATCGTTCATCATCCAACATCACAAACATCCTCTCACCTGTTTCCCATCCAGCGTGTACAGCCTCTTCACGGCGCCGGAGTCCAGCTTGATGGCCTCCGTGATGTCGGCCAGCACCTGGTCGAAGGAGTGCGCCGTCTTCTTGTTCAGCAGGATCCTCACCGCCTTGCGAGGCTTCACGCCGCTGCGGATCACCGTCACCAGCTTGGGCTTGATGAAGTCTTTGCTCTCCCTGCCTTCCCTGCCCTCGCGGCCTTCGGGACGATCTTTAGAGGAGCTGGCGGCGGCGGCGGCGGTGCTCGCCGACACCCCCGCGGACGCCGTGGCGGGTCGACTCGAGTTCGCAGCTCCCGTCCTGGCGCCGGCGCCTGGCTTCCAGCTCGGGATGGAGATCTTGGAGTAGTCGACCTTTCGGTAAGGCTCGTTGGAGGCACAAACGTAGCACTCGCCTGAGCAGAGAGAGGACGGGAACAACGAGTTATATTGTTGTACATCTGTACCTAAAGAGGTAAAGCACTGCTTAATATAGCAAGTATAATATACCAATAACTCCAAAAATAAATAGTTTTACACATAAACACGTAATTACACATAATTTAATTCTGCATTCAAAGACATTGAACAACAATTTAAATGCAAGAAATCCACATATATTCGTATATATATATAAAAATATGAATCCATTTTGAATCGGTACAGCTTGAGTCGATTCATGAATGTGAATCAGGTTTTTTGCACACCCTTACTTAGCGTGCTGCTCGCTTATTGACTCGCTAACGTTGACGAGATATACTCTTTAGGTTTTACACTTTGGTGTTGAATGACGAGGCATTTTTCAATAGTGAGCTAGTCTGTGCTAATATTTGCAGCTTATGTTAGAGCAGATATAGTTAAATCAATTGTGATTTCTGTTTTAATTTATAAAAGGCAAAAAGCACCATCTAAAGGTCTAAATACACACACACACACACACACACACACACACACACACACACACACACACACACACACGTTGTTTTCCTAACACACAGCGCGTCAGCATGTGGAGGAATCTTTAATCAACAGTGCACAGGAAGAGGTTTAGCAACCAGTCCGTTGACCCCGATTTAAAAACATCTTTAAAGCCCAAATATGCATCTTCTGTGAGAGATGCAGCTTTAATAAATTAAACATTGTGTGTTGAAATTCTAAATCCTTTATTCTCTCTGGCAGGTTGCAGCCAATCACGTGTACCGTAGCCCGCAGCCACTCTCCTGTTTTACCTTATATGGTTATAAATGGCTCACCTTCTCTCTCTCCTAGCGTTCCTGAACCTCTCTCTACCTCTCTATAGACGACTGCCGGCAGAGCTCGCTAGCTTTCCTCCTTCTTTCTAACACCTACTTGTCAGCCTCTGTAACCCTCATTCACACACCTTTCCTCTCTCTCTCTTTTATCCCTAAAACATACTCACACACACTCTGCCAGCGTGCGTGCAACCTTGTCTCTCCATGTGCTTTACTTTCACTCTGCTATTCAAAGCAGCTGGGCATGACTGCTCTGGGTTTCATATTCAAATACCTGACTGACTGACCACAAAGCATAGGACAGGAACTAATTGTTCTCATTATTCCAACAGCACATGAATGCAGCACATGTGCCTTCATCTCGCACTGTTGATAAAATATGAAAAACATATTTTTCCGTGAATCAGATTCACTCAATAATTGAATTGGTTCTTCCTTTGGCCCCAAGCTACACCCTTCCACCAAGATGAATGATAATTGGGTAGTCGTTTACTGTAGTCCTGCTGAGAGATGGGAAAACTAACCAAAAACATCTATATCTATAGATAGAGCTGCAAAGATGAATCGATTAGTTGTCAACCATTTTAATAATTGGTTTGAGACATTAATTTAAGAAAATGTAAAACTTCACTAGTTCCAGCTTGTGGAATGAATGATGTGTCTAGTTTCTTCTCTCTGTGACAGTAAGCTGAATATCTTTGAGTTGTGGACAAAACGAGACGTTTGAGGACGTCGTCTCAGGCATTTTGGAAACACTGATCCATATTTATCACCATTTTCTGACATTTTAGAGACCGACAACTAATACATTCATCCAGAAAATAATCGTTAGTTGTAGCCCTAATAATATATGTATATCTAAGCCTTGACAACTGACTTTCTCTATATCTATATACACTCACCGGCCACTTTATTAGGTACCCCATGCTAGTAACGGGTTGGACCCCCTTTTGCCTTCAGAACTGCCTCAATTCTTCGTGGCATAGATTCAACAAGGTGCTGAAGCATTCCTCAGGGAGTTTGGTCCATATTGACATGATGGCATCACACAGTTGCCGCAGATTTGTCGGCTGCACATCCATGATGTGAATCTCCCGTTCCACCACATCCCAAAGATGCTCTATTGGATTGAGATCTGGTGACTGTGGAGGCCATTTGAGTACAGCGAACTCATTGTCATGTTCAAGAAACCAGTCTGTGATGATTCCAGCTTTATGACATGGCGCATTATCCTGCTGACAGTAGCCATCAGAAGTTGGGTACATTATGGCCATAAAGGGATGGACATGGTCAGCAACAATACTCAGGTAGGCTGTGGCGTTGCAACGATGCTCAATTGGTACCAAGGGGCCCAAAGAGTGCCAAGAAAATATTCCCCACACCATGACACCACCACCACCAGCCTGAACCGTTGATACAAGGCAGGATGGATCCATGCTTTCATGTTGTAGACGCCAAATTCTGACCCTACCATCCGACTGTCGCAGCAGAAATCGAGACTCATCAGACCAGGCAGCGTTTTTCCAATCTTCTATTGTCCAATTTCGATGAGCTTGTGCAAATTGTAGTCTCAGTTTCCTGTTCTTAGATGAAAGGAGTGGCACCCGATGTGGTCTTCTGCTGCTGTAGCCCATCTGCCTCAAAGTTCGACGTACTGTGCGTTCAGAGATGCTCTTCTGCCCACCTTGGTTGTAACGGGTGGTTATTTGAGTCACTGTTGCCCTTCTATCAGCTCGAACCAGTCTGGCCATTCTCCTCTGACCTCTGGCATCAACAAGGCATTTCCGCCCACAGAACTGCCGCTCACTGGATGTTTTTTCTTTTTCGGACCATTCTCTGTAAACCCTAGAGATGGTTGTGCGTGAAAATCCCAGTAGATTAGCAGTTTCTGAAATACTCAGACCAGCCCTTCTGGCACCAACAATCATGCCACGTTCAAAGTCACTCAAATCACCTTTCTTCCCCATACTGATGCTCGGTTTGAACTGCAGGAGATTCTCTTGACCATGTCTACATGCCTAAATGCACTGAGTTGCCGCCATGTGATTGGCTGCTTAGAAATTAAGTGTTAACGAGCAGTTGGACAGGTGTACCTAATAAAGTGGCCGGTGAGTGTATATCTATATATATATCTATAGAGAGAGAGAGAGAGAGAGAGATAGGGACCATAGGGTTAGGCTTTAAAACCAGGAACACCGGTGTCATATCACAATATAACGATCTATAATTTAAGATGATATCTACCCTCATATGAATGTTGATATAATATCGATGTATTGCCCAGCACTGCCGTCATCACTTGTCTGACGATGTGAACGCTCACATCCCATAGATGTGGTAATCGTTCTTATCTTTACTCCGAAGACGTGAAGTCCGATAGACAGATTTGTCAGAGCAGCGATACACGCGGCTGAAACCCTTTTTATAGTTTGATTTTTTCCTCCTTTGCAGCTCTGGTGCACAGAGATGTCGTGAATGACAAGTTTCCCACTTTCCATGTCACGGTCAGCTCTGTTGTAGTTTATTAATTCCACAAAGTGCTTCAGAGTGATGCATCTGTCTCCGAGCACGTCTCCGGCTGAACAGCTTCCTGGCTCTAACGCTCGTTAGTGGACATTACAACCAGTCACACATCAATATTGATGATAAGTGATGTTACTCAGCCGCTGGTCTGTTTCTCTCTAAATGATTTCCAACGGATCATACTTCCTCTTTAAAAAAAAAAGTAACCCAACGACGCCAGTAAGGGGACGAAAAGCAGTCTGATTGGACGGTGGATGTAAGAGTTGTTGTGGATGTACAGTAAATCCCTGAAAACTCACTCATAAGGTGAAAAAGTAAAAAATATGTACCTGATGTCTCTGTATTGATTACCTGTTTGTATTTATTTCCTTATAAATATTCAGCTGTTTATAAACAGAGAGGAAGGAGACCATGAGGAGGTTTAAAGAGGACGGATTAATTGATTTATGGAGGAGAGAGTGGCAGGTAGCCTGGACAATTACCACTGAGTGGAAGTAGACTATTAGTCCATTTATTCCTATGAGAGGCAGTTTTGGCAGAGTGACAACGCACAAGCCTAAAAGGCAGCAAAACGCCAGAAAACCTTTTTTTTTGAGTCATACAAAACAGGTTTTTTGGGGTTTTTTGTCCCAAAAAATGAGTTAGTGATAGACCGATTACAGGGGCCATTTTTAGGCAGTTTGCAGATTATCTGTATCTGTGTTTTTTTGGCTTAATAACCGAGAAAGCTAATGAATTAAAGCTAATGAATTAAAAAGTGGTCTTGTTTGGCTCGGCTACAGCTCTGTGTCTGTCCTTCTGCTGCTCCCCCCCCCCACCACACCACACACACACACACACACACACACTATCTGATTCTCTGTTACTGCATTACATGTTCGTTTCTCATTTATTCAATAATTGCTTTAAGCACCTAAACACAGTTGTGTGTTGGAGTTTGTAACGTCTTGATTTTCACTTAAATACGATTTATAAAGATTTCCGTCATCGGTTCCAAATATCGGTTATCGGTTTCATTAACTACTAATATCGGCCTTGAAAAACCAGTATCGGTCCATTTCTAGTTGTAATGAAGGGAACAACGTACGACAATAGCTTTACTTTGAAACTAACCGGACCCTAGTTTCTTCCCTGTTCTGGTTTTGTTCCTTTCACACGCTCCCGTCATAAAGCTGCATGTTAGGAAACTCTTTGACTATTTTAATAAAACAAAAAGGTCCCGGAGCTCAACTCCTTACAATGGATAGATTACAATGATACATACATACATAAATAAATGCAAGATTACAATGGATGGATCAGAAATAGATCAGGCTTTATGTAGCCAATAGCAATTAATTAAAGCCTGCTGGGACCGTTTTCATACCCGATCCTCAGGAACAGCTCCAGACTTTGCACTAACCACAGTGAGTCGGTAGTTATCGATGCTGAGTGGGGTGGATCTTCCATGGATGCACAACAGATTATTGATATGAGACTTTCTCAACGGCGCGTGAAGCCAAAAACGATCACCTGCCGTGTCTGAAGTTACCTGGACGATCGGCGCTGGTTCTGGACTATGCGGACCGTAGGGCAGGCGCACTAAAGACCCGTCCAGTTAGGGCTCCGCTAACTGGAATGGGGATAAAATGGTTTCATCGTGGGACTTTTCAAATGTTATCAGATCAAATGGATCAAAGTCATTTTGCGGGGGGGAGGGGGGGGGTGTGCAAGGCTCCGAAAACTCAAATCATTAACAGCCGTCTCTTTCCCTGTGTAAGTCTAGCGGTAAAAGTCTTTTTAGGCCCCATGGCGTCACATGACAGATCCCGAAGTTGTGATTTCAGCGTTTGGACGCAATGTCAATGGGGGGGGGGGCAGGGATCTTTGCATCTACCTCAGCAAGAAAGCAAATAAGTGTATTTCCCAAAATGTTACTTAGAGTAGAAGGTAACTTTGCCAGACCATCCACGCTGCGGAGCGGAGGGGGGTCTGGCTAGTCCGCACTGCATTCTGGGATGGGAGAAAAACGTGCTCTGGTTTATTGGTATTTCATTAAACCAATCATAATCGTCATGGGCGGTGCCAAGATCCGCACGGAGCCGCTGTAAAATAGTCGTGCAACAGAAAACTCAGATTGGACTGATAGTCTAGCTAGCGGTCTGGTTTACCCTGCAGAGATCTGAGGACCAGGTAACCATAGTCCTCAGATTGGACAGATAGTCTAGCTAGCTGTCTGGATTTACCCTGCAGAGATCTGAGGACCAGGTAACCATAGTCCTCAGATTGGACAGATAGTCTAGCTAGCTGTCTGGGTTTACCCTGCAGAGATCTGAGGACCAGGTAACCATAGTCCTCAGATTGGACAGATAGTCTAGCTAGCTGTCTGGATTTACCCTGCAGAGATCTGAGGACCAGGTAACCATAGTCCTCAGATTGGACAGATAGTCTAGCTAGCTGTCTGGATTTACCCTGCAGAGATCTGAGGACCAGGTAACCATAGTCCTCAGATTGGACAGATAGTCTAGCTTTTTTGTCTGGGTTTACCCTGCAGAGATCTGAGGACCAGGTAACCAGAGTCCTCAGAAATCCACTAGAGTTTAAAATATTAACACAAACAAAGCGGCATGAAACAAAATCCATGCATCCTGCCACCTTAGCAATCCCAGAAGTGGGACTGCAAGGATATGGACTAGAGATAAGTTAACGGTAACCTAAAGAGAAACTCCTACCTTCCACCAGCTCGTCCATACTGGTGATCTTCTTGCTGCCATCTAAAGTGTAGATTGTGCGCACCCCTTGCGGCAGGTGCAGGTTATCCGCCAACGAGCGTGTCAGCTCCATTAGCAGCGCGTCGTGGGAGCGGAACCGGTCACTGGAAACGGCGTACACCAGACCCTTGAAGTACCGGTCTCCATTGCGATAGAAGCGAACCTTTTTGGCCCGTTTCTCCGAGGTGAGCGCCTGCAGGGTTCGGGTCCGGTAGTAGCTGCAGTTGGCGCTGTGGGCGGGGCTAGGAACCAGGCTGCTGCCCCGGGAACTGGGGCCGGAACCCCGCCACCAGCGCTGGAGTCATCTCTCTTGGTGCGGGTGGAGCGTCCCCGGCGAACCTTGTCGCGTTCCTCAAAGTGCTCCAGCTCGAGGTCTTACTCAAAGACATGGTGAATACTGGTCCGTAGCGTTCAACAGACGGTTGCTACAAAATAGTCATCTTCCAACAAAGATAAAACCCAGTTTCTAGCTTGTCACAGCGATAATACCTTCAGTTTGAGCTTGGTGACTCCCTTGTAGACCCAGGCTAATTCTTCTAGTACCAGGATAATTTTATAATCCCATGAAGATCACTGTGGAACCAGAAGCCTTTTTTATAAACACAATTATCTGGTTGTTGTTGTCAAAATGTGGTTTTAGATTCTCAAAATTCAGCTTTAATCCCTGTGACGTTCACCATGCAGATTTCTAAAGACTTCTACTAGTGAAAGAGAATGAAGACAAGTAGACCCTCAAAAAGGTGTGTTTATGTAACCTGTATCTGGTCCTTGCAGTTGTACCTTTAGTTTAATTTAAGTTTCTGTAACCCAGGTGTAATACAAGTAAAAAGGTAGCAGATGTAGCTACGCTATCCTTCTGGAGATCAGATACCGCTTTTGTAAATCTTGTGGTATCCTTATTGAACTTTTCAGTCATTTCTGCACTAGAAGACTCCTAAATTCTGGTATTTCATTGATGCATCAATCCAGAGAGATCCGAGTTCTTGCTTAAAGGACGCTAAGGCACTTTGATGACGTTAGACGCTCTCTATCCATGTCAATGGAACTGAAAATCACAGGTACTCTCTATTTAACATGCCCTCACAGTGACCTTCCTGCCTTCTCACTGACCCAGCGGTCCCCTCAGCGATCTGGCTCTAAACCCAGTACATCGTTGACCTGGTACAAGCCCGCTTAGTCCCAGCAGTCCCACTTTCGACCTGGCACGATGGTTTGTACTCCTTTAATCCAGTTGGTTTGGGGGTGTATGTTCTAGTCACACTTCCAGCGTCCTCAACACCCATCCATCACTAATGGGGGAAAGAGATGAAAATTACTGAAAAGATTGATCTGATGTGCAACAACCGGCACATTCAGCCTTTGGATTCCTCTCCTGGTGCAGAAAAAACACTGAACACTTGGTTTGCATCTAATTTCGAGCAGTTTCTCTGCTTTCCGTAGCTTTTGCATGCACATTATTCCAGTCAAATCAAACATGCAAAAGAGGTTTTATTGTTAAGAAAATGTAACCACCTTGCTTTGTGAAATTAAATTCCCTGCAAGGCCAGAGTGAGGAATCCCCCATTGATTTGCAGTCAAATTAAATGTACCTGCACCACATTATGAGCTTGTACATCAGATTATTATAAAAACCTGTGAGCCGATTGTCTCTCTCGTTATCAGATAAAACGAATAAGACTTTATGCATCTATCCGCCCATACACTGCTTAGCTGTGCTGACAGCGCCATTCAAACACACACACACGTACACGGAGAGGGAGGCACCTACCAATAATGTCGTTAAACCGGATTGTTGCTATGGATGCTTTCTTCTCTTCCCCCCCGGGTGCAATGGTGGGGTCTGTTCCGGTGGATCCAGGCGGACTGAACCGCTACGACCGAGCCGACCCGGTCCAAGCCGGTCTGCTAACCCGGGATTCAGGGGAGGCAGGCTACACCGGCGAAGGACCGGGATGCACCGAGACAAGCGTCGGACAGCAGCATGGACGCTGCAGCAGAGGGAAGAGAGACCGGCTAAACCCCCCCTCCCCTCCCCTCTCCTCCGCGGCTGTACGTGATGACAGCGTCCCTCCCTCCCTCTCTCTCTATCCGTCATTGTCTAGCTCACTCTACCACTCCTTTTGTCTCTCTCTCTCTCTCTCTCTCTCTCTCTCTCTCTCTCTCTCTCTCTCTCTCTGACAGTCAGTTAAATTGTCAAGACTGCTGCAGCTAATCAAATAACTCATTGTATAACCCTATAAATAACATTTTTTACTAGCCTAAATTAATTAAAAATTGACTGATAGTATTGAAAAGAAGCTTAAAGGAAGTGTGACATGTTTACAGTTATTCACTTTCTTGTTGACAAGTGTTAATAACAGTATATTGAGCCAGAGGACTGTTAGCTTAGCGTATCATAAAGACTGAAACTAGGAGGAAAACACCAACGTTAGCTCGCGCCAAGCAAGGGGTAAATGGGACTGAGCACCCTAGGGACCTCATGTGTGAGGAGGGCCCCAAAAGATGCAAGAATGACTAGATGTGGATGCAGGGAGGGGCCTATAGACCGGGCCCTTCCTACAGGGCCCTGAATGCACCCGGCCAGGAGCCCGTTAGCTTACAACAATACAATAACCTAAACAAAAGTGAGGAAAACATGTTTTATCCTCCAGTAAATGTATTAAAAAATTGACTGATAGTACATTTTCTATACATTATATGAAAATAGGGTTCATTTTCAGTAAAGTAAATCATATTTTGAGAAATATGGTTGTTCAATTTCTTTCCAACAATTAGGTGCTAGGTGTACAGTTGATCCAGGAGACCGTTACATTATCTAGTATAAAGAGGAAAGCGCTAACGTTAGCTTTTGACCTGTCAGGAGACTGTTATCTTAAAACAATACAGTGATGTTTAAAAAAGTGAAAAACAACATTTTTGAAGTAAAAATATAAAAAATGGTTAGCCTACAGTTGTTAGCTTTCTTTCCAGCAATTTACTGAAATTGACTCGCCCTAATATTTGTACAGAAGATAAATTATTATGGCTAAAGTAATAAATAATTCTCCTCCATTATAGTCAGCTAAATATTTGATGAGCGGTGGTTAAATGTTTAAGGGTGTGGCTTTGGATGTCACAGCTTATGTTGCTAAATATCAGCAATATTAGCTTATTGCAAAGACAATATTGCTATGTGTGAATAGGTAACGTGTGCACATTAGGCACACTTAGACTTAAACTTTTAATGTTGTGGTATTTATTTCCCCATTTGGTCTGATCCTGTATTTTTAATCAATGTTGTCGTCTTTGTTGTCATGTACCGTGTGTCAACTTTTTTGCTATTGCAGCAAAATTAATCGCCCCTCGGGGACAAATAAAGGTCTTAAACTTGAATATGTCAACTGATGAGAAACAAGAAATTTCAGTACAGAAAGGTTATGTCTAAGGGATCCGTATCAAAATAGTTTTTTTATTTATTTTTAGGAATGACTATCAAGACAATATATCGTTATCAGACTTTTAAAACATCAATGGTGGTATTGGCCTTAAAAAAAACGGTATTAATCAAGCTTTAGTATCATAAATAACCAACGATACAGAAAGCAATTTATGGTCTAATGTAATGATTATGCGTTAAATATAAAGCTTGAGTCAGAAGACAATTAGCTGAGCTTAGAATAAAGACTGGCCAAGAAATAGTCTGGCACCGTAACTCCCTGTAAAACACACACACACACACACACACACACACACACACACTCCCTTTTACACTTGGTTTTTTATATGGATTAACCCTCATGGTGTCCTTGGGTCAAATTGACCCCATTTTCAGTTAATTTTTATTTATAGTCACAAAAAATGGGCCATTGAAATAAGTTCTAAAAATGTCAACATTAAAAATATCAAAAAACTTTGGAAAAAACATCAAGAAAAGCACCCACGACATTGAAAAAGTGACAAAAATGTTGGAAAAAGCGATAATAATGTTGAAGAAAAAAAAAAAAGCGACCCAAAATGGGTTTTTTTCATGGTTGACAGGAAGACAACACAAG
Organism: Percina caprodes; assembly: GCA_013375575.1. NCBI lineage: Eukaryota > Metazoa > Chordata > Actinopteri > Perciformes > Percidae > Percina > Percina caprodes. The sequence continues at coordinate 1,547,225 of JABXJD010000114.1, forward strand.
GGGCGGCTGTGGCTCAATGGTAGAGCGGTTGGTGGTTCAATCCCTGGCCCTGCAGTCCCATGTCAAAGTGTCTTTGGGCAAGACACTGAACCCCGAGTTGCCCCCGATGATGCACCATCGGAGTGTGAATGTGTGTGAGTGTGTATCTGATGAACAGGGGGCACCTTGCACGGCAGCCTCAGCCACAGTGTACGCATGTATGTGAATGGTGAAGGGTTCCTGTGTGATGTACAAGCGTTTTGAGTAGTTGTTAAGACTAGAAATATATATAAATACTTTACATTTACAAGGGTTAACAAAACAAGATATAACGGCCTATTAGTGCTAGTGTTTGTTGACAATCATCTACGCATGGCACATGGTTTTTCAAAGCTTTCTTGATTTTTGACCTCTACAATCTTAACTTTCCTCAGTGATATCATCTTTCACCTGCAGCCTTGTCTCTTCTTTTGTGGTTAGGGGAGGGCTCTTATTGTGACACATGGATGAAGCAGCCCCACCCTCCCTCGGTGTGTCTGGGGGCCGACGACAGCTGGGACGCGAAGCTGCCAGACTGCCCCACCCGTTACTGTCAGCCAAACCAGCCAAAACCAGAGCCATTCATCCCAATATGACAAGGTGGACAGTCCTTTGTGTTTGTGTACACATACACCAACACTGATAGCGCTGTCTGTCTGTTGCATGTCGCCTATTAAAACAGTAATTCAAGCAATAATTCAAAATCCCTGCTATTCACAATAGTGTTTTCAGTGTTCTTAGTTGAGGTTAAAGGTTTTGGAGGTGGTTTTTATTACATATTTCTCAGAAAAGAGACACAAAAGATAAAATTGTTGCTGTGGCTGGCCTGTGCAATATACCACGACACAACAAGTCTTTAACAAGATTGTTTAACCCTTGTGTTGTCTACCCGTCAACCATGAAAAAAAACATTATCATTTTTTTACCACATTTTTGTCACTTTTTCAATATTGTGGGTGCTTTTTTTTATGGTTTTGGTGTTTTTTCCCAATTTTTTTAAAATATTTATATTATTGATATTTTCAGCGCTTATTTCAACGGCACATTTTTTGTGAGAAAATAAATAAATAACTGAAAACGGGTTAATTTGACCCAAAGACAACATGAGGGTTAACCAGTCAGTCCGGAAACATGTCACACCCCAACAACAAAAAAAACACCAACACTCGTTTTTCTTCATTTGCGGAAAGTTTATTCTCAAATACATTATTTCCAGTGGCATGATAGTTTAGCGTAGCTACATTTTACAACATTATTACACTGTTATCACAATATTTTATCACAACAAGTTTACACTGAGTGATATAACCTGCGAAAGCAGCAAAGAAATTGCCTAAACTGTCGTCCTCGGGTCAAATTGACCCGTTTTCCTATATCAATGTTCTTTTTAATTCCCCAAAATAACATGGTTGATTCCACACTTCGCTCTTTGGCAAGTACAAATCTCTACTTTCATTAATTTTGGGGCGTCTTATTCAATTTTATAGTTGACATATTCCAGTCTGTGATTATCATCAACATCCATTCCTTTAATTTTAGTCTCAATAATTCCTAATTTCTGCTTTTCTAACTCAAACATTAGGTATAATTTCCTATAAATGAGCTTTATTGACCATAAATTCCCAAAATAACTAAAACTAAAGTTAATAAGTTAGTGTTAAGTAGCGTTAAACGTCAAAAAAAGTGACAAACATTGAAAAAAGGGACAAAAACGTAAGAAAGCATCAACAAAAGTGTTGATTTTAAATTTTGAAGGGGTTAATAAGACATGAACTTCCCTAAAAACGTGCTTTGTGAGTATCCACCTATGATACATTTCCATATTTCTATTATTGACTTCATGTATAATTTGTCACTGAACAAACTAACAAAGCACACAAAAAACTCCACTTAGCTGCCAAAAGTTTCCTGTTTCAAGTCATGAGCTCTGTTCAAGTTTCTTTAAACCAATTTCAAGACACACACACAGTAAGTGCTAAATACATATAACTAAAATATTACTTTTACAACACTGACCAAAAGGGCTGCAACTTTTATATATATGTATAATAATATGTGATGGCCCCATCATTGATTTGAGTGACGCCCTCAACACACGTTTCCATATAAAAAGTCCAGGCTCTTTTTTTTTTCTTATCAATTTATGTATTTTTGTATTTTTTTTATGTTTTTTGTATTTTTTCTTGATTAATTGACCACTTTTTTCCCACCGATGAAATGTAAGAAAATTTGACAAAAGTATATTTGTGTTGGTGGCATAATCCGCACACTGTTTGGTACCATTGATTGACGAATGAATAGAATTTCAATCAATGGATTATCAAAACAATTGTAGATGAATTTACTGACAATCAACTGAATGATTACTCTAACTGTACTTATAATCACATACTAATACAGTAACCTAAGTAACTTAGGTTGTAAATTTAGTTAGTTAATGAAACCTGAGAGTCAACAACTTCAATCTATTAGACAGTAGGACATTGTTACACTACAAATACAACCTTTTATGGGAAATAATAACCAATACTGACAACCTGTCGAGGCAGACGCCCCCCCAGAGTCCGGTCTAGACCTGCTCCTTATGGAAAGCGCAATGAGATAACTGTTGTTGTGATTTAGCGCTATATAAATAAAATTGAATTGAATTGACAGACCGTATTGGCTCCAGTGTGAATGCATTGAAAGGTTGATTATATCAGCTGACAAAAGAATGCAGAAGACTGAGTGTGTTCAAGTCCAACAGCGGGATAGAGGGGTGCATTGAACGTTGTTTTGTAGGTGTGAAGGCGGGTCCGACTGTCGGAGGAGACTCTGTAGAAGGACAGCGTGCCAGTCGGCCAATCCAGATACACCCCCACCCGACTAGAGCGCCACCCAAGTGAAGTCACATCTACTTTCTCGTTGTTGTGCAAAACATAACTGCCATCATTAGAGCAAACTAGACACCAAGACTCGTCGTTGGATCCCATCTTACCCGTCTTCCCTTTCTTATCAGGGTCTCTGTACGTGACCCCAACGCTCAACGGTCCGAACACCTCGACCTCCCAGTAGCAGCGCTTATCCAGACCCTGTTCACACAGCACCGGTTTGCAGTAGTCAAACCTTTCTTGGTGATGGGATGGCTGCTCGTCTTCAACCCAGGTCACCTTTCTGTTCCCTTCGGAGAAAAGGAGCTTCTTGTGGGCTGTGTTGGGCTCCAAAGTGAGCTTACAGGCATCTGGAGGTAAGAAAACACTTCATTTTGAGAGAGTTCAACAGATTTCTTTAGATTTTTTTTATCATTTCCATCAGGAAATATACAGATACGTACATTTCTTAAAGCCGGGTTCCATCCTGTGACTTCCACCATGTTCAACGCTGTTGAGAAAATATTTAAAGGTTGATGTTCATTTAAGTTTTAGAAGTCAGATAATACAATTCCCCCCCAAATTCAGATTAGTGGTAATACTGCGTGGCATGTGGCTACATGTGCGCAGTAACTAGAACTAAAGCAAATTAAGTTCTTATTGCTTATTTTCATGATTTTAGAATTTTTAGAGTGTTGTCATTACTTCAATTTCACCGTAGTGTATTTGTAATAGTATTCAACACCTATTTCACTTCAGTGAAAAAGTAAATAACGTTGTATTTTATAATTACTTGAGTAGGGTGAGCTTGTTTTGTGGATCGTTCTTCAGCTCAGAGAGCAGCTTCTCTCCCGATTCTCCCGGATTGTTGTAGCTCAGGTCCAGGTCTGTCAGATGGGAAGGGTTGGACCTCAGAGCCGAGGCCAGATACGCACATCCTTCCTCTGTTACCTGACACCCTGACAACCTGAGAAAACAGGGTTTGGTTTATTAGCATGCAGATTACAGATGTAGTTACCCAGATCTCTGAATGACAAGATGGAAGGCCTAGAATGATGAGTGGCCTTTAAATGGGTTATGCACTGTAGAACTGGTGCTGTTGAGATGCCTGTAGCTTACAAAAAGGAATTGCTAAAGTAAATTATGTATACTATTACTATTATGTATACTATTACTATTATGTATATTATTACTATTATATACTATTACTATTATATACACTGAAAAGAATTAGCTAGACTCAAAGAAGTAAAACTTTTTTTACGTAGACAAAAGGCTTATTTCTCTCAAATAGTGTTGACAAAAGTGTCTAAATCTGTGTTAGTGAGCACTTCTCCTTTGCCGAGATAATCCATCCACCTTACAGGTGTGGCATAGTAAGATCCTGATTAGACAGCAGGATTATTGCACAGGTGTGCCTGGGCTGGCCACAATAAAAGGAGGGGTCCGAAAACCTGTCAGTTTCTGATGTTATGGTTAAGATTAGGGTTCATCCGTGAAGACAACACCTCTCCAAAGTGCCAGACGCCATCGAATGTGAGCATTTGTCCACTCAAGTCGCTTACGACAAACTGCAGTCAGGTCAAGAGAGAGAGATCTAGAGAGAGTTACTGAATATGTAAAAATGTGGAGCCTATGATGGTGCTAGATAAGATGTCAGTACTTGGGATCCATCCTCTGGGGACCATGTATGTTTCTATGAGAGTAGGAAGATTACTTGTCCGCCCATACCATTACCACACCATTACCATACCATTACGTGTTACTGTACTTTATTTGTGTTAATACCTCAGTGTCTTCAATTTGCAGCATTGACTTGGTAGTCCATCACAGAGCAGCTCCACTCCTGAATCTTTTAGGTCATTGTTGCTGAGGTCCAGATCTCTCAGAACTGAGTAGGGGTGCTTGAGGGCCAAGGCCAGGTGCTCTACCAACTCTGCAGTCACTTTGCAGTCTGCAAGTCTAAGGGTAGATATTGAAGTTATAATGTAATGAGTAAAAAAATATATAAATATTGATGTTTTTAAAACTAATACGAGGAGACTGTCCTGCTCTTCTTGGTCAGAACTAACTATACAAGTTCATTCAAGGATCACAGTTATTTGTTAAGGTGTATATATATATATATATATATATATATATATATATATATATATATATATATATATATATATATATATATATATATATTACATAGAAGGTCAACTTACATGGCCTTTCTGCTGGTCCTCACAGCTGGTATCAGCCTCCTTCGGCCTTCACCTGATGTGTTGTAACTCTTCAAGTCCAACACATCCAGGTCATCTTTTGATACCTGCAGCATGTAGGCCAGCGCGGAGCAGTGCAGTGGATTCAGCTCTGGTTTTGAACGCTCTGACAGTTTGAGGTATTCCTGAATCTCATCTTTGACTTTGTGGTCTCTCATCTCGACCATGGTCTGGAAGAGGTTGATGCAACTGTCTGGAGAGAGGGCCTTTCTTCGGATGGCTTTGAGATGAGTCAAGATCTTCTTTTCTGTATCTCGGCTTGGGTCCAGCGATGTTAGCAGACCCTGAAGGACTCTCCGGTTTGGTTCTACCATGAGGCCAAGGAGGAATCGCAAGAAGAAGTCCAGGTGGTCGTTCTTTTTCTCCAACACTTTGTCAACGGTCATCTTCAGAAGATCAAGTAAGGTGTGTTCTTTGTCCTTCAGGTCGAGGAAGTTGCTGAGCTCTTTTGTATTCTTGTTTGTGAAACAGTCATAGACAAAAAGAGCTGCAAAGAACTCCTGTATGGTCAGGTGCACAAAGAAGAAGATCTTTTTCTGGGAAAAGACTTCTTCTTCCCTAAGAACTGCACTGCAAAATCCAGAGTAGACGGATGCCTCTCGTGTGTCAATGCCACAGTCTCCCAGGTCTTCATCGTAGAAGATGAGGTTGTTCTTCTGCAGCTGAACAAATGCAAGCTTGCCGAGTTTCAGAAGAAAATCCTTGTGGGTCATCAGAAGTCTCTCTGGGTTTTCCTCAGTCTTCTCGTCATATTTTGTGCTTCTGCGTTTTGTCTGGGCAAACAGGAAATGTGCCATCATCTCTGTGAGAGTTTGGGGGGTTTCAGCTTTCTCACTTCCCCTAAAGATCTCCTGAAATAAAACGGCTGAAATCCAGCAGAAGATCGGGATCTGGCACATGACGTCAAGACTCTGTGAAGAGTGAATGTGTGAAATGATTCTGTCAGCAAGGCCCAAGTCATGACTGAATCTCCTCCTGAAGTATTCGTCTTTTTGTGGGTCACTGAACCCTCTTATCTCTGTCACCATGTCAACAAACTCTGCAGGGATCTGATTGGCTGCTGCTGGACGGGATGTTATCCACAGGTGAGCATCAGGAAGAAGGTTTCCCTGGATGAGGTTCGCTAGGAGATTGCCCACAGATGTTACTTCACTGACAGATGTTACCGGCTTGTTCTCAAAGTCCAGTGGAAGTCTGCTTTCATCCAGGCCGTCCAGGATCACGATGACCCTGGCTTTGACGAAATCTTCTGAATCTTTCAGATCATGGAGCGCAGGGTGATAATCAGTCAGGAGCCCAAGCAAGCTTTTGTTTTCTGTACTCAGATTCAGCTCGCGGAAAGCAAGATAGAAAACAAAATCAACGTCCTTGTTAGCTTCCTCCTCGGCCCAGTCAAGAATGAATTTCTGCACAGAAAATGATTTTCCAATTCCTGCAACGCCCTTCGTCAGGACTGTTCTGGGCGGTTTCTTTAAGATTCTTCTTTGATTTCAAACGATGGCTGTTCCCTGTAACAACTAAATACAAAAGTTTTCATTCAGATTTATTAAAGGTCCTTTTTTATCTATTGCCTCAGTTGCCCAAAACATAATTTACCCGTGGTTTCCTTTAAATCTAATGAATTTGAATCGAAGCTGCATCCAGATGTGAAATACATAGTTAAACCTACACGTGTCTTCCGCAGTATCTCTCTGGTGTCCATTAGTTAAAAAGACTGGATCCCTAAAATCCTCCAAACACTCTGCACTGGACGACTCTTCACTCTGCTCTCTATAGGAACAAAGGAAAAACAAATTACACATCAATTCTTGCCAGATGCATGAAGTCAATGGAAAGACAAGAATTGCTATGAACAGACACATCCACGAGTTCAAAATAATATTCATGCTTATCCAAAAGCAGACAGACACCCATATATATTGCATTTACAAATGGATTTGCCACTTTCAATCTCATTTTTAATCTTTAAAGGTGTCTTTTGTCGATATTCAGAACATTAATACAGCAGTAAACAACTATTTGCTGTGTAAAGATAAAGTGGAGCATGAGCAGAGAATGAAGTCGCACTCCTTCCCATCTGGTACTCTGACAATCTAGTTGGTTGTGAGAGCCATGTGGAGGCAATCCCAAACCACTTTTTCTTCTGGATATCGAGTACAGCACTTTTAATACTTGTAATAACACATGGCCCAACATTCTTTCAGATAATGTACATTTTTCATTCACAGAATACATTAAAACTACCTTTGTATCTCATCAAGACCAAAATTGAGTGGCATGAACATGGATCCATCGCTCTTCAGAGAGTCACAGCTGGGATAAATGGACTTTGCTGCACTCATCTGTGAACTAAGAGAAAAGATAAGCATTATTTACTAAATTACAAACAAATTACCTTTTCCTAAAACTCACTGATATCTTAATGCATTAGCTGTACACCATATTTGTTGAGGTGTGGAAGATCTGGGTTCGATTCCCACTGAGGTGCATCAACCAATGTGTCCCTGAGCAAGACACTTAACCCAGAGGTGTGCAACCTCTGACATACATAGCAATTGTAAGTTGCTTTGGATAAAAGCGACAGCGAAATGACATGTAATAATGTAATAATTAATAATATTAATAATAATAATCTTTGAAATTGGTATGTGACTCGGCCTGCAGTGTTATCTTGTAGGGCAGATGTTCGTCTGTAGCCTTCGCTTTTAATAGTTATGATAATAATAATAATAGTTATAAAATAATAATAATACCAATTTCAAAGGCTGTTGTTCCAATCAGTCACTTAGACACCAACACATGGGGAAATAGGGTTTTAAAAATGTACAATTCCATTTGCACTTTTCATAAATAATTATATCTGTGGTTTTGCAGTTTATATAAATAAATGATATTTTTCTGTAATTTGTCTGCAGCTCATTCTGTTATAAAAAGTCCTGAGAAAATCATGATGTGAACTTCAAAAATCGTGAATCCTATCGTGAGTTGAGTGTATCGTTACATTCCTACTTGAAGGTTTGCATGGCTTTCACTTAAATGTACTACACCGAGGTTTTTTAAGTCAAGGACCCCTTAACTGATAGAGAGAGGGAGCAGAGACCCTCTACTACATATTGTATAAAATGCAGTTGCATAATAAACTGGGGCTACAATAAAGAGTAGGGCGGCCTAAAGCCTTTACACCGTTTACTGCATAGAATACTAAGCTATTAAAATAGCCTGATAACTGTTTGATTTGAAATAAATCATCTTTTAATGTTAAAACATACATAAATCCTTAGTGTATCTGTGGATGGCCTCAGTGACTACCTAACCTATAGGCCAGTAAGAAGTGGGGATTTCTATGTGCTGATACTATTTTGGATTCATATTAACATAACAATAATTTGGAGCCCCCCTGCATTGACTGTGCCCCCCCCTGTTGAAGACCCCTGTACTACACTATAAACTAGTGATGGAGGAAACAAAGCTCCCTGGAGCATTTAATATGATCAAAATGGCGACACCTGCTGGAGAAATGAACTTACACACAAACCACGATGAAAGTCCCTGATAACCATACACTGTTAATATATGTTCAATAAAGATAATATCACGAAAACGGGAAACTTGTCAACTTTAACAATATTTCAGGAATGACATCACTGTTATTTTGTGTGTGTGTGTGTGTGTGTGTGTGTGTGTGTGTGTGTGTGTGTGTGTGTGTGTGTGTGTGTGTGTGTGTGTGTTAATAGCACCAGTGTCTTTATATGATTCACTAACATGGTATTACCTGACGGACGGCTCACTGATTGGCTGCTGGAGGGACTCATCAGGAGGAGAAGAGGAGGAGTCAGTTCGTTTCCTCTTCTTCATGACAACTAAAAGCGCAAAAAAATTAAAAAACAAATCAATAGGTTTGAAGAGGACACAAATGTTTCACATGGACACATCCAGCAGGTGTTTCCACTCTGTACACCATCTTCCATCTGTGTATTTAATAACCTGTATACTGAATAATACAAATATTCAATAAAAACGCCCAAAGACTAAAAGTAGCTGCATGCTGCCAAATAAAGAGTGAAGCCAGTTATATCTGTGGTAATAACGAATTATATGTATTAGCGACATTGCTTTATAAAACTCCGACTTTATTAATTTATCTACAGCTCAGCACAATCCACCTCAGGCCACGAGGAAGTAGAGCAGACCCAACACACGATCACGACCCACAGACAAAACCCACCTGATCAAATATTACGCAACAAATCCCAATGAAGACTTACTTTTTATGAAACAAAAGAAAAACCACGTCTTCTGTCCTTTTTTATGAAACAAAATCGGATCCTATTACAGCAGCAGGGACAAAATGGAGCCGAGGTTGATACACCTTTACTTTCACTTTCATACTGAGAGACAGAGGAGGACAATAGATAGGAAATGGTGCTTTAGGTCACAATCTGATCCAGGATGTTGTGCAAAAATGAGTAGGCCTGCTTGTGATGCTTAACTTTTAATGTTTTTGTTCTTAATAATTCTGCACTTTTTATTTTTACATCATTGTTGTTGTTACATGTTGTTGCTGTTTTTACTAGAAAACCCTTGTGTTGTCTTCCCGTCAAAATTGAAAATCAGCACTTTTGTTGGCGCTTTTTATTGATGTTTTTAACTTTTTATTACATTTTTGTCCCTTTTTTCAACACTTTTGACGCTTTTTTTCAATATTTCTCTTTTTTGACGTTTAACACTACAAAACACTCACTTATTAACTTTAGTTTTACAGTTATTTTTGGAATTTATGGTCAATAAACCTCATTTATAGGAAATTATACCTGTTGGAGTTAGAAAAGCAGAAATTAGGAATTATTTAGACTAAAATTAAAGGAAAGTATGTTAAAAACAATTCAATTGTTTTCATTTTTTGCTATAAAATTGACTAAGACGCCCCAAAATTAATGAAAGTAGAGATTTGTACTTGGCAAAGAGCGTTGTGTGGAATCAATCATGTTATTTTGGGGGATTAAAAAGAACATTGATATAGGACAACATGAGGACAACATGAGGGTTAACCATCTGAGGAACTTCCTCCACCAGTGACAAGCTGACCAAAACCTCTCTTCAAATGTCTGAAACAGACTAGAAGAGTCAGTAAATTACAGGGAAAGCTGAGTCATCATTGTTTTGTTTAAAGAAAATTTGCAAATATAATGGTGACATCTAGTGGAAGAAAACAAGAATAATCAACATGTGCAGCCTTCACAGGCAGTACAAAGCTATGTGTTGTCCAAGTGCACAACTGAACTGCATACACGTGTCAGTAGATGTTGCATTTATTGGATATGAGTTGAGTTTGTAGGGCTCAATGTTAACTGCAGTTGCAAGAATATAATAAGTGATGTGATTAATATTTCTTGCTTAATTTGTTCATTGTGTTTCTGTTAAACAGCTGCCTGAGACATCCAGACACAACAGACTTGTAAGTACATTCTCAGTTTTCCTTTTGTATTTTAATCTTAAATCAGAGACAACATAACCGTACCTGTGTATGTTTTAATATAACATACATACATACAGTGGGGTTGGAAAGTTTGGGCACCCCAGGTAAAAATGTGTATTAATGTGCATAAAGAAGCCAAGAAAGGATGGAAAAATCTCTAAAAGGCATTAAATGACAGATTAGATATTCGTATAATATGTCACAAAAAGTTAGATTATATTTCCATCATTTACACTTTCAAAATAACAGAAAACCAAAATATTGCATCTGCAAAAGTTTGGACCCCCAAAACTGATATGAGTGCTTGACATGTATTTCTAAGTTTTAACACATCTAATCTAATAAAAACAGATACATACAGTCATGTTTCGAGCGTGACTAAAAACACAGTCTGCTCCAAAAGTTAAAACAACTTTCACAAACACAACTCAAATCTACAATATTCAGGACCACACAATATAAACACAATATAAACACAATACATGATGCTGCTGAAGCTGATTCATCTCATCAACAGATTCCAGTATGTTCCTATTGATGGTAACAATAACTGGTGATTGGAGCGGGTATTTAGCTTTGAAATAAGCATTGTTAGTTTCAGGAAGTGCAAATTAACAGTTTCCAGACATGTTTTTTTAATGTATTTTAGTAGCATCCAAAATTAGGCCTCTATAAAGAGATTAGAGAGCACAGTCATCAATTTATACTTTAAAGATATATTTGGTGTAACAACTTCTCTAATAGTTAACATAAAAGTATACAAGAAGAACTACTTGAATAATAAGGTATAAGAAGGCCTCCTCCCAGCTGGACGTCCTTCCTCCTAGTCCTGGGTCTTCCACGAGCCCTCCTCCCAGCTGGACTTGCCTGGACCACCTTCCTAGGGAGCCCCCCAGGAGGCATCCTTACCAGATGCCCGAACCACCTCAACTGGCTCCTTTAGACGTGAAGGAGCAGCAGCTCTACTCCGAGCTCCTCTCGGATGACTGAGCTTCTCATCCGGTCTCTAAGGGAGGCGCCAGCGCCCCTCCTGCAGAAACCCATTGCGGCTGCTTGTACCCTGGACCTGGTCCATGACCATAGTTGAGGGTAGGAACGAAAACTGATCAGTGGGTCGAGAGCTTTGCCTTCTGGCTCAAAGAAACTTCACCATGGTGGCGAGATCACTAATATACAGGGCTGAACAACTAGTCGGACAGCGCTAGTCCCTTGGTTGTATGGGACTGTAAGTCTCGACCATCCACGTGGAAATCTACATCTCTTGGTTGCTCGTGTGATTGCAGTAAAAGTTTAGTTACCTATGTGTTTATTGAGCTTTGTTAGACGACAAAAATGCAGAGGAATGAGTGTGAAGTCCAACGGCGGGATAGAGGGGCTCATTGAACTTTTCTTTGAAGGTATGGAGGCGGGTCCGACTGTCAGAGGAGACTCTGTAGAAGGACAGAGTGCCAGCCGTCCAATCCAGATAAACCCCCAGTCGACTGGAGCGAGAGCAAAAGGAAGATACATTGACGCTCTGGTTGCTGTGCTGAACAAAACAACCTTCATCAGAGCACATCAGACACCAAGACTTGTCGTTGCGCCCTAGCTTGCAATCGTTCACATCCCCTTTCCTGCCAATGCTTTTGTATGTTAACCCAAAGTTGAAGGGCTCCACCACCTCGACCTCCCAGTAGCTGCGCTCATCTAGACCCTGTTCACACAGCACCTGCTGGCAGAGATCAAACCTTTCCAGATGAGGTGGATATGGCTGCTCATCCTTCACCCAGGCCACCTTTCTGTTCCCGTCAGAGAGAAGGAGGTTCTTGTGGGCTGTGTTGGGGTCCAAAGTGAGAACACAGGCATCTGGAAGTAAAGAAACCCTTTAATTCAGGAGCATAGACTGTAATTATATAGATGGGCACCACTACAGTCAGCAAGTAACAAAGAAATCATCAGAAAAAGTTGCCTTTCCTCCAGGAAGAATTGTCAATATTCCCGTTCTTCTAATTTAAAAACGCAAAAAGTCACCAATTCATTAAAATTACTTTTTTGCAATGTACCACTGTGGTCAAAACACGCAACGAATGTCCAGGATTTACAGTGCTACTTACATTTCTTGAATCCCTGTTTCATCCGGTGACTTCCACCATGTTCAACACTGTAAAGAAACATTACGATCAGATAAAGAACCATTTAACCAACAGTTTTTCATCACAATGTCCAGGTGTGCACCAAAGATAAATAACCAATTCTGTATCCGACCAAATGTCTCCCCTTCTGTTCCTAGATTATGGTGTTGAATAATGTCCGGAGAAGAGTTTTTGTAGAGCATTATGACGTGGCAGTGTCACAAACCGGACGATCAATAGGGGACAAACAGGGAGACCAGATTAAAGTGCCAATGGACTATTTACAAAAAACATGAGGTGTGGTAAGTGTTACCATCAGTGGTGAGTGGAGTGTACAGTAAGGAGTGAAGAATGTGGGGATCAAGTAAGTTGCAAGAATAAGACGGACAAATGTACAACCCAAAAATATAAATCTGGTATTGTACTTACTTGAGTACGGTGAGCTTGTTTTGTGGATCGTTCTTCAGCTCTGAGAGCAGCTTCTTTCCTGATTCTCCCGGATTGTTGTAGTTCAGGTCCAGGTCTGTCAGATGGGAAGGGTTGGACTTCAGAGCCGAGGCCAGATGACCACAGCCTTCCTCTGTGACCTGACAACCTGACAGACTGAGAAAACACAGGGTGTAGTTTACAGAGTGGAGAAAAGGAGTTTTGATGATGGAAGTACTGATGCAGGAAGCATCCTGGCCCAGCTCAGACTGAAGGAGAAACAGTCAGAGTGCAAAGAATGAACTTTGCTATGTAGACATCCAACCCCAGTAATCCACCAGGCCGCACGTCATATTTGTACGCTCAGATGTATAATTACCTATTGACACAAAGTAATCCCTATTCTGCAAGTAAGATTCAAACCAGTTTAGTACTGAGCCAGAAAGGCCAACCCAGTTTTCCAATCGGTCTAGTAATATGTCGTGGTCGACCGTGTCAAATGCAGCACTGACATCAAGTAAGACTGTAGTTTTGCCATTATCTGTGTTACGGTGATTGTCATTAAAGACCTTAACGAGCCGTCTCAGTGCTGTGGTGTGGTCGGAAACCCGACTGAAAGGTATCAAAACTGTTGTTTAGTGACAAGAAATGGTTGAGTTGTTGAAAAAACGGATTTTCAATGGTTTTACTTTTGCTCATTAGTGACGTGTCTAGATTGTTCTTTTTTAAGGGTAATACCTCAGTGTCTTCAGTCTGCAGCACTGACTCGACAGTCCAACACAGAACACCTTTACTCCTGAATCTTTCAGGTCATTGTTGCTCAGATCCAGATCTCTCAGAGCTGAGTAGGGGAACTTGAGACCAAAGGCCAGATGTTCGACCCATTCTTCAGTCACGTTGCAATCTGCCAGGCTAGGAGTGGATAATACGGTTATAACGTGATAAAGATAAAAGGTGCAAACAGATTATGTTTCATAATATATAGAAGGGAAACTTACATGGCCTTCCTGCTGGTCCTCACAGCTGGTATCAGCCTCCTTCGGCCTTCACCTGATGTGTGGAAATTCTTCAAGTCCAACACATCCAGGTCATCTTTTGATACCTGCAGCATGTAGGCCAGCGCGGAGCAGTGCAGTGGATTCAGCTCTGGTTTTGAACCCTCTGACAGTTTGAGGTATTCCTGAATCTCATCTTTGACTTTGTGGTCTCTCATCTCGACCATGGTCTGGAAGAGGTTGATGCAACTGTCTGGAGAGAGGGCCTTTCTTCGGATGGCTTTGAGGTGAGTCAAGATCTTCTTGTCGGTATCTTGGCTTGGGTCCAGCGATGTCAGCAGACCCTGAAGGACTCTCCGGTTTGGTTCTACCATGAGGCCAAGGAGGAATTGCAAGAAGAAGTCCAGGTGGCCGTTCTTTTTCTCCAACACTTTGTCAACGGTCAACTTCAGAAGATCAAGTAAGGTGTGTTCTTTGTCCTTCAGGTCGAGGAAGTTGCCAAGCTCTTTTGTATTCTTGTTTGTGAAACAGTCATAGACAAAAAGAGCTGCAAAGAACTCCTGTATGGTCAGGTGCACAAAGAAGAAGATCTTTTTCTGGGAAAAGACTTCTTCTTCCCTAAGAACTGCGCTGCAAAATCCAGAGTAGACGGAGGCCTCTTGTGTGTCAATGCCACAGTCTCCCAGGTCTTCATCGTAGAAGATGAGGTTGTTCTTCTGCAGCTGAACAAATGCGAGCTTGCCGAGTTTCAGAAGAAAGTTCTTGTGGGTCATCAGAAGTCTCTCTGGGTTTTCCTCAGCCTTCTCATCATATTCTTCTTGTCGGTATCTTGGCTTGGGTCCAGCGATGTCAGCAGACCCTGAAGGACTCTCCGGTTTGGTTCTACCATGAGGCCAAGGAGGAATTGCAAGAAGAAGTCCAGGTGGCCGTTCTTTTTCTCCAACACTTTGTCAACGGTCAACTTCAGAAGATCAAGTAAGGTGTGTTCTTTGTCCTTCAGGTCGAGGAAGTTGCCAAGCTCTTTTGTATTCTTGTTTGTGAAACAGTCATAGACAAAAAGAGCTGCAAAGAACTCCTGTATGGTCAGGTGCACAAAGAAGAAGATCTTTTTCTGGGAAAAGACTTCTTCTTCCCTAAGAACTGCGCTGCAAAATCCAGAGTAGACGGAGGCCTCTTGTGTGTCAATGCCACAGTCTCCCAGGTCTTCATCGTAGAAGATGAGGTTGTTCTTCTGCAGCTGAACAAATGCGAGCTTGCCGAGTTTCAGAAGAAAGTTCTTGTGGGTCATCAGAAGTCTCTCTGGGTTTTCCTCAGCCTTCTCATCATATTTTGTGCTTCTGCGTTTTGTCTGGGCAAACAGGAAATGTGCCATCATCTCTGTGAGAGTTTGGGGGGTTTCAGCTTTCTCACTTCCCCTAAAGATCTCCTGAAATAAAACGGCTGAAATCCAGCAGAAGATCGGGATCTGGCACATGACGTTGAGACTCTGTGAAGAGTGAATGTGTGAAATGATCCTGTCAGCAAGGCCCAAGTCATGACTGAATCTTCTCCTGAAGTATTCTTCTTTTTGTGGGTCACTGAACCCTCTTATCTCTGTCACCATGTCAACAAACTCTGCAGGGATCTGATTGGCTGCTGCTGGACGGGATGTTATCCACAGGTGAGCATCAGGAAGAAGGTTTCCCTGGATGAGGTTTGCTAGGAGATTGCCCACAGATGTTACTTCACTGACAGATGTTACCGGCTTGTTCTCAAAGTCCAGTGGAAGTCTGCTTTCATCCAGGCCGTCCAGGATCACGATGACCCTGGCTTTGACGAAATCTTCTGAATCTTTCAGATCATGGAGCGCAGGGTGATAATCAGTCAGGAGCCCAAGCAAGCTTTTGTTTTCTGTACTCAGATTCAGCTCTCGGAAAGCAAGATGGAAAACAAAATCAACGTCCTGGTTAGCTTCCTCCTCGGCCCAGTCAAGAATGAATTTCTGTACAGAAAATGATTTTCCAATTCCTGCAACGCCCTTCGTCAGGACTGTTCTGGGTGGTTTCTTTAGTCCAGATGACGGTTTGAAGATGTCATTTATGTGGACAAATGTTTCTGTAGAACGTTGTTTTTGGAATGTACGTTTGAAGTGTCTGAACGATTGTTCTTCATGTGGCCCTTCACTCCCTCCAGGGTTGAGGAAGAGTGTCGTGTAGATGCTGTTCAGGTTGTTCTTTTGGTCACCAAAACCTTCACATGTCCAAGTGAATTTCTTCTCTGTGTCTGTTTTAAGATTCTTCGTTGCATTCAAAAGACGACTGCTTGTCAGCTTGCTGTAGGGGATCAACAATCAGTTTGGGTGATACTTGGTTAAAAACTGCCGTCACACATGGTTTACTCTCTTACTGAACCTTTGAGTAACTAACCTTAATATGCTTTTAGATGCAAGATGTTTTCTTTATAGAATATATTACATTAAATTACCTTTGTGTCTTTTTAACACCAAAGTAGATTGGCTCGCTTGTGGATCTTTGTCTCTTCCAAGAGACAATACTGAGAGCAGCAAACTCACTCAAGTGTGACCTAAAAAGAGAGAAATATTTTTACTTTGTTAACTTATTCAGCAACAAAAAACACACCTATAACATACAAATGTGTTCATTTATAGTGCATAAATGTCAGGATTACCATTTTGGCTCATCTACACCAAAGTTGAGCGGCTGGTCTATAGATCTGTCACTCAGAGAAACAACGCTATGAGCGCTGGCCTTTGGCCTAAAAAGAGAAAATATTTTTACTTGTGTATATATGAAGTATTGTAAATATAATAATAAGTTGCAGGATGTTTCAAGGCTAAATTCCATCATGGTATCACTTTAATGTTTGTTTAATTTTTTCATTGATCATTTCACCATTTTCAAACTACTTGTATTTATATGTATTTGTATATAGTATTTATGAATCTTTGAATAATTAACCTCAACAGGCTTTACCGTGCAAGATGTTTTCTTTACAGAATACATTAAATTAAATTAACCTTTGTGTCTTTTCAACACCAAAGTAGATCGGCTCGTCTATGGATCGTTCACCCAAAGAAACAACACTGGGAGCGGTGATGTCACTCGATTGTGAACTAAAAAGAGAGAAATATTTTTACTTATAAACTCTAATTTAGCAAAAAACACAATTAATTAATTCATTAACTGATTGATTAATAGAGCACTAGAATTCAGGACTACCGTTCAACATCAGAGTAGAGCGGTAAGAGAAAAGATAAGTATTATTCACCAAATTACAAACAAATTACCTTTTCCTAAAACTCACTGATATCTTAATGCATTAGCTGTACACCATATTTGTTGAGGTTTGGCTTGATTAAAGGGTAATTTCCTTCTTTTTTCCTCCTACGGACCCTATTTTCTTATGCATTGATGTCTAAGTAGCTAATGTGTGGTGATGACACAGTGGATATGACACATGCCTTTGGTGTGGAAGATCTGGTTCGATTCCCACTGAGGTGCATCAACCAATGTGTCCCTGAGCAAGACACTTAACCCAGAGGTGTGCAACCTCTGACATACATAGCAACTGTAAGTTGCTTTGGATAAAAGCGACAGCTAAATGACATGTAATAATAATAATAATAATCTTTGAAATTAGTATGTGACTCGGCCTGCAATGTTATCTTGTAGGGCAGATGTTAGTCTGTAGCCTTCGCTCTTAATAATAATAATAATAATAATAATAATAATAATACCAATTTCAAAGGCTGTTGTTCCAATCAGTCACTTAGACACCAACACATGGGGAAGTAGGGTTTTAAAAATGTACAATTCCATTTGCACTTTTCATAAATAATAATATCTGTGGTTTTGCAGTTTATATAAATAAATGAATATTT
Source organism: Percina caprodes (assembly GCA_013375575.1). NCBI lineage: Eukaryota > Metazoa > Chordata > Actinopteri > Perciformes > Percidae > Percina > Percina caprodes. The sequence continues at coordinate 1,565,247 of JABXJD010000114.1, forward strand.
TTCTGGAACTCATTCTGTTAAAAAAAAGAACATTGTGACGTGAATCGTATCATGAGTTGAGTGTATTGTTACATTCCTACTTGAAGGTTTAGGTTGTTTATATTTATCACCATTTTCTGACATTTTAGAGACTGTTGGAGCCATTTCATCGGCCACCAGCTGGTTGCCGATGACGCGGGTGGAAAGGGTCTTTAAATGTAGCCTAACTGGTTGAGCTGGGTTGTGCACAGCGAGGTCACAGCTTTCTGACCGTGGTAAGCGGATGATAACGTGGTAAGATTTAAAAGAAGAGCTGTTATTTTGTTTGATTAGTTTTGTTTATTTAAAATAAACAGATGGTCATATCCAACTTTAAGTTGGAACTCTTGAACAACTATCTATCTATCTATCTATCTATCTATCTATCTATCTATCTATCTATCTATCTGTCTGTCTGTCTGTGTCTCTCTATCTATCTGTCTATCTATAAGAAGGTTTTTAAGACCTAATATTGGCCGATAACATCAGCCCGCCGATATATCGGTCAGGCTCCAGTCTACACAGATGCCACGCGTTAATTACCGACCAAACAAAGGAACAAATGTGCGCCAACGTAGACAAACACCTAATCCATTCATCCGTTTTATTTAAGCAGTTGCACATTTTGGGTTTCCCTTTCTGTATATATTCAAATATTTGTTCTTCTATTTTATTCCTATTATTATTATTTCATGTAATATTGTATGTATATTTTTCCTAGTATCTCATTTATATTTATATTCTGTGTTGTGTGACTGATGTTTGCTGCTGTAACACCGTAATTCCCATTTTTTTTTCTATCTATCTATCTATCTATCTATCTATCTATCTATCTATCTATCTATCTATCTCTCTCTCTCTCTCTCTCTCTCTCAGCCTTAGTTAATAGTTTAGGATTACCGTTTTAACTTGTCACCAAACTTGAGCGGCTCATCGATGGACCCGTCACTCTTCATCGAGACTGGACTGGGACCTGAGGGCTCAGCGTCACTCTTCATCGAGACTGGACTGGGACCTGAGGGCTCAGCGTCACTCTTCATCGAGACTGGACTGGGACCTGAGGGCTCAGCGTCACTCGTCTGGGAACTTCTAAGACAAGAGATTGATTTACAAAAATTGTAGTTCTTCTGCACCATGAAACTTTATTTACAGTGTGTTTTCACATGTTTGTGACATCACATCTTCCCATTTACGATCGGCTGTGGACATTACCTAATTGGCTCTTCAGACGAAGAGGTGGACCACTTCCTCGTCTTCCTCTTCTCAGCCATTTCTCCTGCTGCAGCTGAAGCAACTACAGGAAGCCAACACACTTTTTAAGACTTCTGTAAAGGATTTGAGCATAGAAGTCGTTTATTTCTTCATTTTCTATGTTAATTATCCACAATAACAGGCAGATATAATCAAAGATGGTCTGAACATTAATTAAATGTTTACATTTATTTGGCTTTTGGTTAAAAAAACGATGTAAGAGCTTAAATATTTATGCAGCTTAGAAACTAAACAGCTGGAATATATGATATAGTTGTGTTATAATAAATCTTTAACAGTGTAATTTGGGTTTCAGATTCTTCTCCTGCATTGTCTGGAATTTAGTTTTAATATGCGCTTAACCCTTGTGTCGTCTTCCCCTTGACCTGCAACTTTGGGTTTTTCTGGGTTGAAATTTCCACATTTTGTTCTTTTTCTCCACTTTTCTAGATGTTTTTTGTCAATTTTATTCCATTTTTTTGTCACTTTTGACGTTTTTAACTATGTTTTAGTCAATTTTTAACAATTCTTTTTTCACTTTTGACGTTTTTTTTTTTAACTGTTTTAGTCAATTTTTAACCTTTTTTTTGTCATTTTTGACGTTTCTTTAACTATTTTTTAGTCCATTTTTAACAATTCTTTTGTTCCTTTTAACGTTTTTTTAAACTATATTTTAGTCAATTTTTAACAATTTTTTTGTTGCTTTTTCCAGTTTCTTTGATTTTTTTTGTCAATCTTTCCGATTTTTGTTGGTCACTTTTTCAGCATTTAAAAAAAAAAATGGTTTTGTTGATTTTTTTAAACATTTCTCATATTTTAACATTCTTTTGTCATAGTTGTGATATAGAAAGTTTTTGTAAATGGGTCAGTCTGACCCGAGGACAACACTGTTCAGTGTTTTAGGAACAAGTCTGAATGACAGTGAAGAGTCAGCTGACTCCTGTTAATAGATGTTGATACCATCAATGAAGCCAGTTGGTGTCTCAGTGTGTCTGCTTCACTTCATTTAAGGAGACAGATTTATAAAACACATGATTATACCTGGGTTAAAATGCCAGAATAAGCCAAAAGGCTATTTTTCATCTGTAGTCCCCTGGACGCTATATGTTGAAAACAAAATTAAAAAACAAGAAAGAAAGCCTGAACAAGCATCTCAGAACTTCCTCTCTGTTTAATTCTTCCTCAGACTTGTAATAATGTGATGATGAAAACATGTTTTAATCATCTCAAAACAGCCTCTTTATTTATTATTTAGGAGAAACAAACGTTAAATATATCTAGGCAATTTATTATTATTTATTCCCACCAGAACATGAGTTATTTTTTTAATAAGACTAAACTATGGATTTTAATGGACCGCTGGTGTCATCTGTTGGAGAAAAAGGGAAATAACCAGTATTTATGTTACAGTTGAAGGCAGTTGGCGCATGCGTAAAAGCGGCTCGTTGTTTACATGAAAACACGGACAGTCAAGAGGAAGTATGTGTCCATATTTCTTATTAGTTCGTGAAATTTAAAAACGGTCCCTGTATTAATCTGATCAGGTTTCTAACTCTAATGAGCTCAAAGTTTTACAGAAAGAGTTCGTAAAGGACAGTAAAGGAAAGCTGCTGCGCACTTTCTGCAGGACAGACAGGCAATGACATAACAGACGATAGGCTCGTTGGAGATGAACTGCTCCGCCTGTAAAGTAGACGAGAGCAGGCGGCAGCAGCGGGGGGGGGCAAACAGCTGTGATAAAGTCAGACAGGTTCCATCTGATTCCAGCCTCCTTCAGACTGGACAGGAAGTGACAGAAACACTGTGGTGCGATTCTAATTTAATAAAATATAATCAGACCCCAGATCAGCTGGTACACACTCTCTATTTGTTTTAATTATGACAGAGTGGATCTCATAATGTTCTACATGAGATCTGCTGCTGATTTTAATTAAGAGATCTGAACAGATTTAATAACATGCAATAACATGGTGTCTCAGCCATAGTGCGCACTTAACAGAGAACACACACACACACACACACACACACACACACACACACACACACACACACACACACATGAGCATAACGTGCTACTTACTGTAAAGGATTAAACAGTTTCTCCTTGTTGCGTTTTGAATACAAACTCCGGACACAGTCAACTTGGGATGGTCGTCAGTTTGTTAACTTTCTAAGCCCCGCCCCTCTCCTTTAGGAATAGAGTAGGAGTGTCCTACTCTATTCCTAATCTTCCCTTTAGGAGAAGAAGGGGGAGGGAGAGCTCTCGTCTACTTTACAGGCGGAGCAGTTCATCTCCAACGAGCCTACTGTCTGTTATGTTATTGCCTGTGTGTCCTGCAGAAAGTGCGCAGCAGCCTTTCCTTTACTGTCCTTCTGCTTAGAGTTAGAAACCTGATCAGATTAATACAGGGACCGTTTTCAAATTTCACGAACTAATAATAAATATGGACACATACTTCCTCAGGTAGTTGATGGTTTCATCTATTAACAGGAGTCAGGAGTCAGCTGACTCTTCACTGTCATTCAGACTTGCTCCTAAAACACTAAACAAGGCAGCGAAGGCTGTTTGACAAACTTGTGGTTTATAAGTTATATTTTAACTTTAACATATTTAATCGCTGTGCATAGGCAAGGCAAGGCAGCTTTATTTGTAGAGCACATTTCAGCAACAGGGCAATTCAAAGTGCTTTACACAAGAACAGTTAAAAGAAAATAAAACCGATAAAACACAGAAGAAACAGTTTAAAAAAAATATATATATATATATATATATATATATATAAAAACAAATAAAACACAAGAATAAAAGTTACAGTGCAGTATAAAAGAAAGAAATGAACATCATTTAAAGGAAGGCAACATCAAAAAGAAAGGTCTTCAGCCTTGATTTAACAGAACTGAGAGTAGCAGCAGACCTGCAGGTTTCTGGGAGTTTGTTCCAGATATGAGGAGCACAGAAACTGAACGCTGCTTCCCCCTGTTTAGTTCTGACTCTAGGAACAGACAGTAGACCTGTCCCAGATGACCTGAGAGGTCTGGGGGGGTCATAGTGTACTAGCAGATCAGAAATGTATTTTGGCCCTAAACCGTTTAGTGATTTATAAACTAGCAAAAGAACTTTGAAATCAATTCTTTGGGGCACAGGAAGCCAGTGTAAGGACTTCAGAACTGGAGTGATGTGATCCAGTCTCTTGGTCTTAGTGAGAACTGGAGTGATGTGATCCAGTCTCTTGGTCTTAGTAAGGACTGGAGTGATGTGATCCAGTCTCTTGGTCTTAGTGAGGACCCGAGCAGCAGAGTTCTGAATCAGCTGCAGCTGTCTGATTGATTTTTTAGGGAGACCTGTAAAGACCCCGTTACAGTAGTCAAGTCTACTGAAGATGAAAGCATGGACCAGTTTTTCCAAATCCTGTTGACACATAAGTCCTTTAACCATTGATATATTCTTAAGGTGATAATAGGCTGACTTTGTAATTGTCTTAATGTGGCTGTTAAAATTCAGGTCAGAGTCCATGACTACACCAAGATTTCTGGCTTTGTCTGTTGTTTTTAACATTGTTGTTTGAAGCTGAGCGCTGACTTTTAATCGTTCCTCTTTTGCTCCAAAAACAACCACCTCAGTTTTTCCCTCATTTAATTTCAGAAAGTTCTGGCACATCCAGCCGTTAATTTGTTCGATGCACTTAGTCAGTTTTTGTATTGGACTATAGTCCCCTGGCGATAAGGTTATGTAAATTTGTGTGTCGTCCGCATAACTATGGTAACTTATTTTGTTGTTTTCCATAATCTGAGCCAGTGGAAGCATGTAGATGTTAAACAGAAGAGGCCCCAGAATGGAGCCTTGGGGAACTCCGCACGTCATATTTGTACGTTCAGATGTATAATTACCTATTGCCACAAAGTAATCCCTATTCTGTAAGTAGGATTCAAACCAGTTTAGTACTGAGCCAGAAAGGCCAACCCAGTTTTCTAATCGGTCTAGTAATATGTCGTGGTCGACCGTGTCAAATGCAGCACTGAGATCAAGTAATACTAAGACTGTAGTTTTGCCATTATCTGTGTTAAGGTGGATGTCATTAAAGACCTTAACGAGAGCCGTCTCAGTGCTGTGGTGTGGTCGGAAACCCGACTGAAAGGTATCAAAACTGTTGTTTAGTGACAAGAAATGGTTGAGTTGTTGAAAAACTGCTTTTTCAATGATTTTACTTAAGAATGGAAGGTTTGATATCGGCCTATAGTTGCTCATTAGGGATGTGTCTAGATTGTTCTTTTTTAAGAGTGGCTTGATTACTGCAGTTTTCAGGGCCTGTGGAAAGATTCCTGAAAGAAGAGATGTGTTCACAATCTGTAGAAGATCAGAAGACAAACAATTCGAGACATTTTTGAAAACACCCGTTGGTAGAATATCAAGGCAACAGGAGGAAGTTTTCAGATGTTGTATAATGTCCTCCAGGTTTTTATGGTTGATCGCATGAAACTCAGTGCCTTTTAGCACGGCAGCACAGACGGACGGTGAAGGAAAGCTCATGTGTTTCATTGTGTTTTCCAGAAACTAACAAAGTTACACACTTTTTTTTCTAAGTTATGAGACTTCTGTATGAGCCTGACAACATGAAGTTGTCATCTAGTGGAGGAAATGCGCCTCGGTGTTTAAACAAGATGCAGCAGTCTATGTGAGCAGATTTCTATTAGTTCTTGAAATGAGTCAGGTTGTCAAACTTAACTGTTTTCTTTCTGTGTCAAACGAATCTGACGGCAGTCAAGGGTTAGGCTCGTTGGAGATGAGTTCAGTGTTGCTGAGGTAAAGTCAGACAGTTTCCATCCGAGTCCAGCCTCCTTCAGACTGGACAGGAAGTAACAAAATCACTGTGATGCGATTCTGATTTAATGAAATATAATCAGACCCCAGATCAGCTGGTCCACAGTCTCTAGTTGGTTTAATCATGACAGAGAAGATCTCATTATGTTCTACATGAGATATGCTGCTGATTTTAATTAACAGACTGGAGATGATCAGAGATCTGAACAGATTTAATAACATGCAATGACATGGTGTCTCAGCCATAGTGCGCACTTAACAGAGAACACACACACACACAAGACAAATTCTGTCTTAATAACAAAGTAGGCTAAAAGAGGTTTCTATTAAGATCTCGCATAAAATATATCCAGCAAAATGGACTTTAATGAGATTCAAACTTGATATTGAATATTTTTGTACTTTCTGTGAATTAGAAGAAGAAACAATCTTTCATTTCTTCTTTCTGGATGTATATAAAATATTTGGGTTGATGTTGAACATCTTCTCAGACGAACACTGGGATGGATAAAGATGTTTCTTTTGTTTTATTTTGAAAATTCCACATTCACAAGAAGAAATGAGGAACCAATACAGCAACAATATAAGAGACATTAAGAATAAGAGGCAGTTAAGACTGGAGTCGTGTTTGATAAGTTCCTCATGTACATGATTTTATACACTTCTTTCTTTTTCTTTTCTATATATGCAGTGTATTTTATCCTGTATTTGCACCTCTGGTGTTGACTTTTTGTAAATGTACATTCTGGTGATGGAAATCTTTGTTGAAAAGACAAGAAAAACGTCACTTTGAACGAATCTCGTGGTCAGACCAAACAAAATCAGCCAATGAAATAAATCAGTTCAGATCTCTGATCATCTCCAGTCTGTTAATTAAAATCAGCAACAGACCGTGCTCGTTACTAAAGTGTAGTTGCTAGGTAAAAATGTAAAAATGTGTATTAATGTGCATAAAGAAGCCAAGAAGAGATGGAAAAATCTCTAAAAGGCATCAAATGACAGATTAGACATTTGTATAATATGTCACAGAAAGTTAGATTTTATTTCCATCATTTACACTTTCAAAATTACAGAAAACAAAAATATGGCATCTGCAAAAGTTTGGGCCCCGGGCAGAGTTAATACCTTGATATATGAGAGCTTGACATGTATTTCTAAGTTTTAACCATAGACCGTTAATATTAATCAATAATATACAGTCTATGGTTTTAACACATCTAATCTAATAAAAACAGATACACACAGTCATGTTTTGAGCGTGACTGAAAACACTGTCTGCTCCAAAAGTTAAAACAACTTTGACAAACACAACTCAAATCTACAATATTCAGGACCACACAATATAAACACAATATAAACACAATACATGATGCTGCTGAAGCTGATTCATCTCATCAACAGATTCCAGTATGTTCCTATTGATGTAACAATAACTGGTGATTGGAGCTGGTATTTAGCTTTGAAAATAAGCATTGTTAGCTTCAGGAAGTGCAAATTAACAGTTTTCAGACATGTTTTTCTCACTTATTTTAATGTATTTTAGTAGCATCCAAAATTAGGCCTCTATAAAGAGATTAGAGAGGACAGTCATCAATTTATACTGTACAGATATATTTGGTGTGACAACTTCTCTAATAGTTAACACAAAAGTATACAAGAAGAACTACTTGAATAATAAGATATAAGGTATAGAAGGATAATTCTGATCAGGTTTAACACAGGTGTTCTGAGTCCAAGTCAAACGTTTTGTGAGTTCATCTCTATCTTTTGGTCATGACAGTTCATCTCTAATGAAGAAGTATTCTGAATATTCATTGTAAGATAAACGGTTTAACTGCAAGGTCATCCATCCATCTTCGTCCACTTATCCGGTATCGGGTCTCGGGGGCAGCAGCTCCAGTAGGGAACCCCAAACTTCCCTTTCCCGAGCCACATCAACCAGCTCCGACTGGGGGATCCTGAGGCGTTCCCAGGCCAGGTTGGAGATATAATCTCTCCACCTAGTCCTGGGTCTTCTCCGAGGCCTCCTCCCAACTGGACGTCCCTCCACCTAGTCCTGGGTCTTCTCCCAAGCCCTCCTCCCAACTGAACGTCCCTCCACCTAGTCCTGGGTCTTCCCCGAGGCCTCCTCCCAGCTGGATGTCCCTCCACCTAGTCCTGGGTCTTCCCCGAGGCCTCCGCCCAGCTGGACGTGCCTGGACCACCTCCCTAGGGACCCCCCCAGGAGGCATCCTCACCAGATGACCGAACCACCTCAACTGGCTCCTTTCGACGCGAAGGAGCAGCGGCTCTACTCCGAGCTCCTCTCGGATGACTGAGCTTCTCACCCGGTCTCTAAGGGAGGCGCCAGCGCCCCTCCTGCAGAAACCCATTTCGGCTGCTTGTACCCTGGATCTGTTTCTTTCGGTCTTGACCCAGCCTTCATGACCATAGTTGAGGGTAGGAACGAAAACTGATCAGTGGATCAAGAGCTTTGCCTTCTGGCTCAGAGAAACTTCACCACGGTGGCGAGATCACTAATATACAGGGCTGAACTAGTCGGACAGCGCTAGTCCCTTGGTTGTATGGGACTGTAAGTCTCGACCATCCACGTGGAAATCTACATCTTTTGGTTGCTCGTGTGATTGCAGTGAAAGTTTAGTTAGCTATGTGTTTATTGAGCTTTGTTAGACGACAAAAAATGCAGAGGAATGAGTGTGAAGTCCAACGGCGGGATAGAGGGGCTCACTGAACTTTTCTTTGAAGGTATGGAGGCGGGTCCGACTGTCAGAGGAGACTCTGTAGAAGGACAGAGTGCCAGCCGGCCAATCCAGATACACCCCCAGTCGACTGGAGCGAGAGCAAAAGGAAGATACATTGACGCTCTGGTTGCTGTGCTGAACAAAACAACCTTTATCAGAGCACATCAGACACCAAGACTTGTCGTTGCGCCCTAGATTGCAATCGTTCACATCCCCTTTCCTGCCAATGCTTTTGTATGTTAACCCAAAGTTGAAGGGCTCCACCACCTCGACCTCCCAGTAGCAACGCTCATCTAGACCCTGTTCACACAGCACCTGCTGGCAGAGATCGAATCTTTCCAGATGAGGTGGATATGGCTGCTCATCCTTCACCCAGGCCACCTTTCTGTTCCCGTCAGAGAGAAGGAGGTTCTTGTGGGCTGTGTTGGGGTCCAAAGTGGGAACACAGACATCTGGAAGTAAAGAAACCCTTTATTTCAGGAGTATAGACTGTAATTATATAGATGGGCACCACTACAGTCACCAAGTAACAAAGAAATCATCAGAAAAAGTTGCCTTTCCTCCAGGAAGAATTGTCAATATTCCCGTTCTTCTAATTTAAAAACGCAAAAAGTCACCAATTCATTAAAATTACTTTTTTTGCAATGTATCACTGTGGTCAAAACACGCAATGAATGTCCAGGATTTACATTGCTACTTACATTTCTTGAATCCCTGTTTCATCCGGTGACTTCCACCATGTTCAACACTGTAAAGAAACATTACGATCAGATAAAGAACCATTTAACCAACAGTTTTTCATCACAATGTCCAGGTGTGCACCAAAGATAAATAACCAATTCTGTATCCGACCAAATGTCTCCCCTTCTGTTCCTAGATTATGGTGTTGAATAATGTCCGGAGAAGAGTTTTTGTAGAGCATTATGACGTGGCAGTGTCACAAACCGGACGATCAATAGGGGACAAACAGGGAGACCAGATTAAAGTGCCAATGGACTATTTACAAAAAACATGAGGTGTGGTAAGTGTTACCATCAGTGGTGAGTGGAGTGTACAGTAAGGAGTGAAGAATGTGGGGATCAAGTAAGTTGCAAGAATAAGACGGACAAATGTACAACCCAAAAATATAAATCTGGTATTGTACTTACTTGAGTACGGTGAGCTTGTTTTGTGGATCGTTCTTCAGCTCTGAGAGCAGCTTCTTTCCTGATTCTCCCGGATTGTTGTAGTTCAGGTCCAGGTCTGTCAGATGGGAAGGGTTGGACTTCAGAGCCGAGGCCAGATGACCACAGCCTTCCTCTGTGACCTGACAACCTGACAGACTGAGAAAACACAGGGTGTAGTTTACAGAGTGGAGAAAAGGAGTTTTGATGATGGAAGTACTGATGCAGGAAGCATCCTGGCCCAGCTCAGACTGAAGGAGAAACAGTCAGAGTGCAAAGAATGAACTTTGCTATGTAGACATCCAACCCCAGTAATCCACCAGGCCGCACGTCATATTTGTACGCTCAGATGTATAATTACCTATTGACACAAAGTAATCCCTATTCTGCAAGTAAGATTCAAACCAGTTTAGTACTGAGCCAGAAAGGCCAACCCAGTTTTCCAATCGGTCTAGTAATATGTCGTGGTCGACCGTGTCAAATGCAGCACTGACATCAAGTAAGACTGTAGTTTTGCCATTATCTGTGTTACGGTGATTGTCATTAAAGACCTTAACGAGAGCCGTCTCAGTGCTGTGGTGTGGTCGGAAACCCGACTGAAAGGTATCAAAACTGTTGTTTAGTGACAAGAAATGGTTGAGTTGTTGAAAAAACGGATTTTCAATGGTTTTACTTTTGCTCATTAGTGACGTGTCTAGATTGTTCTTTTTTAAGGGTAATACCTCAATGTCTTCAGTCTGCAGCACTGACTCGACAGTCCAACACAGAACACCTTTACTCCTGAATCTTTCAGGTCATTGTTGCTCAGATCCAGATCTCTCAGAGCTGAGTAGGGGAACTTGAGACCAAAGGCCAGATGTTCGACCCATTCTTCAGTCACGTTGCAATCTGCCAGGCTAGGAGTGGATAATACGGTTATAACGTGATAAAGATAAAAGGTGCAAACAGATTATGTTTCATAATATATAGAAGGGAAACTTACATGGCCTTCCTGCTGGTCCTCACAGCTGGTATCAGCCTCCTTCGGCCTTCACCTGATGTGTGGAAATTCTTCAAGTCCAACACATCCAGGTCATCTTTTGATACCTGCAGCATGTAGGCCAGCGCGGAGCAGTGCAGTGGATTCAGCTCTGGTTTTGAACCCTCTGACAGTTTGAGGTATTCCTGAATCTCATCTTTGACTTTGTGGTCTCTCATCTCGACCATGGTCTGGAAGAGGTTGATGCAACTGTCTGGAGAGAGGGCCTTTCTTCGGATGGCTTTGAGGTGAGTCAAGATCTTCTTGTCGGTATCTTGGCTTGGGTCCAGCGATGTCAGCAGACCCTGAAGGACTCTCCGGTTTGGTTCTACCATGAGGCCAAGGAGGAATTGCAAGAAGAAGTCCAGGTGGCCGTTCTTTTTCTCCAACACTTTGTCAACGGTCAACTTCAGAAGATCAAGTAAGGTGTGTTCTTTGTCCTTCAGGTCGAGGAAGTTGCCAAGCTCTTTTGTATTCTTGTTTGTGAAACAGTCATAGACAAAAAGAGCTGCAAAGAACTCCTGTATGGTCAGGTGCACAAAGAAGAAGATCTTTTTCTGGGAAAAGACTTCTTCTTCCCTAAGAACTGCGCTGCAAAATCCAGAGTAGACGGAGGCCTCTTGTGTGTCAATGCCACAGTCTCCCAGGTCTTCATCGTAGAAGATGAGGTTGTTCTTCTGCAGCTGAACAAATGCGAGCTTGCCGAGTTTCAGAAGAAAGTTCTTGTGGGTCATCAGAAGTCTCTCTGGGTTTTCCTCAGCCTTCTCATCATATTTTGTGCTTCTGCGTTTTGTCTGGGCAAACAGGAAATGTGCCATCATCTCTGTGAGAGTTTGGGGGGTTTCAGCTTTCTCACTTCCCCTAAAGATCTCCTGAAATAAAACGGCTGAAATCCAGCAGAAGATCGGGATCTGGCACATGACGTCGAGACTCTGTGAAGAGTGAATGTGTGAAATGATCCTGTCAGCAAGGCCCAAGTCATGACTGAATCTTCTCCTGAAGTATTCTTCTTTTTGTGGGTCACTGAACCCTCTTATCTCTGTCACCATGTCAACAAACTCTGCAGGGATCTGATTGGCTGCTGCTGGACGGGATGTTATCCACAGGTGAGCATCAGGAAGAAGGTTTCCCTGGATGAGGTTTGCTAGGAGATTGCCCACAGATGTTACTTCACTGACAGATGTTACCGGCTTGTTCTCAAAGTCCAGTGGAAGTCTGCTTTCATCCAGGCCGTCCAGGATCACGATGACCCTGGCTTTGACGAAATCTTCTGAATCTTTCAGATCATGGAGCGCAGGGTGATAATCAGTCAGGAGCCCAAGCAAGCTTTTGTTTTCTGTACTCAGATTCAGCTCTCGGAAAGCAAGATGGAAAACAAAATCAACGTCCTGGTTAGCTTCCTCCTCGGCCCAGTCAAGAATGAATTTCTGTACAGAAAATGATTTTCCAATTCCTGCAACGCCCTTCGTCAGGACTGTTCTGGGTGGTTTCTTTAGTCCAGATGACGGTTTGAAGGTGTCATTTATGTGGACAAATGTTTCTGTAGAACGTTGTTTTTGGAATGTACGTTTGAAGTGTCTGAACGATTGTTCTTCATGTGGCCCTTCACTCCCTCCAGGGTTGAGGAAGAGTGTCGTGTAGATGCTGTTCAGGTTGTTCTTTTGGTCACCAAAACCTTCACATGTCCACGTGAATTTCTTCTCTGTGTCTGTTTTAAGATTCTTCGTTGCATTCAAAAGACGACTGCTTGTCAGCTTGCTGTAGGGGATCAACAATCAGTTTGGGTGATACTTGGTTAAAAACTGCCGTCACACATGGTTTCATCTCTTCATGAACCTTTGAGTACCTAACCTTAATATGCTTTTAGATGCAAGATGTTTTCTTTATAGAATATATTACATTAAATTACCTTCGTGTCTTTTTAACACCAAAGTAGATCGGCTTGCTTGTGGATCTTTGTCTCTTCCAAGAGACAACACTGGGAGCAGCAAACTCACTCAAGTGTGACCTAAAAAGAGAGAAATATTTTTACTTTGTTAACTTATTCAGCTACAAAAAACACATCTATGACATACAAATGTGGATGTGCTTATTTATAATGCACAAATTACCATTTTGGCTCATCTACACCAAAGTAGAGCGGCTCGCCTATAGATCGGTCACTCAGTGAAACAACACTATGAGCTCTGGCCTTTGGCCTAAAAAGAGAGAAAATATTTTTACTTGTGTATATATAAAGTATTGTAAATATAATAATAACTTGCAGGATGTTTCAAGGCTAAATTCCATCATGGTATCACTTTAATTTTTTTTTTCCTCCATTGATCATTTCACCATTTTCAAAATACTCTTATTTATATGTATTTGTATAGAGTATTTATGAATCTTTGAATAATTAACCTCAACAGGCTTTACTGTGAAAGATGTTTTCTTTACAGAATACATTAAATTAAATTACCTTTGTGTCTTGTCAACACCAAAGTAGATCGGCTCCCCCATGGATCGTTCACCCAAAGAAACAACACTGCGAGCGGTGATGTCACTCGATTGTGAACTAAAAGGAGAGAAATATTTTTACTCATGAACTCTAATTTAGCAAAAAAAACACAATTAATGAATTAATAGAGCACTAAAATTCAGGACTACACCAAAGTAGATTGGCTCCCCTATGGATCTTTGACTCCTCGAGACACAGCCGGACCCCGAGGTCTGAGAACTATTAAGAGAACCGAAGAGATGAATCTACTCAAAAAGCTTTGTTTTCCCATCCTGTATATATTCAAATATTTGTTATTATATTTTATCCTTATTATTATTATTATTTCATGTATATTATATGTATGTATATTGTATCCTAGTATTTCATTTATATTCTGTGCTGTGTAACTGATTTTGCAGCTGGAACACCATAATTTCCCTTTTTTTCTATCTATCTATCTATCTATCTATCTATCTATCTATCTATCTATCTATCTATCTATCTATCTATCTATCATGTTTTTTAAGCATTTCATAGGACGACAGGCCTCCTGCACTACAACCCTTTCTACAGGGTGTTCTTCTCTCTATAAATACATCATGTGCTCATTAACGACCGGCTGTCGGTCAGCAGGTTACCTGGTCGGCAGGTTACCTGGTCGGCAGGTTACCTGGTCGGCAGGTTACCTGGTCGACAGGTTACCTGGTCGGCAGGTTACCTGGTCAGTAGGTTACCTGGTCGGCAGGTTACCTGGTCGGCCAGCAGGTTACCTGGTCGGCAGGTTACCTGGTCAGTAGGTTACCTGGTCGGCAGGTTACCTGGTCGGCAGGTTACCTGGTCGGCAGGTTACCTGGTCGGCAGGTTACCTGGTCGGCAGGTTACCTGGTCAGTAGGTTACCTGGTCGGCAGGTTACCTGGTCGGCCAGCAGGTTACCTGGTCAGTAGGTTACCTGGTCGGCTCCCTGCTGGAGCTCGGTGGCTGTTCAGACGTTAAAGGCGAGGATGAAGACGTGGATCGCGTCCTCGTCTTCCTCTTCTCCGCCATTTGTCCTGCTGCAGCTTAAACACAAACACTACTGCAAGACAAAACACGTTCAAGACGTTAGGAAAGGAAACATTGCAGCGTGTTATCACTTTATTTTCTTTAGTTAACCCTCGTGTTGTCTTCCCGGCAAAGTTGAAAATCATCAAGATATCTTGCAAAATGTTTCCTCTGTAGTCCCCTGGACGCTATATGTTGAAAAAAAAAATGTAAAATAAGAAAGAAAGCCTGAACAAGCATCTCAGAACTTCTTCTCTGTTTAATTCTTCCACAGACTTGTAATAATGTGATGATGAAAACATGTTTTAATCATCTCAGAACAGCCTCTTTATTTATTATTTAGGAGAAACAAAAGTTAAATATATCTAGGCAATTAATTATCATTTATTCCCACCAGACCATGAGTTATTTTTTTAATAAGACTAAAGAACATTTTCTGAAGTTAACTTATGGATTTTAATGGACCGCTGGTGTCATCTGGTGGAGAAAAAGGGAAATAACCAGTATTTATGTTACAGTTGAAGGCAGTTGGCGCATGCGTAATAGCGGCTCGTTGTTTACATGAAAACACGGACAGTCAAGAGGAAGTATGTGTCCATATTTCTTATTAGTTCGTGAAATTTTAAAAACGGTTCCTGTATTAATCTGATCAGGTTTCTAACTCTAATGAGCTCAAAGTTTTACAGAAAGAGTTCGTAAAGGACAGTAAAGGAAAGCTGCTGCGCACTTTCTGCAGGACACACAGGCAATGACATAACGTAGTCAGCCATATTGCGCACTTAACAGAGAACACACACACACACACACACACACACACACACACACACACACACACACACAGGAGCATAACGCGCTACTTACTGTAAAGGATTAAACAGTTTCTCCTCGTTGCGTTTTGAATACAACATATATTCTCTGGACGTCTCACAGTCAACGTCCATTAGTCCTCAGCTTGTTAACTTTTGGGTCTCTAAGCCCCGCCCCCCTCTCCTCCTCCTCCAACCGAACCACCATCAACATGATGTGACGTCTTCTCCAAATTCCAGTTAGCAGCCACGCCGAGAGAACATGCACCAGATGTTGATGCTGTGCTGCGACATGTTAGCGGGTCAGTCCACTTATAGTGGTATATTCCAAGGGGGGGGGGGGGACATTACCGAGAATAAATGTTAAAATAACCACATCAGGAACCGTATAGAGAGGTAACTCTGCCATCAGGAAGATTAACTGGCAAATAATCTGGTTAACTGGAGACAAATTCTGTCTTAATAACAAAATAAAAGAGGTTTCTATTAAGATCTCGCATAAAATATATCCAGCTAAATGGACTTTAATGAGATTCAAACTTGATATTGAATATTTTTGTACTTTCTGTGAATTAGAAGAAGAAACAATCTGTCATTTCTTCTTTCTGTATGTATATAAAATATTTGGGTTGATGTTGAACATCTTCTCAGAGGAACACTGGGCGATAAATTCAATGTAAAGATCAAGATTTATTTGTTTTGAAGGCAACGAGATGGATAAAGATGTTTCTTTTGTTTTATTTTGAAAATTCCACATTCACAAGAAGAAATGAGGAACCAATACAGCAACAATATAAGAGACATTAAGAATAAGAGGCAGTTAAGACTGGAGTCGTGTTTGATAAGTTCCTCATGTACATGACTTTATACACCTTTCTTTCTTTTTCTTTTCTACATATATGCAGGGTTTTTTATCCTGTATTTGCACCTCTGGTATTTCCTTTTTTGTAAATGTATATTCTGGTGATGGAAATCTTTGTTAAAAACAAAAGAAAAACGTCACTTTGAACGAATCACGTGGTCAGACCAAACAAAATCCATAAATACTTTGGCATGACACCGGGAGGGGCGGGGATAAATATTTTGGCATGACACCGGGAGGGGCGGGGATAAATATTTTGGCATGACACCGGGAGGGGCGGGGATAAATATTTTGGCATGACACCGGGAGGGGCGGGGATAAATATTTTGGCATGACACCGGGAGGGGCGGGGATAAATATTTTGGCATGACACCGGGAGGGGCGGGGATAAATATTTTGGCATGACACCGGGAGGGGCGGGGATAAATATTTTGGCATGACACCGGGAGGGGCGGGGATAAATATTTTGGCATGACACCAGCAGGGGCGGGGATAAATATTTTGGCATGACACCAGCAGGGGCGGGGATAAATATTTTGGCATGACACCAGCAGGGGCGGGGATAAATACGAGTACCATTCATCTCGGACGAGCCTCTTTTCCACACTAGAGAGAGTCCATGTCGTGGTCAGGTAGGATCCGGATGAGTTGATAGCCAGCTGTAGTAAAATAAAGACCTAAATGTGTATTTTGGACCTTTTTCATCACAAGTCTGAAAGAAGACATGTTGTTGGAGACAAATCGCCCAGAATCTCAACACTGACCGGTGGAAACCAGATGTTTAGCCTGCCGTGCCTCGCCTTAAAGGATAACTCATATCCAACACTAGTTTTTGCCCTTCTATCGGATAATTTCATGGGTCACGTCGATGTCTTCGGGCTTTGCTTCACCTTTACACTCTGGACGGTCTTAGTGCCTTTTAGCACGGCAGCACAGACGGACGGTGAAGGTAAGCTCACGTGTTTCGTTGTGTTTCCAGAAACTAACTTTTCTAAGTTATGAGACTTCTGTATGAGCCTGACAACATGACACCATGTTTATCCCCCGCCCCCTCCCGGCTACCCACGTTGACAGATTCGCTACAAATTCATAAACATTTTACTGGCCTTTGCATGTCGCACCTCAATATGAACTGGACTGAACTGGACTGAATATCTGAGCACGACACTACAAAAACATTGTACAGCGGGAAAATAATGTGTTTTACAAGAAATTACGATGATCCGTGTCGGGTTCGAACCCTCTTCAGCAAAAATAATAGCATACAAGCCCACTGCACCGTCCGCTACACCATCTACTGCACCGTCCGCCAGATGCACAGGACAGGCTCGGAAACCAGTAGGTGGAAAAATGGAGGACATCAATGGAGTGCGCCATTTGACAACTGTAGGCTCGTTGGAGATGAACCAGGTCTGCGCAGAATCGATCACCGGCGATCGGCGCCCGTTGCATGCCGGTTAGATTTGTGTCCGACTTGATCCCGAGTTGTGTCTAAAAAATTAGACACACGTCATGCACACGTTGCCTACGTGTGCATGACGTGTGTCTAATTTTTTTTTTATTATTCAGAATACAAATATACAAACAAACAAGGCATTAGAAAAACAACAAAATCAATTTCAAAAAATAAACTTTTGCCTCGGGTCGAGCAAATCAAAACATAAGAGCATATACATAGCAAATTAACATTCAGAAGAAAAGGAAATAAGAGAAAAAATAGAAAATAAATAACAGATAAATAAATAAAAGGGGCTATCTCAAATTAGATTAAAAGTTTCAAGTAAATAAACCAAATCTTGGGCTTTTCCAACCTTAATCCGTTTCAGTGACTTATACAAAAGGTTTAGCTCATTCTTCCAATGGATCAGAGAGGGTTTGGTCTTAAAATATCTGCATTTATGTATAAAATGTTTCCCTAAAAGAATCAAATTGTTGAGAACAAAGTCTACCTTCTTATCTTCAACAAAAACACCAAACTTTATATTCATCACTGTCAGAGGTGGTGTAACAATTTCCCTGGTCTGTAACCAGCTCTGCAGATCTTTCCAGAAGGATTGCACCGACTCACACAGAAAAAAATACATGTTCTAGATTCTCAATTTCCTTTTCACAGAAAACACAGTTATTTGTGTCAAAATTGAACCTTAGTCTTAAGAATTCGTTTGTTGGGTAAATTTCATTTAAAATTTTAAAGTTGACCTCTTTCACCTTTGGAAGAAGTGGGAATGAGAGGTAACTTTTCCTTATTTTCTTAACTTCTCCATCACCAAAGTCTTTCAACATATATTTTCTTCTTACCGGATTAGGATAGAATTCCTTTAGTAGAATATTTCTGATAACTTTGTTGGAACATTTATGGTCACAGAAAGCAATTCCTTCTAAGCAAAGCTGCCTCAGACCAGGAGAAACCCTGGAGTACCACCAGGCGGCGCAGTTGCTTTTCACCGACTGCAAGAGCCGGACCCAGAGCATGCTGGGAAACGCCGGCTTCTCAGCTGATTTAACAGCTGATTGGTTCACAACATGATGACGTTTTATATAAACTTTCTATTGTTTTTTTTAATCGGAGGGATTTTAGTTGCTATTTGTCTGATTTAAAGACTTATTCTGTACAGAACACATGTTGTTAGAAGTCAGAGAGACTAAATCTGTTCAGATCTCTGATCATCTCCAGTCTGTTAATTATAATCAGCAACAGATCTCATGTAGAGCATTATGAGATCTACTCTGTCATAATTAAAACAACTAGAGAGTGTGGACCAGCTGATATGTGGGTCTGATTATATTTTATTAAATCATAATCGCACCACAGTGTTTTTGACACTTCCTGTTCAGTCTGAAGGAGGCTGGAATCGGATGGAAACTGTCCGACTTTACCGCAGCTTTTTTAGTGCCTTTTAGCACGGCAGCACAGACGGACGGTGAAGGTAAGTAACTAAACTAACTACAGAAACTAACAAGGTCACACACTTTTTTCGGTTAGGGTTAGGTTTCAACCCGGTTTTGCAACCAAAGTTGAAAACTCGGAACAAAGCAGGAGCACCTTCCCCTTTTCCCAATCGAGGTGGTATCACATCCTAAAACTGGTCAGCCAGATTCTCTGCAGATTTACTGACCATCATGATGTCACTTCCTGAAAGTGCAAATTGCACAAATTCGTTGCAAAATTAACAACAACATGGACTTTAAGGCAAAGCAGCCAGGCTACTGTTTAACAGCTAGGGCAGATACATAATAGTTCCCTCTATTTTCCAGATCGGCCTCGGGTTGTCGGGGCATCTCAGCCAATCGTGACAGCTCAGGGTGATGATGTCATCCTGCCGTGTCACGTGGAGCCTCAGCTCGACGTGGAGGAGCTGACGGTGGAGTGGTGGAGGCCGGACGTCCCGCTGGACCCTCAAGATCCACTGAGCAACTACCGGTATGTCCACCGTTACCATGACAAACAGCACGAGGAGGACATGAAGAAGCCGGCGTACGCCGGGAGGACGGCGCTGTTCACCGACGGCCTGAAACACGGAAACATTTCTCTAAAGATCAGGAAGGCGAGGCAGTCTGACGGAGGACGGTACAGATGCCAAGTCCCACAGCTGGGGAGTGCTTCAGTTATTATGCTTAACGTTGGTAAGTTCTTTGTTTTATCAATAAAATCTGTTACTGTTAAAAATACACATTTGTCAAAATAAGGCCACATGAAAACTTGAAGGGTACAAGCGTCCGAAATGGGTTTCCTCAGGAGGGGGGGCAGGAGTCTCCCTTAGAGATCGGGTGAGACGCTCAGTCATCCTTGTGGTTCGGGCATCTGGTGAGGATGTCTCCTGGGCGCCTCCCTAGGGATGTGGTCCAGGCACGCCCAGCTGGGACCCAGGACTAGGTGGAGGTGCATCCAGCTGGGAGGAGGCCTCGGGGAAGATCCAGGACTAGGTGGAGAGATTATATCTCCAACCTGGCCTGGGAACGCCTCGGGATCCCCCAGTCGGAGCTGGTTGATGTGGCTCGGGAAAGGGAAGTTTGGGGTCCCCTACTGGAGCTGCTGCCCCCGATACCGGATAAGAGGATGAAGATGGATGGATGGATGATGGATGGATGATGGATGGATGATGGATGGATTGTTGTGTCAACAGCTTCTGTGAGTAAATAAATACAAATCTTGTCTTTCCAGAACCACGCTGTGAAACCTGGAGGACGAAGAAGCCCCCGCCTCCCAGTAATCCCCCAACTCCTCCAAACCATGAGACGGGCAAAGGTGAGAAAACGTACCAACTCTGTGAAGAGGAAAGAAAGAATCAAAAGCATGATTCAGCGTCTCCTTAAACTTTAAGGAAACGCTGAATCAGGCTTATGTTTGTGTGTCTGTTGTATTCCAGTAACTGTAGCTTTTGCATCCGTTCTTTTCTTCACATCAGGTGGTCGTCTCTACCTGAGCGTACCGATCCTTGGACTGTTTGCCTGCGTCGTACTGATCCTGATTAGACGTTTATGGTACTTCAACAGAGGTGTCAGAACCAAAACACAACCACAACCAATGGTTATGATCCAGGCCGAGGTTTAGGTGTGTGACGGGCGACTGTTCCTTCAAAACAACAAAGGCGGATGGTAATAGACTGATGGTTCGTCCAATAACGTCGAGTTTTAAATCCCATTTCTGTTGGTACACACGTCCAGCATCACAGAGCTATGTCATAACTTTTTAAGTTGATTTCTTACTGATGTCTGGGGAGATAGACAGATATGCATGGTTAGCATTGCTAAACCTGTGGTATGATTGACAGGTCGGCGCGTAGCCTTCGTCTTAAGATAAATAGGACCATCATTTACATAATGAACATCATGCTGTATTGTAGAAGACTAGAACGTCCAACTCATTATGAAAATAATATAGACCGTTTGTGGAGCCGGTGACGTCGTGTCCCCCCCCTTACTGGAAATAAGATAGAATTCAGCATTGGCGTCACTTGTCAGGCCTGAAAGTTGCTGAAGGCTACTTCACCTTAAAACACCAACGCCTTAAACAACCTGCAGGCATTATAATAAGTATTTTACTGCATATTGCACTTTTGGCCCCTAGCCAGCAGGCTAATGCTAATTAGCCGTTAAAATAAGTTTGTCTGTCTTGCTCAAACTACTGTCCTTTTTAAATGGATATGTAGTTGTTTCTGAGTTTTCGAGTTTGATGTTTTTCACAGTTGTAACATTAACCATAAAGCATTTTTTAAACAGAAAATTAGCTGGTACAGGGGATTTTAAAATGATCAGCTTGTTTTATAGTATGATTGCCTTATTTAGTGATTCAACCATGAACTCAGGAATCACTTTGAAGAATATTAGCTTTAAATGAGCCAAACCATAAAGTGCCACACATTTATATAACCATCATCTTCTCAAAGTCTGAAGATATGTGGTTTTAGGTAGATGTGTCGACTTTCTGCTGTCCTGATGTCAACGGGGAGCTTGTTCCCCCATAAAGAGCCATAAAGATCAGTGATGATCAAACTTATGCAGTTTGTAAATGAATACACATTTAGTTTTATTTTCTTCACAGCTGTTAAAACTAACAGAAAAGCACTTTTTAGAACCAAACACTGACTTTAATCTCAATGCTCAAATGAATGTAATACAGTTTTGACACAAATGTACTGTAAAAAAGGCTAAGGATCATGTTAAATGGGGAGATCACTGAAACAATCTGTAAAAACTTTACATACTGTAGGTTTTAGCCCTTCTCCCATCGCATGCTTCAGTTTACTGGACGTTATCATGATGTAATGTAATGTATCAGCGCTGTTTTCATGCATGTAACAGCTGATGTAAGTCATAATTCCATGGTTTGCATTAGTGGTGTCTCTGTGTGTTGTGCTGCCATCTTGAGGATAAAGTTTTTGTGTGTGTGTGTATATGTATGTATGTATGTATATATATTTATATTTAGAGCTGGGCAACAATTATTATGAACAAAAGTGCCGTAACATTTGTTCTGCAAAAACTGACCAGCATTTAGTTCATAAATAAAATATTTAGTGTCCATCTCAATTTAAATGGTCTTCAGGGAATCTCA
>JABXJD010000114.1:1592500-1612500 GCA_013375575.1 Percina caprodes
AGCCTAATGCCGACCCCGTGACGTCCCACGTCATCACGCATTCCCAACATTTAAAGGGGCCGTGCTCCCCGAACACTTATCATTACCTGCGGTGATTAACGGCAGTAAATTACACGTCTAATCAAAGGTGTGTGGAACCACACTTGGTGAATTATGTATGTCACACTCACTTCAGATAGATGTTTACCTGTACGTATGGTTTGTAGGTGAAGGTGTAGTGGTGAGCGATGGCAGCAAAGAACATCTCAATGCAGATGATGAAGTCCTGTATCAATTAAAACATTGATTAATCAAGGATGTGGCTCAGTTAAGACTATGCCACTGAAACACGGCTCTTCTTCCTGAGCAAAAACCATATTTTTCAGACTTTTATCCTCAGATGTGACATCAACATGTCTGCAGGAAAGTGGAATAGAATCAACAGACATATTTTTCTATGTTTTTTTATAAACTTTGGCACCGACATCGCAAACAAATATCCAACGAGGTCACACCGACAGAGACAGCAACATGGTTTTGTTTATTTGTTTATGAACGTGCGTCTACCTGCAGTCCGGTGGACACGGCCTCCACGCTGTCCCAGTCCCAGGTGTGTTTGTCGGAGATGACTCCGACCTTTACCAGGAACGCTATGAACACTGCCTGCCTGAAGAGACACAGAGAGAGTTTAATGTATCAGCACTTCGGCTTATTTACATTATTGATTACTGATTAACTGCTTAGTTTAACTTGGTCTCAGATGTGTTGTGTATTCCATCTACAACAACACAAAAAAATTCAGCTCTTTCTTTCTTTCTTTCTTACCAGAAGGAGACGAACACGACCAATTTGACGCAGAGGAACTTTCCCACCGGCCGGATGGGAGTCAGCTCTTCTCTCAGCGCTCGGTACAGCAACACCAGACAGTACATGGCAAACTGGAACGATACAGAATGTACCAAAGAATAAGAGGACCGGTAAGATAATGTTGGCCTACATCATTTGATGCGTGCTACCCGCCGCTGTGTGTGCGCAACTGCGCATGTAGGCGGGGGAAGATTGAAGAAATACTGGAGGAGTCGCTGAAAAGCATTTTAAATTTAATCAAAATGATAAAACTTACAATATGTGATGACACATGTCGCTTTATGCAACCATACACTCAACATTATTAATATTCATTTGTTGTCTATTGGTCTTTGTAAAGTAGGCCTACTATTTGTTACGCACACACACACACACACACACACACACACACACACACACACACACACACACACTTGCAACCCAGCAGAGCAGCAGGGGGGGAGATGACTTTCACATAAGCAGTTTAAAAAAACAAAAAAAAACTAATGAGAAAGACAGAGAGGAAGCCTGTGTGTGTGTGTGTGTGTGTGTGTGTGTGTGTGTGTGTGTGTGTGTACCAGCTGTGATATGTTGTTGATGATGACCAGGTAGGACCAGGCGTTTCTGAAGCTGAAGTTGGCTTCATCGTAGACTCCACACAGCTGACAGATTCTGCACACAGAGAAACATCCCACACACTGATCCCTGAGACACGAGCGTTCAGCAGACAACACACACCATGAAACGCTCGTTCGAGATGAGCCAGACCTGCCTAGACCCGATCCGCGGCGATAAGTGCCGGTTACATTTGTGTCCGACTCGATCCCAACTTGCTCTGACATCAAGCGCAGGATACAAGACGCCTATAAGACGCCTAAGATACACCTAACCTCACGAGATCGAGGTTGGTCCAGGATCGACTCAACGCCGTGATTCTGGTCTGAAGCTTTATTGCATTAACAGAACAACGTTGGTGGCTGACGTTTAGTCGCCAGAGAGATTACAGATCATCTACAGTCTGTCAGATGTATGTAGAGCATTTTAACAGCTACTCTGGCATGAATCAGACCTAACAGGATGTAAGGGGGGGGGGGGTGGGGTCAGCAGACTCCTCCCGATACATATCATCACGATACTTATGCCACAATACGACATTATTTTGCGATTTTAAATATATTGCAATATTCTGCAATATTGCAATTTATAGCCTTTTCTCTAACTTATAATTTTTCCCCAATTTCTAATGACATCCCCAAAAGGAAACTTTAACATCTGTTTCATCTAAAAAGAAACATTTCTCAGTTTGTTCATCTCACTTCAATGTTATTGCTGCAAAATGGGACAATCTGACCAACACATATATAATATATAACATATAATAAAACATACATACTTGGCGCCTGTGTATCGATACAGTATTACCACTGAAAATATCGCGATACTACGCTGTATCCATTTTTCCCCCCCCCACCCCTAACAGGATGTGAGTGTTACTGTGACTTCCTGTTCAGACTGAAGGCTGCTTGAAACGGCGGTAAACTGTCCGACTTAACTGCAGGTTTTACCCCCACCCGGTGCTGCCGTCTTCTCCCGTCCACTTTACAGGTGAGGCGCAGCTCATCTCGAACGTGCCTGCTACGGAGGATATGCAGTAGTAAACTCACAGTGCTATCACCGTGGTTACAGGTCTGACCACGGTGTACTGGAGGACTCCCAGTTTACACCTGAAAAGCAGCACCCTGTCGGAGAAGGAGAGAGGAAGAGTTTAACATCGGCGCACACATCCCTCCGTCACACAGTGATGATGCGGCGTCCTCTTACTCTCCCATGGGCCAGGCCGGGCAGCAGCAGAGCGGCGGCAGGTGCGGCTGCTGCTGCTGGACCTCCAGCATCAGCACCAGGCTCGGGTACTGGTTACTGAGGAAGCTCAGCAGGAACATCAGGAAGTTGTAGATGACGTAGGCCTCGTAGCACTCCCGGCACGTGTCCACGTAGATGGCCAGGCTGGGGTACCGCAGAGCCAGCCACTGGGGGGGCAGACGGGAGACAGAAGGGGGGACAGAGGGGAGACATACGGGAGACAGAGGGGGACAGAGGGGGAGACAGAGGGGAGACATACGGGAGACAAGAGGGGGACAGAGGAGAGACAGAGGGGGAGACAAAGGGAAAACAGACAGAAGACAGAGGAGGAGACAGACGGGAGACAGAAGGGGGGACAGAGGGGGAGACATACGGGAGACAGAGGGGGAGACAAAGGGAAGACAGACAGAAGACAGAGGGGGAGACATACGGGAGACAGAGGGGAGACAAAGGAGAGACAGAGGGGGAGACAAAGGGGAGACAAGAGCGGAGACCGGGGGGGGAGACAAGGAAGGAGAAAGATAGGAAGAAGGGAGAAAGAAAGGAAGGAAGAAAGAAAGGAGGAAAGGTGGTGAGAAAGGAAGGAAGAAAGGAGGAAAGAAGGTGAGAAAGGAAGGAAGAAAGAAAGAAAGAAAGAAAGAAAGAAAGAAAGAAAGAAAGAAAGAAAGAAAGAAAGAAAGAAAGAAAGAAAGGTGCGGACAGAAGAACAGAAGATAGGAGGAAAGGAAGGAAGGAGAGAAGAAGTAGGGGAGGAAGGTAGGAAGGAAGAAAAGACAGACAGAATTGAAGAAATGCTGTATCATCATCATCACATGATCTGATAACAGACTGTAACTGGGTCTTGTGACGCTGTCCCACTGCCTCCAATTAAGGTCTGTTGCCACGACAACTTAATGTAATTGTGTGAAAAGATTACTCCCACAATGTGTGCGTGCGAGAGAGAGAGAGAGAGAGAGAGAGAGAGAGAGATATATATGACTCACGCTGTCCAAACTGTAGATCGGGACCATCCATAGTATCCTGGTGGGGAAACACAAGATAATAATAATAATAATAATAATAATAATAATACACAAAACATCAACACATCCACACTGTCGGCGTCTGTGGTGCGACACGAGCTGCTGCTGTAGGTCACCGGCATCACCAGAACTGTAACACACAAACCCTGTGATTTGTCCTCCTTCTTTCCCTCCTTTAAGGGTTTTTCCGTTCTTTTTCAGCCCCTATTGCACCACGCATTGGTGCCTCGGTGATTGTGAACGAACATATTTGAAATGGGTCCAGTATTGAGCGAGAACGTTAACCAGCAGCCGCGAAACGGGCTGCGATGTGTTCTCCAAATGTGCATCATCAATTTCCATCACTGAAAGTGCTGTTTTTGATAAGTGTCTGGTAATATTATGGAAATTATTATTATTACTATTAGCTTTTTGGCCCAAAAAAGACAAAGAGTCCTATTTTGTTTTCTTACTCAAGTGAACTACTCCTTTAAAGGTGCATGTGTGCGTGCGTGCATGTGTGTGTGTGTGTGTGTCCACCTGATAATGGGCCTCTGCAGCTCAGGCTGCGTGTAGTGCACGATGTGCTGCAGGATCCCCCACAGGGAGATTGGGATGGTGAGAAAGACGAAGACGCCGGCTATGAACCAGGCTTTACTGTGAGTCCCGACCTGCAGACACAAAGAGAGAAAAACCTGGTGAGTCACAGCTGATTATGTGTGATGGATAGTATTCAATAACAAACTTTCTTCCCCCCTCTTGGGTCTTAATAAGCAAATGATTAACAAAAACAGTAGCATAAATCTTAATAATTCACATTTCTATTCCAAGGAGATTTCCTCAACGGTAATCAATCACTTGTCTTTTGTCGGAGGCTCTACTTTCAGAGGTAAAAAGCCTCTTTACTAACAGTATTGTAACCAAATCCGTCCGTTACAGGACAGATTTTAAGATTTTATTGCTTGTTTTTAAGGCCTTAAATGGTTTTGCGCCATCTTGCCAGCTGATCTCTTATGCCACCATTCTCCAGTCAGAACGCTGAGGTCGTCAAATCAGCTGCTCTTGGATGTCCCAAGATCAAGGCTAAAAATAAGGGCGATAGAGCCTTTGCAGTGGGCGCCCACCCTATGGAACAACCTCCCGTGCAGTGGGCGCCCCACCCTATGGAACAACCTCCCGTGCAGTGGGCGCCCCACCCTATGGAACAACCTCCCGTGCAGTGGGCGCCCCACCCTATGGAACAACCTCCCGTGCAGTGGGCGCCCACCCTATGGAACAACCTCCCGTGCAGTGGGCGCCCCACCCTATGGAACAACCTCCCGTGCAGTGGGCGCCCCACCCTATGGAACAACCTCCCGTGCAGTGGGCGCCCCACCCTATAGAACAACCTCCCGTGCAGTGGGCGCCCCACCCTATGGAACAACCTCCCGTGCAGTGGGCGCCCCACCCTATGGAACAACCTCCCGTGCAGTGGGCGCCCACCCTATGGAACAACCTCCCGTGCAGTGGGCGCCCCACCCTATGGAACAACCTCCCGTGCAGTGGGCGCCCCACCCTATAGAACAACCTCCCGTGCAGTGGGCGCCCCACCCTATGGAACAACCTCCCGTGCAGTGGGCGCCCCACCCTATGGAACAACCTCCCGTGCAGTGGGCGCCCCACCCTATGGAACAACCTCCCGTGCAGTGGGCGCCCCACCCTATAGAACAACCTCCACGTGCAGTGGGCGCCCACCCTATGGAACAACCTCCCGTGCAGTGGGCGCCCCACCCTATGGAACAACCTCCCAGTGGGCACCCCACCCTATGGAACAACCTCCCCGTGCAGTGGGCGCCCCCACCCTATGGAACAACCTCCCCGTGCAGTGGGCGCCCCCACCCTATGGAACAACCCCCCCATGCATATTAAAGCTGCACAGACCTTACAATCGTTTAAATCGCTGCTTAAGACACCTGTTTGCTGCAGCTTTTAACCCTCATTAACCTGGATTCTGATGTTTTAAAGTGTTGTTGTTTGTCTCCTTGTGATGTATTTTGGTTGGAGTGATTTTACACGTGTTATTTATGTATTTGACATCGACCCTGTTCAGCACTTTGGTCAACTGTTGTTGTTTTTAAATGTGCTATAGAAATAAAATTGACATTGACAAATATCTGTCGCTTATCCATCACACTTTCTTCAGGGAATTCGAGAGAAAACAACTCGTAGGCTCCTTATGTATAAAGGAAGGTTTTCTTCACCGCTGTCGTGCAAACTGCTTGCTCTTGGGGGTAATTGTGAGGTTTTTGTAAATATAAATGTCTTACTCTTTGTGTAAAGTGTAACTTCTGCCCGGATTTGACACTAGAAATACAATTTAATTGAATTGTAGTCTATGATTTGTTGTAGCACTTTACATAACATTTCCCAAAAACGGTTATTTTCAGATTTTTTCAAAAGTAAGTCTCCGTTAGCGATGTACTGAGACCGATACCAGTACCAGAAAACCTTCCGATACGGCCTAAGATGCTGAAGTACTGCAGTTTATGCACCGATCCAATACTACGTAATTTAACCCTGAAGAAAGTATACTTTAAAGTATTTTTTTTTCATGTTACGAGTGACGGTCAAACTGGATAGTAAAGAAAGTTTGTTGTTTGTTTGTGTTTGTTCATATTTCACAAAGAGTTTAACAATAATAGCAATCATATCACATCCATACAGGTTTCGCATACAGCAACGTTAACCCTCGTGTTGTCTTCCTGTTAAAACTGAAATCAAAACTTTTGTTGATGCTTTATATCGATGTTTTTTTTACTTTTTTTTACGTTTTTGTCCCTTTTTTCAACACTTTTGACGTCTTTTTTTGCCATTTTACTTATTAACTTTAGTTTTACAGTTATTTTTGATATATTATATCAATAAACCTCATTTATAGGAAATTATACCTAATGTTTGAGTTAGAAAAGCAGAAATTAGGAATTATTGAGACTAAAATTAAAGGAATGGATGTTGATGATAATCACAGACTGGAATATGTCAACTTTTACTCTCAATACTATTTCAAAACACTTCCATTTGTTTTTAAATGCTATAAAATTGAATAAGACGCCCCAAAATTAATGAAAGTAGAGATTTGTACTTGGCAAAGAGCGTTGTGTGGAATCAATCATGTTATTTTGGGTAATTAAAAAGAACATTGATATAGGAAAACGGGTCAATTTGACCCAAGGACAACATGAAAGTTATAATATATATATATATATATATTTTCAACACACTGGTATTGGATCGGTACTCGGTATCGGCCGCAAGTTCAGGTATCGGAATCAGTATTGGGAAGCAAAAAAATGGTATCGGACCATCTCTAATCATGAAAAACAACTGTAAGACTCCCAACTTTCTGCTGGTGCATGTGGCTGGAGGTGATAAAGAAGAGTGTACCTTGTCTTTCCGCAGCTCCCAGATGCAGAGCGGCAGCACGGCCACCAGCAGAAGAGCGTACACGACCAGAACCAGCGGGCGGATCCACCTCCTCCACTCTGCACAGGAACACGGCATGACGGCTGCTTCACACTCAGAGACGCCTACGCGCACATCCTAAAAACCACTGGGCCACACCTGGAGGACAAAACAGCAGGTAACAACATTACTATTACTCCTTATTTTCTATCTTCTAGTTTTCTAACTTTTAACAAGGTGCATTATCTAGGAGTGATGAAACCATGATTTGTTGTAGCCTACACAGGTATAATGACAATAACTATAAATTTAATTAAAATTGAATGGTTTTACAGTGTAGAAACCTTTGGAAGAGTTTTAACTTTAAATGTTTAATGTACTGTATTTATTATCTGTATTTCTATTTTTACATTACAAGTACTTACTTTTCAATATTATTTATGGTCACATTTAAATATAATTTATATTATGCTACCTACTTTTGCTACATATTACATATTCAATTTAATTTTAACATCACTTACACTGCAATATTGTTTCTTGTATTATGTCAACCGCACTTTACAATACTTTTATTTGACGCCACTCTACTTACTTTCAGTCTACCTTAAAATCATTGTCTACTGTTTGCCTGTTTTTCTTGTGTGTTTACTTGTTTGTTTGTTTGTTTGTTTTGCTGTTCTTGAAGAAAATGCTGCTGTAACAAGGACATTTCCCCGCTGTGGGATGAATAAAGTATAATCTAATCTAAGGTCTACAATATTGCAAGTTCATATTAACAATGTTTTCCAGACTCTATACAAAAACCAAACTACTTGAGTAAAAAAAACAGTAGTTTAGGTTATAGGCCTACTATATATTACTATACTTAAATAATACTAAATGTTAATATGCTGCACCACATTGATATGTAGGCCTACTAGCAGACAGATTAATAATTATTATATTCAAAGACTGTTCAAATGGAACAAGCATTTTTGAACTTATTATACTTTAATTGTGCAAAAGCTTAACTTTAAGTGTGTGTGGTAGATATATGAAGTTACTTGATAAACTAAAATGAGACTTTTAGTACACTTTGGTACCCTACAAACATTATTAACATTAATATAATTAACATTGCTGCATAGGCTATGTGTTTTCATACTGTAGCATTAACGTAAAGTACATGTACTTGCAGTGAAATTAAAAATATATTTTATTAGCACAATGATAGCATTGCAATTTCTTTCTGGCTACTTAGCCAAAGTTGGGAGCCATTAGACACTAATGATAGCTAGCAGTATCACAAGCTAGCAATGTAACGTCTTCATTAAAATAAAGAATAAGCTAATATAAGTAATAATAGCCTAACTTTTGCATACTAACACAATACAGTCGCAGGACTACTTATTACTACTTTTATACATTAATGTCAAATAATTCTAGCAAAAAAACAAATTAACACTTTTTCTGGATTGCATTTCGATTATATTTCAATATAGAGCCAATAGGAATATTATTAGTTAAACTAATATTTGCTTAGCTAGCCTACTAACGTTAACGTTATCGGTTAAAATGACTATATATATATATATAGCTATGACATTACATTTATTATATATATATATATATATATATATATATATATATATATATATATATATATATATATATATATTATTGCCATGTCATGGTCGTTAAAATGTAAATGAATATTTAATTTCGCTAGCCTACAAAATAAGCTACAATGCAATGAGGTCACGGTCGATTAAACACCGTGTGACATAGCCTACACATTAGTGTTTTTTTCGGCTAAAAATATCAAATATGGGCATTTTTATCGACTACACAGCGAGAGCGGGTAGTTAAACATATAAATACTTGATTAATGATGACTTATGTCGTTAAATATTTAGAGATTTGAACCGTTAAAGATGAAGATGTTCATTCAGAGCGACGGTTGGCCTGTTTTCCTCCTCAGTCAGGTTTCCGTTACCAGGCAACGCATCCCTCTTCTTCTTCGTCTCCCTCCGCCCGGCCGCCGGCCGCGGATCAGCTGTTACCGTTTGATCCGCTGCGACCACCACCCTGATCGGTTACATGTATCCGTTAATCCCGTTATCCACGGAGCCCGGTGCTCGCACAACCGACGGCTTCGGGCTTCGGGCTGCGGCCGCTGTCCGTGTCTGCCCTCCCGCTGTTTACGCGGTGTCACGAGGATGGTTGGCAGGAAGCAGCGTACAAATCTAATTATCTTTATTCAGGATGTTAAATCCACACGACGTCCACAAGTGTGTGTGTGTGTGTGTGTGTGTGTGTGTGTGTGTGTGTGTGTGTGTGTGTGTGTGTGTGAGTGTGTCCGTATGTGTGTGTGTGTGCGTGTGTGTGGGTTTGTATGTTTGTGTGTGTGTGTGCATGTGAGAAAATGTGTGTGTGTGTATGTGTGTGTGTGAGAGAAACTGTGTGTGTGTGTGTGCGTGCGTGCGTGTGAGAAACAGTGTGTGTGTAGGTGTGCATGTGAGAAAATGTGTGTGTGTGTGTGTGTGTGTGAGAAAATGTGTGTGTGTGTGTGTATGTGAGAAAATGTGTGTGTGTGTGTGTGTGTGTGTGTGTGTGTGTGTGTGTGTGTGTGTGAGAAACTGTGTGTGTGTGTGTGTGTGTGAGAAACTGTGTGTGTGTGTGTATGTGTGTGTGTGTGTGTGTGTATGTGAGAAACTGTGTGTGTGTGTGTGTGTGTGTGTGTATGTGAGAAACTGTGTGTGTGTGTGTGTGTGTGTGTGTGTGTGTGTGTGTGTGTGTGTGTGTGTGTGTGTGTGTGTAAACGACAAAACATGTTGGCAGGAGCTTTGATAATTCAACTTTATTGATAAACACAAATATATAATTTAATTTAATTTAAACAATAATAACAGACACACAACTCAACGTTCATTCACAGAAATAAACGACGTGTCAACAACTTCTGACCGGAAATGAAATCAGCTGATCGTAAAAACTCGGACACACACAGAAGAAACAGCTTCATATTGTGGGATGGAATCAGGGCTTTAAATGAACTCTTTGATCTCCAGCCAACATCACTTAGTTGTGCGTGTGTGTGTGTGTGTGTGTGTGTGTGTGTGTGTGTGTGTGTGTGTGTGTGTGTGTGTGTGTGTGTGAGTGAGAGAGAGAGAAACTGTGTGTGTGTGTGTGTGTGTGTGTGTGTGAGAGAGAGAGAGAGAAACTGTGTGTGTGTGTGTGTGTGTGTGTGTGTGAGAGAGAGAGAAACTGTGTGTGTGTGTGTGTGTGTGTGTGTGAGAGAGAAAAACTGTGTGTGTGTGTGTGTGTGAGAGAGAGAGAGAGAAACTGTGTGTGTGTGTGTGTGTGTGTGTGTGTGAGAGAGAGAGAAACTGTGTGTGTGTGTGTGTGTGTGTGTGTGAGAGAGAGAAACTGTGTGTGTGTGTGTGTGCGTGTGAGTGAGTGAGAGAGAGAGAGAGAGAGAGCAACTGTGTGTGTGTGTGTGTGTGTGTGTGTGTGTGTGTGTGTGTGTGTGTGTGAGAGAGAGAGAAACTGTGTGTGTGTGTCTGTGTGAGAGAGAGAAACTGTGTGTGTGTGTGTGTGTGTGTGTGAGTGAGAGAGAGAGAAACTGTGTGTGTGTGTGTGTGTGTGTGCATGTGCGTGTGTGCGTGCGTGTGCGTGCGTGCGTGTGTGTGCGTGTGCGTGCGTGCGTGCGCGTGTGTGTGTGTGTGCGTGCGTGTGTGTGCGTGCGTGTGATCTGATTTTATTTCTTTACAGTTGCCATTAAATAATTAACAAATAAAAAAGAATAAATACACCACCTGGCCAAAAGTAAGTGGACACCACATGCCATGCACCTCCTTCCGTAACCTAGCTACCTCTCGGCTACGTTGCTATGGTTACACTCGGCGGCTTCTTTGAAGCTGCCAGCGTCAGTTCTGCAGCTCAGTCTCTTTAAAGTAGAAAAAAATTCACTTTTTCTGAAGAAAATGTCCTGCGTGAAGCGCTGTTTAGTCAACCGACCGATGTCAGGTGGAGCAAGCTGTGTCGTTGTCATAACAACAAGAAAACATGGAGTCGGAGAACAACGAGTTGTATATGACCAGGTGCTTCGCTTTGTTTTATCCAACGTTAGCACTCCTCTCTCTCTCTCTCTCTCTCTCTCTCTCTCTTCTCTCTCTCTCTCTCTCTCTCTCTCTCTCTCTCTCTCTGTTCTTTCTCTAGCTCGCTCCACCACTTTGTTTATCTAACGTTAGCCCCTCTCTCTCTCTCTCTGTCTCTCTCTCTCTCTCTCTCTCTCTCTCTCTCTCTCTCTCTCTGTCTCTCTCTCTCTCTCTGTCTCTCTCTCTCTCTCTCTCTCTCTCTCTCTCTCTCTCTCTCTCTCTCTCTCTCTCTCTCTCTCTCTCTCTCTCTCTCTCTCTCTCTCTCTCTCTCTCTCTCTCTCTCTCTCTCTCTCTCTCTCTCTCTCTCTCTCTCTCTCTCTCTCTCTCTCTCTCTCTCTCTCTCTCTCTCTCTCTCTCTCTCTCTCTCTCTCTCTCTCTCTCTCTCTCTCTCTCTCTCTCTCTCTCTCTCTCTCTCTCTCTCTCTCTCTCTCTCTCTCTCTCTCTCTCTCTCTCTCTGTCTCTCTCTCTCTCTCTCTCTCTCTCTCTCTCTCTCTCTCTCTCTCTCTCTCTCTCTCTCTCTCTGTCTCTCTCTCTCTCTGTCTCTCTCTCTCTCTCTCTGTCTCTCTCTCTCTCTCTCTCTCTCTCTCTCTCTCTCTCTCTCTGTCTCTCTCTCTCTCTCTCTCTCTCTCTCTCTCTCTCTCTCTCTCTCTCTCTCTCTCTCTCTCTCTCTCTCTCTCTCTCTCTCTGTCTCTCTCTCTCTCTCTCTCTCTGTCTCTCTCTCTCTCTCTCTGTCTCTCTCTCTCTCTCTCTCTCTCTCTCTCTCTCTCTCTCTCTCTCTCTCTCTCTCTCTCTCTCTCTCTCTCTCTCTCTCTCTCTCTCTCTCTCTCTCTCTGTCTCTCTCTCCTCTCTCTCTCTCTCTCTCTCTCTCTCTCTCTCTCTCTCTCTCTCCCTCTCTCTCTCTCTCTCTCTCTCTCTCTCTCTCTCTCTCTGTCTCTCTCTCTCAGTGGTCAGTGTGTTTGAATGGCAGGCTCGTCCCGTGGTGGAGAGGCAGCATGCTGTTGGAGAGAGAGCCAGAATAACACCAGCAACACAGACAGGACTGTAGAGAGAGACACACACACACACACACACACACACACACACACACACACACACACACACACACAGACACACAGAGACAGACACACACAGACAGACAGACAGAGAGAGACACAGAGAGAGAGACAGTTTGATTTATTACTGCACTTCCATAAAGTTCAGTGAGACAGATTTAGAAAAAAGCAACAAAAGGCAGAGATGTCCTGAAATATCTTTACTTTAGTTACTAGTAACTAGTTACTTTAGTTACTAGTTACTTTAGTTACTAGTTACTAGTTACTTTAGTTACTAGTTACTTTAGTTACTAGTTACTAGTTACTTTAGTTACTAGTTACTTTAGTTACTAGTTACTAGTTACTAGTTACTAGTTACTTTAGTTACTAGTTACTTTAGTTACTAGTTACTTTAGTTACTTGTAACGGAGTATTTTTGCAGGGTTGTATTAGTACTTTTACTGCAGTAAAGCATCTGAATACTTCGTCCACAGCTATACTTGTAACGGAGTATTTTTGCAGGGTTGTATTAGTACTTTTACTGCAATAAAGGATCTGAATACTTCATCCACCGCTTTACTTGTAACGGAGTATTTTTGAAGGGTTGTATTAGTACTTTTACTGCAGTAAAGCATCTGAATACTTCATCCACCGCTTTACTTGTAACGGAGTATTTTTGAAGGGTTGTATTAGTACTTTTACTGCAGTAAAGCATCTGAATACTTCATCCACCGCTTTACTTGTAACGGAGTATTTTTGCAGGATGGTATTAGTACTTTTACTGCAAGAAAGGATCTGAATACTTTGTCCACCGTTTTACTTGTAACAGAGTATTTTTGCAGGGTCAAATTAGTACTTTTACTGCAATAAAGGATCTGAATACTTCGTCCACGTTCACTAATCTGTATAAGTAGTATATCACTGTCTAAGCTCCCCTTCTCCAGTTTGTGACACCCACTTTCTGTCCCCGACCACAGGCCGGGAGACGCACCCCGGTGACATCACTGTGACATCAGAGGCTACACTGACCTTGATGTGTGAAGCCCTTTAAAGAAAGACAAGTCTCTTATCAAAAGGTCGCGACCCTTTCTGTGTTTATCAGTCTCAGTCCTTGAGATATTCGTCCCAAAAGCATTCAGACAGCGTCTCTGTCTCTTTGTCTCTCTGTCTCTGTCTCTCTCTCTGTCTCTTTGTCTCTCTCTGTCTCTCTCTCTCTCTCTCTGTCTCTTTGTCTCTCTGTCTCTCTCTGTCTCTCTGTCTCTTTGTCTCTCTCTCTCTCTGTCTCTCTCTCTCTCTCTGTCTCTGTCTCTGTCTCTCTCTCTCTGTCTCTGTCTCTCTGTCTCTCTGTCTCTCTGTCTCTTTGTCTCTCTGTCTCTCTCTCTCTCTCTCTCTCTCTCTCTCTGTCTCTGTCTCTCTCTCTCTCTGTCTCTCTCTCTCTCTGTCTCTGTCTCTGTCTCTCTCTGTCTCTGTCTCTCTCTCTCTGTCTCTGTCTCTCTGTCTCTCTGTCTCTTTGTCTCTCTGTCTCTCTCTCTCTCTCTCTCTCTCTCTCTCTCTGTCTCTGTCTCTCTCTCTCTCTGTCTCTCTCTCTCTCTGTCTCTCTCTCTCTCTCTCTCTCTGTCTCTCTCTCTCTCTCTGTCTCTCTCTCTCTCTCTGTCTCTCTCTCTCTCTCTCTCTCTCTCTCTCTCTCTCTCTCTCTCTCTCTCTCTCTCTCTCTCTCTCTCTCTCTCTCTCTCTCTCTGTCTCTCTCTCTCTCTCTCTGTCTCTCTCTGTCTCTCTCTGTCTCTCTCTCTTCTGTCTCTCTCTCTCTCTCTCTCTCTCTCTCTCTGTCTCTCTCTCTCTCTCTCTCTCTCTGTCTCTCTCTGTCTCTCTCTGTCTCTCTCTGTCTCTCTCTCTCTCTGTCTCTCTCTCTCTCTCTCTCTCTCTCTCTCTGTCTCTCTCTCTCTCTCTCTCTCTCTCTCTCTCTCTCTCTCTCTCTCTCTCTCTCTCTCTGTCTCTCTCTCTCTCTCTCTGTCTCACGCCCCTCTGACCCTGTGACATCACCGTGATGTCACAGGGTCACAGCCACAGTTAGTTTTTACCTTGAAGCAGTTCTTGAACTTCTTGGAGACGAAGTAGAGGATTATGGGGTTGATGCAGGAGTTGATGGTCGCCATGTTGATGCTGAAGTAGTCGAGCACCAACAGGAAACTGCAAACAGAAGAAAAAGAACACATTACATCACAAACTACAACTAAAAAGAAAGAGAGGATGACACCAATCAGAGTACAATGGGTAACAAGACTGTAAAAAACGCTGCCATAGGTCGTTTGTTCCAGCAGCAACCTTACACTCTCTTACGCCCTCTCGCGGCCGTGGTAGTAACGACCGCAGCAAAGCAGGAAGTAAGGGGAGGAAGTATTAGGGAGGCAGGCTCCTCATAATGAGGCAGTTTGGGGGGGGTAGACACAGGACCGGCGGTTTGCGTCGGGTTTTTAAACGAGTTTTTTTCAGCGTCACGTGCGAAACCGGAAGTGAAGTAACGTCTGATTTGACCCCAAACCAGAACCCGTCTACGGAGAGCCAGTTCACTTCCTGTTCAAACCCCTTGGACCGCATTTGGTTGCAGTTCCACCAGAGCTCCACTGGGGGGCGATGGCAGCCATGTGCAAAATGAATGGGAGTCTATGAATGGGGGTCTATGGATGGGGGTCTATGAATGGGGGTCTATGGATGGGAGTCTATGAATGGGAGTCTACCGATGGGAGTCTATGAATGGGAGTCTATGGATGGGAGTCTATGGATGGGAGTCTATGGATGGGGGTCTATGGATGGGAGTCTATGAATGGGAGTCTATGGATGGGGGTCTATGAATGGGGGTCTATGGATGGGAGTCTATGAATGGGAGTCTATGGATGGGAGTCTATGGATGGGAGTCTATGGATGGGGGTCTATGGATGGGAGTCTATGGATGGGGGTCTATGGATGGGGGTCTATGAATGGGAGTCTATGAATGGGAGTCTATAGATGGGAGTCTATGAATGGGAGTCTATGGATGGGAGTCTATGGATGGGAGTCTATGAATGGGAGTCTATGGATGGGAGTCTATGAATGGGAGTCTATGGATGGGAGTCTATGGATGGGAGTCTATGGATGGGAGTCTATGAATGGGAGTCTATGGATGGGAGTCTATGGATGGGAGTCTATGGATGGGAGTCTATGAATGGGAGTCTATGAATGGGGGTCTATGGATGGGAGTCTATGAATGGGAGTCTATGAATGGGAGTCTATGAATGGGGGTCTATGGATGGGGGTCTATGGCGCTAGACGGCTAAATGTGTCTCTTTCGCCTGATTGTCGTTGGGAAACTTCAGATTTGATTGTTGTTTTTGCGAGTTCAACATGGATCATAGGTCGAATGAACGAGTACTTCAGGCGTTTTGATTTCTTACAACTTGAGTCGTTGTTGCCCAGGAAACGCTAGCATTCTGCTAATGAATGCTGATTGGTTGGTGAAGGACTGAGATCCTGCTTGATGGTGAAACCAGAACGTCAGAGTGAATATTTCGGCGTGGTCATTTAAAACATCAGCAGACCTCTTTCTAGCACATGTATTGACAGGGAGAGCCTGACCTGTCCGCTGTGTAGTCGATACCTCGAGAGAACACAGGAAGTGACTCAGAGCTCGCCGTAAAGCGGCATCTCCGTACCGTGTGTATGACAACATTCAAGTTACGAGACAACCCCCCAACCCCCCCCCCAATCCTTACATACCCTTCCCCATACCTAGAGATCGGCATGGGGAACTTTCCATAAGATCATCTCTCAATGCAAATCAAACCAGCTGTTAGTCTAACTGAAATAACACCATGCCGATCTCTAGGTATGGTGAAGGGTATGTGGTGATGGCGGGGGGCGGGGGGGCGGGGGGGCAAGGGCACTTTATCAGGATGCATAGTATGACGTTGTAAACCTATAACATGCACAAAAAGATATAAATAACCCAATAAAGGAAAGCCTAAAAGCGTAATATGAGAACTTTAAAGCTGCAAAACAGAGAAAAGGTGACAACATAACATTAAACGACGACCACAGACAGGAAGAGATGTGTGTGTGTGTGTGTGTGTGTGTGTGTGTGTGTGTGTGTGTTTCTCTACCTACTTTAGCAGTTCGCAGCGGTTTGCATCATGGGATTTGTAGGCGGTCCACTTCAGCAGGCGACTCAGATGAAGTGGAAACCAGCACAGAGCGAAGATCAACACCAGGCAAAACACGGCTTTAGCTACTTCCCTACGCTGTGGAGAGAAAACACCAGCTGGAAGTACCGTGTGTGTGTGTGTGTGTGTGTGTGTGTGTGTGTGTGTGTGTGTGCGTGCGTGTGTCTGTGTGTGTGTTTGTGTGTATGCATGCACGCATGTGTGTGTGTGCGCGTGTGTGTATATGTGAGTGTGTGTGTGTGTGTATGTGTCTGTGTGTACATGCATGCATGTCTGTGTGTGTGTGTGTGTGTGTGTGTGTGTGTGTGTATGTTTCTGTGTGTATGTGCCCATGTCTGTGTGTGTGTTTTTCTGTGTGTACGGATGTGTATGTGTCTGCGTGTACATGCATGTATGTCTGTGTGTGTGTGTGTGTGTGTGTGTGTGTGTGTGTGTGTGTGTGTATGTTTCTGTGTGTATGTGCCCATGTCTGTGTGTTTTTTCCTGTGTGTACGGATGTGTATGTGTCTGCGTGTACAAGCACGCATGTCTGTGTGTGTGTGTTTTTCTGTGTGTGTGTGTGTGTTTTTCTCTGTGTGTGTGTGTGTGTGTGCGTGTGTACGTGTGTGTGTGTGTGCGTGTGTGTGTGTGTGTGTGCGTGTGTGTACCTGTTTAAGGTGTTCACTCAGTGCGACCCTCAGACTTCCTCTCTGGTGCCGGAGCATCTCGCAGGTCATCAGGCCGTAGAAGACGGCCGAACACACCACGGGAACGCAGAAGTAGAAGCCGAACAGCCACCAGTCCTTGGCATCGCGGTAGAACTGGAGGTAAAAAACAGATAAAAATCAGATAAAATCAGATAAAATCAGATAAAACTCAGATAAAATTCAGATAAAAATCAGATAAAATCAGATAAAATCAGATTAAAATCAGATTAAAATCAGATAAAATCAGATAAAAATCAGATAAAACTCAGATAAAAATCTGATTAAAATCATATAAAAATCTGATAAAAATCTGATGAAATTCAGATAAAAATCAGATAAAACTCAGATAAAAATCAGATAAAAATCAGATAAAAATCAGATAAAAATCAGATAAAAATCTGATAAAAATCTGATGAAACTCAGATAAAAATCAGATAAAACTCAGATAAAAATCAGATAAAAATCAGATAAAAATCAGATAAAAATCAGATAAAAATCAGATAAAATCAGATAAAAATCAGATAAAAATCAGATGAAACTCAGATAAAAATCAGATAAAACTCAGATAAAAATCAGATAAAAATCAGATAAAAATCAGATAAAAATCTGATTAAAATCAGATTAAAATCTGATGAAACTCAGATTAAAATCAGATAAAAATCAGATAAAATCAGATAAAAATCAGATAAAATCAGATAAAAATCTGATAAAAAAATAAAAAATAAGTGCTTTACATAAAACCTACAACATGAAACATATTAAAACGCAGTAGTGTACAATGTAAAATTACAAAGTAATACAGCACAATACACAACGTGCAGACTGAACTTGGAGAAGAAACCTTATTATATCTGTAGAAACGTAAGAATCGATAACGGTCAAAAACAGTCTCCGGAAACCCTACAAATCTACTTATTTCTTTTTTTACGGTTACAGCGGGGATCCAGAAGGAAAGTCTGCAGAAATGTAGCGGACTGTATTTCAGCTTGGGGTGCAGATGTGTTAATATGAGGTTTTTTTGTGGAAATTGGGCTAAAATCTGCCGAGTTCTGCGTCCGTCTGTCGGCGTTCGTAAGTCTCAGAGTCTTCAGCCAACCGCGAGTCCAGAAAACAGCTTCACATCTCTAGACAGCATCTCTGTAATTACAGTAAATGTCTCTAAAAGTGTCTTTAGAAGAGGACAGAGGACTCTTCAGGACAGGAGGGTCAATACGTAGACGGTCCATTTATTTTACTGTCTGTTTTTTTTCACTTTTTTCCAAAGTAGTTTGACGTTTGTCACTTTTTGAAGGTTTTTTTCTGATGTTATTGGTGCTTGAGTCCAACGTTTTTGGCAGTTTGACATATTTTTTACCATTTTTTTGGCATTTGTCATTTTTATCACTTTTTTCAACGACAAAAACGTTTTTTTTTTTTTTTGAAGCTTTTTTTCAACATTTCTAGCAGTTTGACATTTTTCAGACATTATTGGCGGCTTTATTTTAAAGTTTTTGGAACTTGTTGATACGATGTCATATATTTCTTCTTATCTTGAACCTTTCTTCACCCCTCAGGACTGCCGGAGCACCTAACATTTGCCTAAACTGCCTTTTCCACGTTCTGAGAACGCAACGAAGGGTTTACAGACGCTAGACGCACTCACCGTCATGAAGGGCGTCTTGGCCTGCAGCATGCAGGTCGTCATGGTAACGTTCCTGTAGTCAAAGTCCACCATGTTGAAGCCGATGGCCTCGGGCACGGCCAGCGTCAGGGACAGCAGCCAGATCACCACGATCTCCATCACCGTTACCTTGGGAACGCCTGTTCCCTGCACCCGGGACCAGGACGCCACCGCACGATACCTGGGTACACGGGTGTGTTTTTAATTACACACTCACACACATACTCAAAGTAGTAACATGTAGGACACTGAATCAAATAGCTGCTAAAAACATGCAATATCTGTGTGAGCGAAGGGATAAAAAGGTAGTTTGTGAGACTTTTATCCCCCGAAAAACGCCCCCGTAGGTCGTTTGTTCAAGCAGCAACTACGACTCTTTTCTTTTTACAGTGAAAGAGTTAAAAACAAGTGTTTAAAAAGCATCAAAAAAGTGTTCAAAGCGTCAAAAGCATTTTTAAAAATGTCGTTGAAGTGTAAAAAAAAGTGCTAAAAAGTGTGGAAAAAGGCCTTAAAATGAAACACAAATGTTTTACAGTTGAAATTCAGATCTGGGCATCCCAGTTGAATACTGTGTGTGTGTGTGTGTGTGTGTGTGTGTGTGCGCGTGTCACAGTCAGATACCGTGTTTGTGTGTGTGTTTGCGTGTGTGTGTGTGTGTGTGTGTGTGTGTGTGTGTGTGTGCGTGTGCGTGTGCGTGTGCGTGTGCGTGCGCGTGCGCGTGCGCGTGCGTGTGTGTGTGTGTTACCTGTCCACACTCAGAGCACACAGGTTGAGGACGGTGATGCCGACTGAAGCTTTCTGCAGGAAGGGAAACAGCTTACAGAGGAACAGACCGAACACACTGTCTGCAAACGGCCACTGCATCGCCAGGAGCTACACACACACACACACACACACACACACACACACACACACACACACACTCAGATTAACATAATATTATCAGTGTGCTATCTCAGTCTGTGGGATATTTTAGTGCCGTTATCAGTGCAACACTCACCCTCCTGACTGAGACACACACACACACACACACACACACACACACACACACACACACACACACACACACACTGCTACATATGGAGAGGTTGTTTTGTATCCCATGATGCCAACTGTGTAACTTGGTCCACTTTTTTAATGACACTTCTTCCAGTATAGAAC
>JABXJD010000114.1:1622500-1637500 GCA_013375575.1 Percina caprodes
GTACACTAACACACACACACGTAAAGATAAAACTAAAAAACAATACAAAACAATATAAAGTGTGTTCAGTGTAGAGCCCTGGATATATATATATATATATATATATATATATATATATATATATATATATATATATATATATATATATATATATATAGATAGATAGATAGATAGATAGATAGATAGATAGATAGATAGATAGATAGATAGATAGATAGATAGATAGATATTTTTTTAAATATTCATGAAAATTTAATTTAGTGATGGCGTTGCATAGTCTGTCCACCAGAGGACGCTCTACAACGTCTCTTGGCAACACTGATTATTTGTTGTTGTTATTGTTTTTTTGTTCAAAGAACTTTAAGTTTCATATCTTAATCATTTATCATTATTTATTTATTTCATATATTTTGATGTTCTATTGTGACAATAAAACAAATTATTATATTATTGTAGTGAGAACTCATAAATAACTACAAATAACTAATGTTAGGGAAATCTGTTTGTTTTTTAACACGTTTCTGGATTTATTTTTTAATAATATATATCGGCATGTCGGATTTTTAAATAACCAAATATTCGTATTGGTATCGGCCTTAAAATTCATTATCGGTCGGGCTCTGGTTCAGTGCAAACACAACTGGAGTGTGGGGTGGAAATTCTAATCCATAGGTAGGTGGGTGAGATCTGAAATAAAACTTCAGTCAAGTATTTTCAGTCTTTAGTCTTTGTGCAAAGAAGGAGCAGTACATCACTAGAAAGAAACTAGAAAGTAGAAGGTACTTCTGTTATAATAATAATAATGTGTATAATTATTATTATTATTATCACTAGAAAGAAACTAGAAAGTAGAAGTTCCTTCTGTAATAATAATAATAATAATAATAATAATAATATAATTATTATTATTATTATCACTAGAAAGAAACTAGAAAGTAGAAGTTCCTTCTGTAATAATAATAATAATAATGTGTATTATTATTATTATAACTAGAAAGAAACTAGAAAGTAGAAGTTCCTTCTGTAATAATAATAATAGTAATAATAATAATAATAATGTGTATAATTATTATTATCACTAGAAAGAAACTAG
Source organism: Percina caprodes (assembly GCA_013375575.1). Classification (NCBI taxonomy): domain Eukaryota; kingdom Metazoa; phylum Chordata; class Actinopteri; order Perciformes; family Percidae; genus Percina; species Percina caprodes. Next base: position 1,623,594 of record JABXJD010000114.1, read on the forward strand.
AAAGTAGAAGTTCCTTCTGTAATAATAATAATAATAATGTGTATAATTATTATTATTATTATAACTAGAAAGAAACTAGAAAGTAGAAGTTCCTTCTGTAATAATAATAATAATAATAATAATAATAATGTGTATAATTATTATTATAACTAGAAAGAAACTAGAAAGTAGAAGTTCCTTCTGTAATAATAATAATAGTAATAATAATAATAATAATAATAATGTGTATAATTATTATTATCACTAGAAAGAAACTAGAAAGTAGAAGTTCCTTCTGTAATAATAATAATAATAATGTGTATAATTATTATTATTATTATAACTAGAAAGAAACTAGAAAGTAGAAGTTCCTTCTGTAATAATAATAATAATAATGTGTATAATTATTATTATTATTATCACTAGAAAGAAACTAGAAAGTAGAAGTTCCTTCTGTAATAATAATAATAATAATGTGTATAATTATTATTATTATTATCACTAGAAAGTAGAAGTTCCTTCTGTAATAATAATAATAATAATAATGTGTATAATTATTATTATTATTATTATCACTAGAAAGTAGAAGTTCCTTCTGTACCCCTGTTACTGGGCAGAAAGGGCAGAACTGGAAGGTTGGGGGAGACCAAGCAGCAGCATAACAGATTACAAATGTTCTATTACAAGGGATCAACACAACCGTGACAATAGCGAACTTAAGGGTCAGCAAAGATTGATTACTTGTTGAATTTGAACTGTTTTGATGAATTAATTAATTAATTGGTTTGAGTTATTTTTTTATGAAAAAATGGTACAACTTTTTTGTAGTCTCTTCTCTCCTCTGTGACAGTAAGCTGAATATCTTTGAGTTGTGGACAAAATGAGACATTTGAGGACGTCGTCTTAGACTTTTTGGGAAACACTGATCCACATTTTTCACCATTTTCTGGCATTTTAGAGACCAAACAACTAATTACGATTAATACGAGAACATAATGGACAATGAAAACAGTCGTTAGTTGCAACCCTAATAGAGATACAAACTCTATTAAAATGAAGGTGAAACAACGTGCAATGAAGCTGATTCAGACTGACTTGATGTCCTGCAGGTGAGCTGGAGCAGGCGAGGCAGCAGGCGGAGCTGTGCTTGAAGCAGGCGGAGGACAGCGGCTGGGCGGACTCAGACGGTCGGCCCCTGAGGCTCCGGGCCTGCGAAGCACTGTGGAGGATCTACAACCGGCTGGCTGACGCTCCGCTGGAGGCTGCAGACTACGACCAGGGCCTGAAGCTGCTCTACAAGGGCTACAGCATGGCTACTGAGTGTAGGTACACAGTCTGTATGTGTGGGAGAGAGATACTGGACCAGGGTCCCCCCCCCCCTTTTTTTTATGGCCTTTAATGGACAGAATAGGTTGAAGACAGGAAAGGGAAGTGAGAGGAGGGATGACACGCATCAAAGGGCCACGGGTCGGATTCAAACCCGGGCCGCTGCAAGGACTCGGCTTACATGGGGCGCACACTCTACCGGGTGAGCTAGGGGTCGCCACAAGACATTTTACACAGTTACAGTGGGGCGGCTCAGTTGGAAACTTACACATAATCATATTTTCAAATTCTCCAGTTAGCTTTTAGTCTTAATGTTGGGCCCCATGGAATTATGGTATTATAGTTATTTATTTATTCATTCATTTAGTCATCATCGCATCATTAAAACACAATTTCAGAAGGTCTAATGAACATATGTAGGCCACGTGAAATGGGGAACCCTGTGTGTGTGTGTTTTCACAGTTTTCCTGTATATATATATATATATATATATATATATATATATATATATATATATATATATACACACAGGAAAACTGTGTAGTTACTGATGTCTGTTTCAGCTGAAGACAAACAGGTCGAATGGGAGGGCGCCTATCGACTGGGACTGACCTATCAGAGGGCAGGAGACAATGACACAGCCAAACAGGTGTGTGTGAGTGTGTGTGTCCTCCTTGTATCTCCTTTGTAGGTCATTAAATCCTTTGAAATGACCAAAACGAATACCGTGTTAGTCCGTCTTAACAGTCTGACTTCCCGTCTGTGGCTGTAAAATTAAATAAAGAACACACACACATATTTAGTGAAAAAACAGCCCGTGTTTCTACATGTTTGTGTGTCCAGTTCTTCAACACTTGCATGCAGATTAGCGGCACACTGCAGGATGCAGACAAGCTGGGGAAGTCCTACAAGGCCATGGCCAAGTCTATGGAGAGGTACACACACACACACACACACACACACATACACACGATAAACATTTGTACAAACACTGGCGAGCAGGCGCCAATAGATTCACTTGTGTGTGTTTGTGTGTGTGCGCGTGTGCGTGTGTGTGTGCATCAGTAAGGGAAACATACAAGACACACTCGATTGTCTGGAGAAGTTAGCCGACATCTCACGTGGCAACGGGCTGCAATACAACCTGGTGGATGCCTTCTTGTGTCTGGGCAATATCTACCACACAACGGTAACACACACACACACACACACACACACACACACACACACACACACACACACACACACACACACACACACACACACACACACACACACACACACACACACACACACACACACACACACACACACACACTCTTTTGTTATCTTAGTCTTTTTATATTTGCACTCTTCCCATGTTGTATTCCCTTTATCTCAGGATAAAGTTGCATTTATCGTGTGTGTGTGTGTGTGTGTGTGTGTGTGTAGAGCCAGTATACGAGAGCTTGTGAGTACTTCCTGCAGGGTTATGAAGTTGCCTGTGAGCTGGGAGATGTGGCTCTGCTGCAGAAAGCTCAGGTAACATTCCTTTAATGAATTTCTACACTTGTTTTGCACATTTGGAACAAAGGAACTTGGAATAGTTCAAGAACGTTGAGAGAAGTACAGCAGACGAAACAGAGAAACTCACTTGTCATACGCCTTTTTCATTAGGGGTGTAACGATACACTCAATTCACAATTTGGAGTCCATGATACAACTTTCTCAGGGTTGTTTTTGACAGAATGAGCTGCTGACAAATGAAAAATATTCCTTTATTTTGATAAACTGCAAAACAACATGTGTCCTCTTATCAAAAGTGACAATGAAATTGTATTTTATCTTAAAGAACACAAATTAAATACAAAAAATAGATTTTTTAAAACAAATCCCACATCCAAATAACTAAATTAGTAAAACAAATAAACCGACGTGTAGACAGCTGAAGTCCAACAAGTGAAATCTAACGTAGATTACGTTCTCCGCTGTTTTTAATGTCATCACATTCATTTTTTTTAATCTCAACCGGTTGTAATCTTTACACATTTATAGCGATTGTTAACCGACCAACGATGCATCGTTACATCCCTGTTTTTCATAGACATTTAACACGTCACAGTAGTAAAAAGCACGGGTAGAATTAGCTAAATTAACGATGGCTGAATTCCAATTAGCTGCTTGAGATTGCCGTTACTGATGTTTTGCTTTCTGGCTCACCGTCGTGCTTCCCAGGACACTTGAATAAAATGTTACCGTCATCAGTAACGTGTGTTTTTTTACTACGACTAGTCAAAATGTCTGTCGAACTTTTGGTCCGAGCTACAAGCTCCCGGGTCAGAGTTTATCCACCAGTAGTCTCGCTTTGCCAGACCATCCTCCACAGCGCTGCGAAGGAGGGTCTGGCAAGTCCACACAGCATTCTGGGATGGGAGAAAAACGTACTGTGGTTTATAATCATTTCTTTACACCAATCACAATCGTCTTCGGCGGTGCTGAGCGCCGGACGGAGCCACGGTGCCGCTGCAAAATAGCCTCAGGAAGGAACTTATTTTGATGGAATGTGTACGTTCAGAAGTAGTTTTAGTCGTCAACAGAAGACTCAGATTGGACAGATAGTCCAGCTAGCTGTCTGGATTTACCCTGCAGAGATCTGAGGACCAGGTAACCATAGTCCTCAGAAATCAGCCGCAGGTTAGAGCACCAACACAGAGACAGAGGACGGGGACGGGACATCTGGCCGAAAAGAGGGACATCCAAATTTCTGACGGCACTGGAGCAATCCCAGAAGTGGTACGTTGTGGATGTAGACTAATCCAACAGCAACAGTCTTCTCTGTGTTTGATGTCAGGTGTTGGTGGCCAGTGCTCGCGCTCACTCCCTGATCTGGAAATTCAGAGCTGACGTGGAGTCGGCCTCCCCCGCCGCCCTGCGACGACTGATCGCTTGGAAAGAGAGTGGACGACATCAGGGACTCTACAGATAGTTCTGCTACTGCCTGGTACTAACTTCTCTATCAGATAACCAGACTAATGTTCTTAAAAAAAAGGCTTACATACAGCTGTTTGATATTATTGTATGTTATATATATGTGTGTGTGTGTCACATGATATAATCTCACTTCCTTGTCATCATAATAAATACATAGGAGGCATGTAAAACCTGTATTTTCCTCATTTATAAAAGTGCCTTTACTTTATCTCATACGCAGCCATGATCAGCTCAAGACGTCTTCACAAGAATGACGTCCATCTTTCTAAATCTGACCCGACGTGTCGGCTCAATGTTATGTTTGGTTGAAATACATTTGGACTCACAAACGTGATTCCTACTAACTTTGGTGATCCTCTTTTTCCTCTAGCACCACCATGAGGTTAACATTTGGGATATCATAGTGTGTCGGGAGGGGGGTCTGGGTGTCCTTCTCCAGGGAAGTTATGAGAGTCAACGACTTAATTTCCTGTATTCGGATACACGTGTATGCACCAATTTACGGGGATATACCTTTATTCAGCCTGTGTGAAGAAGAAAAACACAGATTCTTAAAAAATATATAAAAATTATAATGGAAAGTATGTTCGTGTCAGTAGATATATGGAAATCTTGGAGCTTTCTTAGTGGGTTACTGCGTATAACTGCGTATCACGTAGACTACACCACTGCTTATATTCCACTAATAATCAGAATAAGAATAAAAATGCTTCATGTAAATAAAAAAAATATTTATTCATTGAACTATATTGACTCGTATATAAATACATTTTCATTTAAATGTAAATTATATAGAGTATAGACATGAGTCATTTTTTATTTCAGGATGTATTTACATGAGTAATTTATGTAGTTAAGGATGTATTTTATAGGCATATTTACTCAATATAGAAGAAAATGGCATTCCACGGTATTTACGGTAAGTTGTTTTAGCTGTGGTACGGTAATGTATAAAATAGAAATGTGCTGCGCCTCTCCTTCAGTCTTTACGGCCTTGATGTAGCTCATGTGTCCGGAAGTAGCTCCGGTTGTTCGGCTTCTGAATTTTGACAGAAAAAAGCTCCAGAGAAGAAGCTGAAGAGTTGTAGAAGTTCGGTCCGGCTGGTGTGACGGGGGCCGGGCGGGGTGATCCGGTGAACCCCGGGGCTGAAACATGGGCCTCCTGGCGAGGGTACGGAAGGAGTGGTTCATCATCGGGATAGTGCTGGTCATCATATCGGCCAAACTGCAGCCCAGCGTCGGTGTCAGAGGAGGTGAGTGATGTCCGAGTTTGAGTCTGAACATCCACTGAAGTTCACTACAGCATCTGCACGTGAATACACCACCAGATATGTGTTGTAGTAATTACGCACAGTGGTGGCTGTGCGTCTGGGACGTCCGTGCCATACTTAGAGCGAGTTTCCCCTCTTTATCTTATCTGTTAGCTTCACGTCACACACGGTCTCTTAGAGGAAGGATTAAGACCTTATATTAACCCGTAGAAGTCACCTGAGAAATCGGCATAGGAGGGTTTTTATCAGCCAGTATTTTACTTTAAACAAACTGGCATCTTTAAGACTTTGGTTAACTCTGTTCCGCCCATCGCACCGCAACGTAAAACTGTAAAAATTACTAGAAAAGTGATCAGAAGAGTTAAATGTCTCCTCTAAGACGTGTTCCTTCATGTACATGATGTACGCCGAATTCAAGTTGGGATCTTGTTGGTTATGTCAAGTTAAGCGAAACATTTTTATTGATTTTATAACTAATATCTTTAAAAAAAGAGACGGTACTCTAAAATTCGCGATTTTCTAAAGGACGTTTTGTTCCACTGTGTGTGTGTGTGTGTGTGTGTGTGTGTGTGTGTGTGTGTGTGTGTGTGTGTGTGTGTGTGTGTGTGTGTGTGTGTGTTACATTACCTGGCACTGCAGTGACACGTTGCATTCAGCAGTATGTCAGATTGAAATTCACCGCTCCGCGCTCCCGTAAATTCGCGTGCACGAACACTATTTTATGGGCTTTAACATCAAATCTTTTTATTATTTATTTTTTTTACTCAAACGCAGCAATGTTTTTCAGGTTTTGGCATAAGTAGAAAGTGATATAGATAAAAACGACTTTACCCAAGAGCTAATTCACACAGTTATCACCTTATCACTGGTAAGTGGAGTCAGCTCAACTCAGTCACACCTTCACATCTCCTGGAGATTAGATAAGCTCCTCTGCTGCTACTGCCTCACATGCTGCCTTCAAGTGCTCCTCGTGAACTCCTGCTTCCAACAGGAGAACTTGCAGCCAGGTGCTTAATTCACAAATACAAACAAAGTGACTGGAAAACATGTCTTTGGTTGCTGCTGTCTGTTAATATGAATAAATCAACACAGAGTGAGTCTGTGATTTAGATCACTATTTATCACTAACACATACAGTACATGTGGGTGCATTTTAGTGTCAATGTGGAGCCAATTTTAGATGCTTTGTGTACTACTGGGTAGATTAGTAGAGTAGTACTGCATCATATTGTGTTTCTTGAATGTAAAGAGCAACTTGTGGAATAAATGCAGTGGAGTAAAAGGTACAATAATTGCCTCTGAGATGTAATGGAGTAGATGAAGTGGCATGAAATGGAAATACACAGTAAAATATGTCAATTTTGTTTTCTTCTTCTCTCTCAGGGCCATTAAAGCCGGAGATCACCATCGCGTATGTTGCCGTCTCGCTCATTTTTTTCAACAGCGGCCTCTCACTGAAAACAGAGGTAATAAAACCAACACACTGCCCCTCTCTCTTGTCCCTGTGTAAAGTTGGGCTGGGTTTAACTCTCCTGTTGTCCTCGGGTCAAATATGGACATTTTCAAAGTTTCTGTATGTCAAAAAGTTGGATTTCTTTCAACAAAATTGTCTAAAAAAAACATTGAAAAATTGACAAAAACGTTGGAAAAAGTGGCAAAAGTATCAGGAAAGGCGTAGAAAAACCAAAAGGTGAATGGGCGACGGGAAGACGACAAGAGGGTTAAAAAAAAAAAAATTCCTATGTTTATTTGATTGATGCAACGTCAACTCATAAAATCTAGATATGGATCTTTTTAAGAGGCTCAGTTTAAAAGCTAGAGTGAAGATATTGGTATCACATTAAACGATCTAAGGAATTCATGTTGTGCTTAATAACGCTCCCAAGTTCGGCAAGATTTTGGCGGAAAAAACTCTCATGGCCATTTACCCAGATTAGGTTCACACTGTGTTGACTGCTGTAGTGTGTTCCCTCATGTTGTCCTCATGTTGTCCTCATGTTGTCCCTCATGTTGTCCTTGGGTCAGATTGACCTGTTTTCCTATATCAATGTTCTTTTTAATTCCCCAAAATAACATGATTGATTCCACACAACGCTCTTTGCCAAGTACAAATCTCTACTTTCATTAATTTTGGGGCGTCTTATTCAATTTTATAGCATTTGAAACCAAATTGAAGTGTTTTTGAAATAGTATTGAGAGTAAAAGTTGACATATTCCAGTCTGTGATTATCATCAACATCCATTCCTTTAATTTTAGTCTCAATAATTCCTAATTTCTGCTTTTTTTAACTCAAACATTAGGAATAATTTCCTATAAATGAGCTTTATTGACAATAAAATCCCCAAATAACTGTAAAACCAAAGTTAATAAGTTAGTGTTACGTAGTGTTGAAAATGGCAAATGTTGACAAAAAGCGTCAAAAGTGTTGAAAAAAGGGACAAAAACGTGAGAAAAAGTTGAAAACATCGATAAAAAGCATCAACAAAAGTGTTGATTGTCAATTTTGACGGGAATTATTATTATTATTATTATTATTATTTTTTGGCCTTTTCCGCCTTTTAATGGACATTACAGCTAGGAGAGATAGAGAGAGGAGAAGACATGCAGGAAATCGTCACAGGTCGGACTCTAACCCTGGACCTCTGTGTCGAGGCATAAGCCTTGAAGTATATGTGCGCCTGCTCTACCCACTGCCCACCCCGGCCACCATTTGGCGTCTCTTTTTCACTTCATATTGAGCCGTTATTTTTACCGTATCTGTGTCAAAGACGTTTGGTGCTGCCCAAAACGGCTCTGGTTGCTGAGTCGGGGAATCGGTGGTGAGTCCCGGCCCTTATGTAACCTTCATATCAGCCGATGAATGTGAATAATTAATTAGTAATTAATAACTGATATCTGTCTGCAGGAGTTGACCAGTGCTCTTCTTCATGTTCGGCTCCACCTATTCGTTCAGTCCTTCACGCTCGTCTTCTTCCCGCTGGTCGTCTGGCTGCTGCTCAAAGTGCTCGCACTCACCGCCATCGACCAATGGCTGCTCAGAGGGTAGGGGTGTGTGTGTGTGTGTGTCTGTGTGTGTGGCTGTGTGTGTGGCTGTGTGTGTGGCTGTGTGTGTGTCTGTGTGGCTATGTGTGTATGTGGCTATGTGTGTGTGTGGTTGTGTGTGTGGTTGTGTATGTGTGTGTGTGTGGCTGTGTGTGGCTGTGTGTATTTGTGTGTTTGTGTGTGTGTGGCTGTGTGTGGCTGTGTGTATGTGTGTGTTTGTGTGTGTGTGTCTGTGTGGCTATGTGTGTATGTGGCTGTGTGTGTGTGTGTGCTTTTGTGTGTGTGCTTTTGTGTGTGGCTGTGTGTGTGGTTGTGTGTGTGTCTGTGTGGCTATGTGTGTATGTGGCTATGTGTGTGTGTGTGGTTGTGTGTGTGTGTGTGTGTGTGTGTGTGTTTTGTGTGTGGCTGTGTATCTGTGTGTGGCTGTGTGTGTGTGTGTGTGTGTGGTGTGTGTGTGTGTGTGTGCTATGTGTGTGTGTGGCTGTGTGTGTGTGTGTGGTTTTGTGTGTGGCTGTGTATCTGTGTGCGTGTGTGGCTGTGTATCTGTGTGTGTATGTGGCTATGTGTGTGTGTGGCTGTGTATGTGGCTGTGTGTGTGTGTGTGTGTGTGTGGCTGTGTATCTGTGTGTGTGTGTGTGTGTGTGTATCTGTGTGTGGCTGTGTGTGTGGTTGTGTGTGTGGCTGTGTGTGTGTGTGTGTGTGTGTGTGTGTGTGTGTGTGTGTGTGTGTGTGTGTGTGTGTGGCTGTGTGTGTGTGGCTGTGTGTGTGTCTGTGTGCGTGTGTGGCTGTGTGTGTGTGTGTGGCTGTGTGTATCTGTGTGTGTGTGTGTGTGTGTGTGTGTGTGTGTGTGTGTGGCTGTGTGTATCTGTGTGTGTGTGTGTGTGTGTGTGTGTGTGTGTGGCTGTGTGTGTGAATGCCATCCTTTATTTCTAGGTCCCTGCCTGACTGTACCTGAGTTATGTTTGCACACAAAGAGCCACATTCACTGCGACTACAGGCCACGCTGCGTGTCTGTGTGTGTACTTGTTCATCTATATTTGTGAGGACCAGTTTCTGTGTTTGGAGAAAATTTTGGAAAGTTTTGGTATGTCCCGACTTTTGCGACAGACCTTTTTAAAAGGTGTTTAATATGATTTTAAGGTTCAGGTTAGGATTATGGTTAGGCTTAGAGAGAAACAGACGTTAGGCCTGTTACTAGTTATTTCTACAGCAGGCCGCAGAAAGCCGGGGTTCAGGTGGTTGAACCTCAGAAGTAAAATACTAAATGATGGAAAAACTGCACAAAGCTTTACTTTTGGGAACAGAGGACCCCCCTTCCACTAGGCTGGCTACGGTTATAATTGTAAAACTTCAAAAGCCGTCTTGGTTTGTCTTTCTACTGTTCCAACAATCACCACCCTGGTTTTGGTTGAAGTTGACCTTTAATTGCGGCTGTTGCTCAGGTTTAAAAGCCGTCGTCTAATCAGAAGGCCGGTGGTTCAATCCCTGGCTCTGCACGCCCACGTCGAAATGTCCCTGGGCAAACACTGAACCACGAGTCGCTCCCGATCTGTGTACGTTTTAATTGGAAGTCGCTTTGGATAAAAGAGTCAACTAAATGTAATTTACATTAATTTAAATTATGTGGAAATATGCTGGCTCATCACACACGTTGATTTGGAGTCTGGTGGGTTAATTGATGGCGTTTTAGAGGCTTTATTTTTTGGGGGGGGGGCTTTTTCCCTTTATTTCAGAGTGACAGTGGATAGGTAGGAAAGGTGGGAGTCAGATGGGGGATGACACGCAGCAAAGAGCCGCAGGTCGGATTCAAACCCGGGCCCCTGCAGAGGCCTCAGCCTACGTGGGGCACACGCTCCTACTGGGTGAGCTACAGGTCGCCCCGGGGCTATTTCATAAAAAACAAAAATGATATCTAGGTCTGTCTCTGTAGGGATCCTTTCCAGAATGTTGTCAGACACTTAAAGCAATAATCTGAGCGTGTCAGTGGCAAAAACACAACTTTAGTGGATGGAAATTGAAGGTGCAGTTGTTGTTCCCATTAGTCACTTAAACATAAGAACATAAATAGGGAAAATGGGGTCCAGGGTGGAACCGTTAACAAGGAGCCACGTTAGCCACGTGAAAAGCACCCTGACGTTTTAAAGGACGGCGGCAGAGGAAAAATATTCTGATTGGCAGAAACAGCTGATGACGATCCTTCTCCTTCTTTTTCACCCCCCCCCCCTCTTAATCCGGTTGCTGTGGTTGCCTAGGTTACAAACGGTGAGCTGCATGCCCCCTCCGGTCTCTTCGGCTGTTATTCTCACCAAGGCTGTCGGAGGGAACGAGGTACACACACACGCACACACACGCACACACACACACACACGCACACACACACACACACACACACACACACACAATATAATACAATGAGGTCATTATCCACCAGTGTTGACAAATGGTGTAATAATGAAAAGTTATCACACCTGTGTGTGTGTGTGTGTGTGTGTGTGTGTGTGTGTGTGTGTGTGTGTGTGTGTGTGTGTGTGTGTGTGTGTGTGTTTCCAGGCTGCTGCCATCTTTAACTCTGCGTTTGGTAGCTTCCTGGTAAGTCCTCCTCTGATTGGTCAGTGTGAGCTGTGCGGGGGGTCGCAGCTGTAATCGTGTCTTTCTGTCCTGCAGGGAATCCTGGTGACTCCAGTGCTGCTGCTGCTGTTTGTAAGTCAGACCTGCTCATTCACGTTATTCTTTACCTCGGTCGCCTTCTCCCTGACAGCTAGATGAGAACATTGACACACTTTCATGTCCGTACAGTAAATATCAGGAGCATTCAGACCAAAAAAAGAGATCCAGGGGTAAATCGTGTCGCCATTGTTGTTTTTTCTCAAAAGTATATTCTTTATTTTCAACTTCTACGTCCATGATTTTAACATTAGTCGATTGATTGATATGATTGATTTTATTTCACCTTTTCGTTATAAGATACGATACAGCACTGCACTTATATATATATATATATATATATATATATATATATATATATATAAAATTTAAGTCAGGATAACACAAAGCCCTGGGGTTTATTTCCATTGTGGTCCCTTCGGGGATGGGGGGGGGGGGTGTCTGGATCAGGCATCAATCTTCACATCCATACATATATTAAATAGACCCACCAAGACAAAAATAAATCCCTGTGGATAGGGATCGTATTATGTCCCATGATGCAAAAATGAAAGAAAAACCTTCAGAGGTCTCCAGCCTCAAAAATGTCCTTAGAATGTAACTAAGTACATAAACTCAAGTACTGTACTTAAAATGTTGACGTTTGTACTTTAAACAAGCATTTCCATTTAATGCTACTTTATACTTCTACTTCACTACATCTCAGAGGAAAATATTGTACTTTTTACCACGATACGATACACTGCGATAAATATAAGGACTTCAGTTCAGGGGACAGGCAGATAACAGATAGTGAGATGTTTTTTTTTACAAATTATGAACATTTTCTATTGATCAATAAATTGTTAGTGATGGTTCATATACATGGGGGGAAAAAAGACAACATTTTGTAAAAGGAGATAAAAAAAACAACTGAAAAAAGCAAGAACGCTTTGATAAAAATAAGCGGGGGAGAGAAACCGTTAAGTGAGTTGATTAACTGTTATTTTGTTATCGCCAGTCGTTGCTGACCTCTGAGCCGAAACACGGGCCGTGCCCTCGATACAGAAGTAAATGTAACTATCTGCGTTTGTCTAACCTCCTCGTGGTTCTCCTCTTCCAGCTCGGCTCCTCCTCCTCCGTTCCCTTCTCCTCCATCTTCTCTCAGCTCTTCATGACCGTCGTGGTTCCTCTGATCCTGGGTCAGGTAGGTAGGAACCACTGTGTGTGTCTTATGACATATGTCCCGAGTGTGTGTCCCGTTCCGTCCTCCACCACACCACACCTCCGCCATACCACACCGTGAGCGTCTCGCTGTCTCTCCCCCGATGTGAGTCGAGTGCAGATTTTAGGCGAGCATGCGTCACTTTGCGACAAGTAGCCTTCGAGATGCTAACGAGAGACTTCTTTAATGTCAACACAGTAGAAATGGACCTACTTAACGAAGTTGGTTCACTGTTGGCTACAAGTTAGCATCAAACACAACAAAGGCTGTCAGTTGAATGCTGTTTTGAGCTAATGTTAGCATCAAACACAACAAAGGATGGGGTTTTGAGCTAACGTTAGCATCAATCAACCATAGATAGCTACAACGTTTCTGAAATGATTCCCATCTTCTGTTATTGTTCGTAATGAGAAGTTTTTTTTATTTCATGGATTTCACAAATTTCAGTATGACACGTAAACCGTTTAAATCTGAACATGCACAACTCAAATCTGCACTCGACTCACATGGGGGAGGGACACTCACGGTGCAGATCCACTTTTTGCGACACAACTTAAGCGTGATGTCGCGAAGTCGTACATCCATGGTTGATGCTCCACGCCCCTGCTCGGCAGCTGATTGGACGAACGCGTCACGTGGGTGTGGCCACTCCCAAATTTCAAAACCCACCAAAATGGCGGCTCATTCGGAATACAATCTAATGTTTTCAAAAAATAGTTCACTTAAGGAGAAATAGGCTGGGCAGCTGCTGAATCTGTCTTCATTATCAGATTGATAGAGATCAATCTGAAAGACTTTCGCCTACTTCCACTGGATAGTTGCGTCACGTTCAATGGATTAATTTGCATAAAAATGGGCTTTTTGACGCCTTCCCGAGACACTTTGCGTGCGAGTTGAAGTAGCTTGACGTCACCCATAGCAACAAAGTAGAGCACGGCGCGACAGAAGTGTTTTGGTGAATTGGTGCAAGCCTCTGGGACGCGGCGCGGCTGGTGGGGTGTAAAGCGTTGACTTGGATGGCGGCGATTGCTTGCGGTGGGAAAATAGCAGCAAGTGAGCTTTTGTTCTGTGTGTGCAGGTGTGTCGTGGTTTCATCAGGGAGTACCTGGAGCGGCGGAAGCTTCCATTCAGCGCCGTCAGCAGCGTCGTCCTCCTCATGATCATCTACACCACCTTCTGCGACACCTTCAGTAACCCCAACATCGAGCTGGACCCCACCAGCCTGCTGCTGGTCGTCCTCATCAGTCAGTACTGTGTGTGGGTGGGAGTGTGTGTGGGTGGGTGGTTGTGTGTGTGTGGGGGGGAGAGATGGGGTTTGTGGGTGGTTGGGTGGGTGTGTGTGTGGGTGGGTGGGTGGTTGTGTGTGTGTGGGTGGTTGTGTGTGTGGGTGGGTGGATGGGTGGGTGGGTGGTTGTGTGTGTGTGTGTGGGTGGTTGTGTGTGTGTGTGTG
>JABXJD010000114.1:1642500-1667500 GCA_013375575.1 Percina caprodes
TACATTTTATTTGTCAGAACTTTAATATATTTTGATGTTCTGTTGTGACAATAAAACAAATTATTGTCATATTATTTGAGTGAGAAATAACTACAAATAACTCATGTTAGGGAAATCTCTGTTACGCGTCTCTGGATTAATTTTGTTGACGGGGGGGGGTACATCTTCATTGTTTACCTCAGTCGGAGGCTTTTATTGTTCTGTGTTTGGGGGAAAACCGTTTTGGTGATTTTGGTGTTGGTGTTGGATCTCGTTCACCAGACGTCGAAAATTCTCACATTTAAGCACACAGTTTGTAACTGTCTCCCAGGCTACATCTACACCGCTACGTTTTGGTTTAAAGACAAATATCTTTTGCTGTGTTTACCCGTCTCATTCTCCCCTGCTCTGTCGTTCATCCGTCTCATTCCCCCCTGCTCTGTCGTTTACCCGTCTCATTCTCCCCTGCTCTGTCGTTCATCCGTCTCATTCCCCCCTGCTCTGTCGTTCATCCGTCGCATTCCCCCTGCTCTGTCGTTCATCCGTCTCATTCCCCCCTGCTCTGTCGTTCATCCGTCTCATTCCCCCCTGCTCTGTTGTTCATCCGTCTCATTACCCCCAGCTCTGCCGTTCATCCGTCTCATTCTCCCCTGCTCTGTCGTTCATCCGTCTCATTCCCCCCTGCTCTGTCGTTCATCCGTCTCATTCCCCCCTGCTCTGTTTTTCATCCGTCTCATTCCCCCCTGCTCTGTCGTTCATCCGTCTCATTCCCCCCCAGCTCTGCCGTTCATCCGTCTCATTCCCCCCTGCTCTGTCGTTCATCCGTCGCATTCCCCTCTGCTCTGTCGTTCATCCGTCTCATTCCCCCCTGCTCTGTCGTTCATCCGTCTCATTCCCCCCTGCTCTGTCGTTCATCCGTCTCATTCTCCCCTGCTCTGTCGTTCATCCGTCTCATTCCCCCCTGCTCTGTCGTTCATCCGTCTCATTCCCCCTGCTCTGTTTTCATCCGTCTCATTCCCCCCTGCTCTGTCGTTCATCCGTCTCATTCCCCCAGCTCTGCCGTTCATCCGTCTCATTCCCCCCTGCTCTGTCGTTCATCCGTCTCATTCCCCCCTGCTCTGTCGTTCATCCGTCTCATTCCCCCCTGCTCTGTTGTTCATCCGTCTCATTACCCCCAGCTCTGTTGTTCATCCGTCTCATTCCCCCCTGCTCTGTTGTTCATCCGTCTCATTCCCCCCTGCTCTGTCGTTCATCCGTCTCATTCCCCCCTGCTCTGTTGTTCATCCGTCTCATTACCCCCAGCTCTGTTGTTCATCCGTCTCATTCCCCCCTGCTCTGTTGTTCATCCGTCTCATTACCCCCGGCTCTGTCGTTCATCCGTCTCATTACCCCCAGCTCTGCCGTTCATCCGTCTCATTCCCCCCTGCTCTGTCGTTCATCCGTCTCATTCCCCCCTGCTCTGTTGTTTCCCCCCCTTGCCCGGTATACCAGGCTGTTGATGAGATATCTTGGTTCTTCTGCTGGAGATAAAATCACTCGCGTGCAACGAGATCGCTTTTGGTTCAAAACGTAACGCTTAAAAACCAAAACGCAGCGATGTAAATGAAGCTTCTTTTTCCTTTTTATTGTTCTGTCTGAATCTCTTTTTCTTCTTCTCTTCTCTCTCAGATGGTGAAGCTGTCGACTCTTCAGCCCGTCTGACGATGGTGAAATGTTTTGATGTGTTTTTGCTTTGATGGCCGACCGCGGCGGAACGACACGTTATTTCGTGCCTTATTACGAACAATCAACCGAGACCTCAGCGCGGCGGAGGCGTGGCCCACCACTCGCTGTGACTTCTTTATACAACAAGGACAAACTCCGTCTTATGTATATATTCTTTTATATTTAAAAGAAGCACAAGTACAAGTTTTATTTTTATATGAAATACCTAAAAGAATCCTGCAAAAGAAGACAGCTGTCTTTAAAAGATTGTCCAGCTTCTCTCAGCAGGAACAGGAAGGGGCGGAGTTACTGGGACCGTAGTCTTTGTTTTTTTTAGTTTTTCTTGCTATTTTCTACTTCTTATTGTTTATTTTTCTATCTTTCGTCTAGCTGTGACTGCCAGAAAACTTGGACGATTGTTACATTTATGTTCTTGATAAAATCAAACTAATGCTGGATTATCTGACATTTAATCGACAGAATAATAATGACGTCTGTTTTGATTTTTGTCACTATGGACGTAACGTTTGTGTCTGTTGACATGAGGCGGTCCTGGAGCGAGTGGATGGTGCTGATTTAACAAATGATCTGTCCGAATGTTGAAGGTAGGCAGTTTAATTCCTCACAGTCTTTCCTGGGTCTCTGCAGATTCTTTACACCTCTTTTCTTGCATTATGTTATGTTATTATATATTATTTACATGTTTTTACGTGTCTGTCTAAATCAAATACCTGTCTAAATCATTACCAGGACACTTCGTATTCTGACCAACTACGTGGTCCACAAGGACACTTTTAAGGAGGCAGAAGTTATAATTAATGGTCCATATACATCTGTATGTAGATCCGGGTTCAACGTTAAGGTTTCCTTCACTTGTCTGGTTGGGTGAAAACATTCTACTTTCCCAAAGTCAATCTTTACTCTCCGCTATACAAATTGTATTTTTTAGGAGAAAAAACATTTAAAAACAAGTTTAAAAAAAACGTCAAAAATAGATAAAAACATAAAAACAAACGTCAAAAAATGGTTAAAACCAAATGTTAAAAAATGGTTAAAACCAAATGTTAAAAAATGGTTAAAACCAAATGTTAAAAACTGTGTAAAAACAGACTTCAAAAGCATTGAAAAGAACGCTGAAAAAACGGAAATGTACTTGCCCGATGGGGCATTTTAGTTGCCCCGGGCGATCCGCCGTTGATCCCTTATTGTTGAACCCGAATGACACCTAATCTGTGTGATTAGGTGATGTTGAGACTCCCTTTGGTGCTGTTATCATATTAATCACCAACCAAAATCTCACAGGGGTCATAATGACCGTGCTACAAGCTAACGTTTAGCAGGTATTAGCGTGATCTACATTGTTATGTTAGCATGCTAACTAGCGCAGTCAGTTAAACGCGTTGTTAACGGCGTTAACGCGTAACCCAATTTAACAGCGCCAATTTTTTTTCAGCCCGAGATTAACCTTCTTTTCACCCTAGCAACCTTTTTTTTTCTGTTAACTACTGTGTTAAGATGGTGAACACCATGAAACTTTGACCCCCTGGTGTCACTAGAGGAAAGGTCAGGGGACCACCGACGTATTTGGGCTTTATCCTCTCGGCACCATGAATATCTGAACCAAATTCCATGGCAACCATCCAGAGGTTGTTGAGATATTTCAGTCTGGATCAAAGTGGTGACCAACCAACAGACCAACATTGCTATCCACGTAGCTACGTATGCTGTCACCGCCCAATGGGAGGAGAGTGCAGATTTGAGTCGCGCTAGCGTCACTTTGCGACAAGTAGCCTCCAAGATGCTAACGAGAGACTTCTGTAGTGTCAACACAGTAAAAATGGACCTACTTAACGAAGTTGGTTCAGTGTTGGCTACAAGTTAGCATCAAACACAACAAAGGCTGTCTGTTGAATGGTGTTTTGAGCTAACGTTAGCAACCAATCAATCATAGATAGCTACGTTTTTGAAATGATTCCCATTTTCTGTTATTGTTCATAATGAGATAAGTTTATTATTTCATGGATTTCACAAATTTCAGTATGACACGTTATGTTGTAAATCTGCAGATCTGTACTCTCCTCACATTGGGCAGTGACAATGCCACTAGCATGGCAAAAAATGAAGGCCAAAAGGCGAAGTCATGATCTGCCCTACTCTGCCTCTGATTGGCTAGTACCCGTTGCCTCCGCTGGTTGGTTAGTTTTAGGTTTGAGAAGTGACATTGGTAAGAATATCTCCGTAAGCCAATCAGAGGCGAGCCTAAAACATCTTAGAAAAAAATGTATTTTGCGTACAGTAGAGGGTTGTTTCCTGAGTTTCCATGTTACCCTACTGAGGCTACATCCACGCTGCTACGTTTTGGTTTGAAAATGAAAATCTTTTGCTATGTTTACGTCTTGCGTCCACTCTTTTGCCGCGTTACCGAGCCCCTAAAACGGAGACATTTGGAAACACTGCTGCCCCCTAGTCTGGACGTCATAATACAACACCCTTGGTGGTGCTGGTGGGGGAGGGATCCCTTACTGTTGCATCTCCCCCAATGTAGATGTGGGACATTAGATGATGAAAGACACCTCAATCTTATTGTTGTAGCCATGGTAACCTTTCATGGTACACACAAGAAACAAAAGCCTTTTTATTTGTATAAAAATGAACATTTTGTTCACGGAAACCTCCGTTATTAGTGCGTTAACTAGTCTGAGAATGTTTCACATTTGATTGAAAGACAACCAGCGTTTTCAGCCTAGATGGTCGAGATTTACGCATCTCTGACGACTGTGACTGTTACTATGGCGATCATTGAAGCCTCTACAGCACCAATGCCTTTTTATTGGTCGTCTAGTAACAGTCAAATTAACAGTCAGCCTCTGTCTGTTTACAGTGTGATTGTTTTGCCCGTAGTATATTTTGGGAGGGAATATATTGAGCAGGAGATGTATGGGTGTGTTCTTCAACTTGTTTACATAAAATCGTACATGGAAATAAACCTACAAATTAAAAAAAAAAAAAACTTTGTTGAGGTATTCAATGCATTTAAAATTAATTTCATAATGAACATCAGGATTGTTTCACCGCTGAATTTATTTGTAGAGGAATCGGAGGAAAATGTGTGTATGGGGAGTGTTTTGAAAGTTATATCAATATTATATATGTACTGGATTTTAAGTTTTAAATGTGTTTTTAGATGTGCTGTGCTATGTCTATGTGCTTTTTAATTAATAGGTCACGTATTTATTGGCTTAATCATCATAGACTCCTGCAAAAAAATATATATATATATATATATATATATATATCTATATAGCATCTCCAGAGATTACAGTGCCTGGAATTAGTTTTTCTTACTTCCTCTTAAAGTTTTAACACCCCTTGTGTATAATGCATGCTCCTCTATATCACTATTCTCGAGGCCAATAAGGATTCAGAAAACATGGAATATGCTCTTATATTTGTTGTCTGATCAAATGGGGAATTTTTGGCTGCTCATTAATTTCACTGACCCATCTTTTTTGGACAGATGGCTGTTCTGTCACTTTGTTTGGATGAAGTAATAATACAATAAGACTGTGAAAGTCGTGCCAACGAAGCCTAGAGGCCTTATAACACACAACTAGTCCCAAGTTTTTAAAATGACTAAGCAGCCAGCACTGCTGTCCATAAAAGCTCACACTACAAGAGATAAAATCAAGAAATAGACCATGTTTAATACTAAAAATATACTTTATTATTAAGTACATCCATATGACAACATGACAATTTACAAATGGATCGAGTATTAGTTTTAATCTTGGTGATTACCAGACCATTGGTAATTTATACAAATACAATGTCTAATTCTACAAATATAAAGCTGGATTTTGAACAGTTTCTATTCATCTTTCTGCTGCATGCTCAAACTAAAACGTGTCCACCAAATGGTGAATGTCTTCCTAACCTTGTCTGTGAATATCGTTCTTTCTATCAGGAATCAGATTGAAGTTTTTATTCTTTAAACATGTTGGAGGCAGAAATCTCTGGAGGGAGAAACATTTAGCCAAGAACATTTTCTTGAGCCCAAGATATTTGGACAACAAGATTAAAACTCGTCCTAACCTGCAATTGGTCCCTAGTGGAAGCAATGATTACACTCTGCAGTGTGAAAGTGGATGTTAATGATCTACATGAAGGATCATGAATACCCATCATGTATGATTCCTCCTGTAAGGATCATGACTACCCATCCTGTATGATTCCTCCTTAAGGATCATGACTACCCATCCTGTATGATTCCTCCTGTAAGGATCATGACTACCCATCCTGTATGATTCCTCCTTAAGGATCATGACTACCCATCCTGTATGATTCCTCCTGTAAGGATCATGACTACCCATCATGTATGATTCCTCCTGTAAGGATCATGACTACCCATCATGTATGATTCCTCCTGTAAGGATCATGAATACCCATCATGTATGATTCCTCCTTAAGGATCATGAATACCCATCATGTATGGTTCCTCCTTAAGGATCATGAATACCCATCATGTGTGATTCCTCCTTAAGGATCATGAATACCCATCATGTATGATTCCTCCTTAAGGATCATGAATACCCATCATGTATGATTCCTCCTTAAGGATCATGAATACCCATCATGTATGATTCCTCCTGTAAGGATCATGACTACCCATCATGTATGATTCCTCCTGTAAGGATCATGACTACCCATCCTGTATGATTCCTCCTTAAGGATCATGACTACCCATCATGTATGATTCCTCCTGTAAGGATCATGACTACCCATCATGTATGATTCCTCCTTAAGGATCATGAATACCCATCATGTATGGTTCCTCCTTAAGGATCATGACTACCCATCATGTATGGTTCCTCCTTAAGGATCATGAATACCCATCATGTATGATTCCTCCTGTAAGGGTCATGAACACCCAAAGCTAATTCATGACACTTTTAAGAGATAAGTTGCAGGCACCAATACTTTGTAGGAGACATTTTAACCGGATTGTGGCGCTAAACAAAAGTTTCCTCTTTGGACAAACACCAGAAATTACAAGGCAATCTGGCCTGAAGCTGTCGAATATCTTGCTCTGGACCACAACGACAGACAGACTGACCGACATCATTAAGCAGCAATGCAACTGGGGGAAAAGTATATAGAAACAACCTTGTTTCACTCATGTATGACCACTATGTTATGATTTTATAATGCTGTTGGTTAGCTTGGCTTAGAAGCAAATTGGAAAGCCACGCTAGGCTAACTAGCTGCCAATAATAAAGGTAGCTTTGTATATTTGTATTTTTCAGTTAGTAACACAATGCTTCACTATTTCAGTAGAATCTAATATTACTAAGGGCACCTTACTCAGTATGACTATTTCTGCCCTGACAATCTCTCTGATTTTAAGTTATAGTATCTAAGACTATTTATTAGGGGTGGGGGAAAATATCGATACAGCATAGTATCACAATATTGGCAATAGTGTATTAATACACAGGCGCCAAGTATGGATCTTTTATTATATACTGCATGTGTTGGTCAGTTTGTCCCATTTTGCAGCAATAACATTGAAGTGAGATGAACAAACAGAGAAATGTTTCTTTTTAGATGAAACAGATGTTGACAAAGTTTCCTTTTGGGGACTTCATTTGAAATTTGGGAAAAATTAGAAGTTGGAAAAAAGGTTATAAATTGTAATATATCGCAGAATATTGCAATATGTTTCAATCGCAATAATATCGTATTGTGGCATAAGGATCGTGATGATATCGTATCGGGAGGTGTCTGGTGATCCCCCTACTATTTATGTAGGCAGCCTTTAGTCTCCAGGTGGTGCCAGTATATCATACTCTGCCAGAAGTACGAAACTGTTCTCTCTGATTCTCCGGACTCTGACCAAATCTCCACACTCCTGGACGTGGAGTAAGCCTCTCTCTCTTCTCCCATACTCGCTCTCCCTGTCGTTCAGTGTCACCTCAGTCTGTTTGCCACAGGCCTGACGGTACACGTACCTTATTCCAACCACCAGCAGCATGCCCAAGCCCGCTGAGCAGCCCAGCAGCATCCCCAGCTCCCAGGCACTGTGTCTGGGGATGATGTCTGGGTACTTCCCTTCCTTGTCTGGAGTCGCAGAGGGATCGGAGGCTGGTTTGAGTTTAGTATCGCTGTTGGGAAGGTTTGGTTTCAACTCATTGTCAAGATTTTGTTTGAAAGTTGGGTCAAGATTTGGATGGGGTTCAGGTATTGGGTGTACCACTGTTCTCGGTGTTGGGAAATGAAGTTTGGGCTCAGGATTTGATGATGCGGTGTGGTTCTGGATGGGCAACCTTTGACCTCGGGTGAGTTGTTGAGAAGGCACGGGAGAAGGGGTGGATGTGAGAGGGTTGTAGAGGGAGCGAAAGGCAGCGTGAGAGGGTCCTGGGTGAGAGGAGGTAGACTGGGAGGATACCAAAGCAGAAGAGGTGGAAGACGAGTTTGAGGAGGCTGAAGGTGTAGATATGGATGAGGAAGGTGGACGTAAACGGGAAGAAGGAGAATATATGAAAGGGGTTGATGTGGCAATTGAGGAAGAGGAAGAGAGGGTTGGGGAGATGGTGGAAAAAGAAGGCAAAGGAACGGTTGAACCTGTGATGGATTGGGAGGAGGTAAAAGGAGATGTGGAAGAAGTAGATAAACGGACTGAGAAAAACAAGGGAGCTGGTGATGGATAGTTTGAGAAGGGTATGGTAGAAGAGGTTGATGATGGCGTAGAGAAAGGTTGGACAGAGGAAAGATGAGGAGGAATGGAGATTGGGGAAGGAGAGGGTAGAGCAGAAAAGGGTGGGGCTGTTTTGGGTTGGTTCTTCATGGAGGAGGAAGAGGGAGAAGATGACAAAGAGCCATGGGTGAAAGAAGTTTGTATGAATACCAGGGTTGAACCTCCGGAGGAAGAAAGAGGAGTGGTAGAGGGACCAAGGGAAGAGGCAGGCAAAGTGTGGCTGTAAGAAATGGATGAATAATGAAGTGTAGACATCGAAGGAGAAGGGGTGGTTGAGGGCTGGACGCAAAGATTGGGCTCATGGTTCTGAGCTTTGTGTGAGACTGGAGATCTTTGGCCTCTTTACCCTCATCCACTGTAAAGGTTGGGTAAGACTTTGTTGTGAAGGGCAGAGGGTTGATGGATTGATGAGTTACTGACAATTGAGTTTGCTTCCACCCAACGTTATGTGCCTGTGGAGCACCAGTTTGGGAAAGGGGCTGGGGCAATGGTTGGGGGGAGATGCTCAAAGGCTCTGGTGGTGTGGAAGAACTGGACTGCTCTATCGGGGCAAAGAAGGTAGCGTGACCCTGAGTTTGAGTTGGGATAGTTTGGGGAAGGGCTTGGAGGAAAGGGCTCAAATGTCCATGTTGAGTAGGGCTGCTTGGAGATGCTGTTTGAAGCTGAGGGTGAGGTGAACTTGTTTGCCTTGGTCTAGTTTTGGGTTCAGATGGACTGGTTTCAGGCTGAGGTTTGGGTAAACTGCTCATGAGTTTGTTGGGAGTGGGTTGGAGGGATGACGTTGTGTGGGACTGAAGGGCAGGAATTTTGGATGGGAGAAAGATGTTTGGAGAAGAGCTTTGAATCTTTGAAAAGGGTTTAGATGAAGATGCCAGAGAGAACGGAAAGGTCTGACTTGTACCTGTATGGAACTGGAGCGGAGGTCTGGGTGGAGAAGTTTGAATCTGACGAAAAGGCTTGGGTGACGACGGTTGGGATCGGAGGAAAGGCTTTAGGTAAGGTGTCTGGGGCACATGCTGGCTACCCATTTCATCCTTGATTAGACTAATTTGGGACTTGGTTAGGCTACTCCCCCAGGGCTGTGATGAGCTACTCTGGGCCTGCATCAATCCTTGTGGATTCTGAGATGTGGGTCTTGGGGGATTTGTATTGTGGAAGCTGTGATTGGTTGAAGGTATAGCTGTGGTGGTGGTTTTAGGATTTAATGTGTTTTTTGTTTCAAGAACAGCCGGCAGTGTAGGATCCTGGACGTTTCTTTCAATCTCACGATCCTTTAAAGGGGGAAAAGAAGAGAGGGAGTGCAGCAGGAAGAGAGGACTGGTTGAGGTTTGCACCGTGATGTTTGGCAACAGAGTGGAAGTAGATTTCACTTCTCTAGCATTTGCCATGGGTAGAAGGTGGTTGAACAACAAAAGAGAGCTCTTAAGGTCCTCGGTGTGAGTAACGGAGCTTACTATGTCAGTGCCTACCTCTTCAGTTGCCCCTGAAAGGGATCCTGAAGTTTCAATATATTCAGTCTCACTGCCGTTGGTAGCATTTGGACCCGGACCAGTGACTTCTGTTAAGGTTTCCTGAGATTTGTAGCTTTCAGTTCCTCTGCTTGTGGGAGTAGGGGGCCCTAGGGAGTGTAGGGGGTCTAGGGGGTGTGGGTGTAGGGGGCGAGCAGCAGGGCTGTCGGTCTTGGTTTTTTGTTTATTTGATGCTCTGTGAGCTCCGAGAGCTGTGAGGCAACAAGGGGAGAGAAGAGTATTAGTTGTGATGATAGAGAGAACAAAAGAGTCATTTGATGCTTAACCCTTGTGTTGTCTTCCCCTCAAAATTGAAAATTTATGCCTTTTATTGATGTTTTTAACTTTTTCTTATGTTTTTGTCCCTTTTTTTCAACACTTTTGACGTTTTTTTTCAGTTTGTCACGTTCTTGACATTTTCAACACTACGTAACACTAACTAATTAACTTTACTTATACAGTTTTTTGGGGAATTTATGGTCAATAAACTTTATTTATAGGAAATTATACCTAATGTTTGAGTTAGAAAAGCAGAAATTAGGAATTGTTGAGACTAAAATTAAAGGAATGGATGTTGATGATAATCACAGACTGGAATATGTCAACTTTTACTCTCAATACTATTTCAAAAACACTTCAATTGGGTTTCAAATGCTATAAAATTGAATAAGACGCCCCAAAATTAATGAAAGTAGAGATTTGTACTTGGCAAAGAGCGTTGTGTGGAATCAATCATGTTATTTTGGGGAATTAAAAAGAACATTGATATAGGACAACATGAGGACAACATGAAGACAACATGAAGACAACATGGGGACAACATGAGGGTTAATTTGTGTTTTGCCTCTAATGACTAATTCTATAAAATTTAGACCACAGACATCGAGGCACACAGCTGTCTTTAGCCTATTTGAATGTGTACATTCAGCATTATATATGTTACATACCTGGAGGAGCAGTAACTACATCTTCCTGTAGGGCAAAAATTGGATTTGCTCCATCTACCCCTGTGATGTTATTCCCACTCCAAGGTCTGCGACTCCCATCACGCACCACTGCGGACTCTATACCGGCCCAGTACACAAAGTAGGACCGCACCACCGTGATGCTGCAATGACAAAGAGAATCAATGTCAATAATAAACCAAATATTCACACTAGGATATTAAATGCGTTCACCAACACTTCAGACAAAAGATTCTGAGCCGGCCCGTCTCAGCTCGACTCAGTCGGCCAATGGCGTCGCAGCTACTCAGCGGCTGGTTTTAGAGCAAAGTCAGCTACAAACTGTCAACTAGTCGAAATGAAAGTTTTGATGAGTGCCCCGCCAGCATGGGATAAGGTTGAGCGAGCTAGAAAGAAGAGAAGGGGGGTGTTGTTTCTTGATTGTAGTTTTTAGAACAAAGCAGTGAATCAGAGAACTGAAACGTAATTTTCGCCATTTTATCACTACTAGAAATGCAACTGTAGCATGGATGGATGGATGGATGGATAGATACAGTCGATAGATAGATAGATAGATAGATAGATAGATAGATAGATAGATTCTATAGATAGATAGATACAGTCGATAGATAGATACAGTCGATAGATAGCTACAGTAGATAGATACAGTAGATAGATACAGTAGATAGATACAGTAGATAGATAGATAGATACAGTAGATAGATACAGTAGAAAGATACAGTAGATACAGTAGATAGATACAGTAGAAAGATAGATAGATAGATAGATAGATACAGTAGATAGATAGATACAGTAGATACAGTAGATAGATAGATAGATAGATAGGTAGATAGATACAGTAGATAGATAGATAGATACAGTAGATAGATACAGTAGATAGATAGATACAGTAGATACAGTAGATAGATAGATAGATAGATAGATACGATAGATAGATAGATAGGTAGATAGATAGATAGATACAGTAGATAGATAGATACAGTAGATAGATACTTTATTCATACCAAAGAAAGTTTTAGGCATCCATTAGCAAGACAACCATAACACAACAAACACATATATAATAATAAAATTCACTCAGGAATGCAATGACCATGATGGTGAGATACTATGGTAGACTGTGTAACGATAATGAGAGTGAACAGTGCAGTAGATCATGATAAAATATTAACTATGACTATAAAATATAAACATAATAACCTATAAACTGACTGACTGAATAAGATTAAGAAGATTATGTAACAGGGAACAAGTTATAAGATGTAATCACTGTTCTCATTCATATTTTAACACATAAATGATATATCCAGCTACAAAAAAGCCTGAGAAGTTGTACATACAGAGAGTTGTTGCTATGACGATGATTCACCTTCTCGTAGTATCAGTGTTAAGGGTTCAGGTTTCAGAACGCTGCAGACCGGCACTCTCCTCGTCACAAATCTTTGGTCTGGACCGGGTTTTCGGTAAATATTTAACTACAACATCTGATGAACTTGTAGGAAACGTAGGCTCATACTTACTAGAACCTGATGTCTCCCATGGGTGCATCAGGGGCCCTCCACACAAACGACAGGTTTCTCTTTAGCTGTTTGTCAGAGTGTGTCAAGGTGTCGCCCTCCGAGACGCAGCGCAGGGTGTGAGTGCCAGGGGAATGGGGTCCAGGAGCCACCCACCAGCCTCGGGCCCACTCTCGTAGACCTGACCCGAGCCAGGCCTCCGGCGCCCCCCGTGCTGCGAGCCTGCAGCAGGAAACCCATGAAGTCCCGAGAGCTTCGGACCGTAACTATAGACACAGGTATGAAGCAGTGTTAATGGTTGCTAAGGGAATTAATAGTTAACCCTTGTGTTGTCTTCCTTTAGACCATGAACGTGGTCAAAAGTGAACGTTTTTATAGTTTTTATGCTTTTGACACAACGTTTTTCAAGGTTTTGCTTTTAAATTCATGGTCGATAAACCTAACTAATATTAAATTTTACCTAACTTTTTAGTTCCAAAGGCAGAAATTATGAATTATTTTGACAAAAAATAGTTAAGATCACAAGATGTTGAGTGGATCCCAGACTGGTTTATGTCAAAGTCCAGTCAGGAAATGTTTTTCTAATGAAAAAATGTAATAAAACACCCAAAATTCAATGAATGTAATCATTAATTTCACCTACAAAGAACGTAGTATGGGCTCCATATAATGTACATTCATGGATCCATGTTATATTTGGGCATTTTGGTTAAAAATCCCAAATTTCTGAACGGGTCAAACACATATATATATATATATATATATTACATCATAAGACTTACCTACTGCACCTTTTAATCAGTGAGTTAAACGGTTGTTATTACCGGTTATGAACTGTCCGGGCAGGTAAGAGGATTTGGATGTGCGCAGGGTGACGTGGCTGTGCCGAGGGTCCTGGGGTTGAGCGCGGATGTGGCCGGGGGTCATGTCCCGACAGGAGGCGGGACTGGCACCGCGGGAGAACGCCAGGGCGGACGGAGCCAGGGACAGTAGGACCAAACCCACGGCGAGACGCTGCAGGGCGGACGGAGTCCGGGACAGTAGGACCACGCTGAGACACTGCAGGGTGGACCGCATCGCTACACACATCCACAGAGAGAGAGAGACACACGTATATCACACGTATATCACATATATATCACACATATATCACGTATATCACACGTATATCACACATATATCACGTATATCACACGTATATCACACGTATATCACATATATATCACATATATCACACGTATATCACACGTATATCACATATATATCACATATATATCACGTATATCACACATATATCACACATATATCACGTATATATCACATATATATCACACATATATCACACATATATCACGTATATCACACGTATATCACACATATATCACATATATCACACGTATATCACACGTATATCACATATATATCACATATATATCACGTATATCACACATATATCACACATATCACGTATATATCACATATATATCACACATATATCACACATATATCACGTATATCACACATATATCACGTATATCACACGTATATCACACGTATATCACACGTATATCACATATATATCACATATATATCACATATATATCACACGTATATCACACATATATCACACATATATCACGTATATCACACATATATCACACGTATATCACACGTATATCACACGTATATCACATATATATCACACGTATATCACACGTATATCACACGTATATCACACGTATATCACACGTATATCACACGTATATCACACGTATATCACACGTATATCACATATATCACACCTATATCACACCTATATCACACCTATATCACACCTATATCACACATATATCACATATATATCACACATAGACTCACTGGAGGCTTCTTTAACCCTCGTGTTGTCTTCCCGTTAACCATGAGCTTGTCCTTGTCAAAATTGAAAATGAAATTTTTTTGGGGCTTTTCCGATGTTTTTGTCGCTTTTTCTGATTTATTTCTCACTTTTTCCAGCTCTTGGTGCTTTTTTTTTTTTTAAAACCTGAGCTGGTTTAATAACAGGTTTTACACTTATTCTTGGAATTCATGATCAACAAACCTAATTTATATCAAATTATACATGTGTTTTTTGTTAAAAAGGAAGAAATTATGAATTATTTTGACTAATAGTGAAGATCAGAGGATGCGAAGTGGATCTCAGAGGCGTAGATGTCAGAGTTTAGTCCGGATACTGTTTGGAAACCATTTAAAAAATAAAAAAAATTCAGATGCTATAAGATTAAATTAAACGGCCAAAAAAATTCAATGAAAGTAGTGTTGTATGGAATCATCCGTGAACAAAACCCTTGAAACGGCAACAAAAATGTTTAAAAAGGCAACAAAAACATTGAAAAAGGCAACAAAAATGTTGAAAAAAGCAACAAAAACATTGAAAAAAGCAACAAAAACATTGAAAACGGCAACAAAAACGTTTAAAAAGGCAACAAAAACGTTTAAAAAGGCAACAAAAATTTTGAAAAAAGCAACAAAAACGTTGAAAAAAAGCAACAAAAATAAAAAAAAAACATTGAAAAAAGCAATAAAACCCTTAAACAGCAACAAAAACCTTGAAAAAAGCAACAAAAACCTTGAAAAAAGCAACAAAAATGTCAGAAAAAAAAACAAAACATTGAAAAAGAAACAAAAACATTGAAAAAGGCAACAAAAACATTGAAAAAGGCAACAAAAATGTTGAAAAAAGCAACAAAAACATTGAAAAAAGCAACAAAAACATTGAAAACGGCAACAAAAACGTTTAAAAAGGCAACAAAAACGTTTAAAAAGGCAACATAAATTTTGAAAAAAGCAACAAAAACGTTGAAAAAAAGCAACAAAAATAAAAAAACATTGAAAAAAGCAATAAAACCCTTAAAAAGCAACAAAAACCTTGAAAAAAGCAACAAAAACCTTGAAAAAAGCAACAAAAATGTCAGAAAAAAAAACAAAACATTGAAAAAGGCAACAAAAACATTGAAAAAGGCAACAAAAATGTTGAAAAAAGCAACAGAAACATTGAAAAAAGCAACAAAAACATTGAAAAAAGCAACAAAAACGTTGAAAAAAGCAACAAAAATAAAAAAAAACATTGAAAAAAGCAATAAAACCCTTAAACAGCAACAAAAACATTGAAAAAAGCAACAAAAACATTGAAAAAAGCAACAAAAACATTGAAAAAAAAAACAAAACATTGAAAAAGGAAAGAACTGAAAAGGAAACTTTGGGAGAACGCGAGTTTTGAGCCCCGACATCCTGGTTCCTTCGTACGTTACATTTAATTATCAACGTTATCCAGACAATGTTTTCATCTTCGATTATAACTGATGAAATAATATCGTCTTTCTTTTCAGTTTCGCTAGTCTTTGTTTTCTTATTATTCTTCTTTGTTGCCCTCTGTTACCATGGTGACACACGTTGAGTGTCCTCTCAATAAATACATGATTTATGAATGAGGGAGAGTCGCAGCGAGCATCCTCACCTGGTGGAGCAGGTAGTCTTCTTCTTCTTCTTCTTCTTCTTCTTCTTCTTCTTCTTCAGTTGGTAAAGAATCACTTCGGAGAGGCTCTCGGTGTGAAAGGTCTGAAGATCTGATCCTGAGTGAGTTTAACGTTTGGAGAGATTTCAGGATGTTGGGGGGCATAGAACCACAACATGTAGAGAGAGAGAGTGTGTGTGTGTGTGTGTGTGTGTGAGAGAGACACACACACACACACACACACACACACACTCTCTCTCTCCCTCTAACAGGATGTACACCAGCTGTAGCCACAACCCTCCAGGATCTCTCCATGTCTCTCATTTCTTTTCTTGCCCTTTCTGCCTCTTGTCTCTCCATCATTGTCAAACAGGAATTCTGAGTTTTTCTGACTTGGTGTGTGTGTGTGTGCGTGTGTGTGTGCGTGTGCGTGTGCGTGCGCGTGTGTGTGTGTGTGTGTGTGTGTGTGTGTGTGTGTGTGTGTGTGTGTGTGTGTGTGTTTTTAACCCTTGTTGTTGTGTTGTCTCCCGTAGATCATGCAACATTTAGTTCTTGTGGGTCAACATTTTAAGTTAAAACCTCCTTAAGACACTTTTGTCACTTTTCCCAAAGTTCTTTGTTGATTTTTTTGGGACATTTTTGTGCTATACAGGGTAGTTAGTAGGGTATACAGGGTAGTTAGTAGGGTATACAGGGTAGTTAGTAGGGTATACAGGGTAGTTACTAGGGTATACAGGGGAGTTACTAGGGTATACAGGGGAGTTAGTAGGGTATACAGGGTAGTTAGTAGGGTATACAGGGGAGTTAGTAGGGTATACAGGGTAGTTAGTAGGGTATACAGGGTAGTTAGTAGGGTATACAGGGTAGGGTATACAGGGTAGGGTATGCAGGGTAGGGTATACAGGGTAGGGTATACAGGGTAGTTAGTAGGGTATACAGGGTAGTCGGTAGGGTATACAGGGTAGTCGGTAGGGTATACAGGGTAGGGTATACAGGGTAGTCGGTAGGGTATACAGGGTAGGGTATACAGGGTAGTCGGTAGGGTATACAGGGTAGGGTATACAGGGTAGTCGGTAGGGTATACAGGGTAGTCGGTAGGGTATACAGGGTAGGGTAGACAGGAGACTCAGTAGGGTATACAGGGGAGTCAGTAGGGTATACAGGGGACTCAGTAGGGCATACAGGGTAGTTGGTAGGGTATACAGGGGACTCAGTAGGGCATACAGGGTAGTTGGTAGGGTATACAGGGTAGTCAGTAGGGCATACAGGGTAGTCGGTAGGGTATACAGGGGAGTCAGTAGGGTATACAGGGTAGTCGGTAGGGCATACAGGGGAGTCAGCAGGGCATACAGGGGAGTCGGTAGGGTATACAGGGTAGTCGGTAGGGTATACAGGGTAGTCGGTAGGGTATACAGGGGACTCGGTAGGGTATACAGGGGACTCGGTAGGGTATACAGGGGACTCGGTAGGGTATACAGGGGACTCGGTAGGGTATACAGGGTAGTCGGTAGGGTATACAGGGTAGTTAGTAGGGTATACAGGGTAGTCAGTAGGGTATACAGGGGAGTCAGTAGGGTATACAGGGTAGTCGGTAGGGTATACAGGGTAGTCGGTAGGGTATACAGGGTAGGGTATACAGGGTAGTCGGTAGGGTATACAGGGTAGGGTATACAGGGTAGTCGGTAGGGTATACAGGGTAGTCGGTAGGGTATACAGGGTAGGGTATACAGGGGACTCAGTAGGGTATACAGGGGAGTCAGTAGGGTATACAGGGGACTCAGTAGGGCATACAGGGTAGTCGGTAGGGTATACAGGGGAGTCAGTAGGGTATACAGGGTAGTCGGTAGGGTATACAGGGGACTCAGTAGGGCATACAGGGTAGTCGGTAGGGTATACAGGGGAGTCAGTAGGGTATACAGGGTAGTCGGTAGGGCATACAGGGGAGTCAGCAGGGCATACAGGGGAGTCGGTAGGGTATACAGGGTAGTCGGTAGGGTATACAGGGTAGTCGGTAGGGTATACAGGGGACTCGGTAGGGTATACAGGGGACTCGGTAGGGTATACAGGGGACTCGGTAGGGTATACAGGGTAGTCGGTAGGGTATACAGGGTAGTTAGTAGGGTATACAGGGTAGTCAGTAGGGTATACAGGGGAGTCAGTAGGGTATACAGGGGAGTCGGTAGGGTATACAGGGGAGTCGGTAGGGTATACAGGGGAGTCAGTAGGGTATACAGGGTAGTTAGTAGGGTATACGGGGGAGTCAGTAGGGTATACAGGGGAGTCAGTAGGGTATACAGGGTAGTTATATTAAATGGTTGGGGTCCTTCTGTAAGTGATGGTGGGGTACAGTTAGGTTTTGATGAAGCAGCGATACCACAGGTATACACGCTGCATAGTATTTATGATTTAAGATGCTGAGGATGTGACTGTGTCTGTAAAATGGTTTCCAATGAAAATGAAAAGAATATTTACCGTATTATCAAAAGGAGTTTCCTTCTCAGACTCTGGGCCAGAAATCTTCACTTCAGCACTCACATACACCAAAACTTTCCAGTTTTCTTTATATATTTTGAAGCTTTTTTCACAGCGCTTTATTTAGATAACGTTCACATTTCATGTCACAAAATGAACTCTGTCTCCCCCTGCAGGCTGAATCTGGTCACTGCACTCTGTCTCCCCCTGCAGGCTGAATCTGGTCACTGCACTCTGTCTCCCCCTGCAGGCTGAATCTGGTCACTGCACTCTGTCTCCCCTGCAGGCTGAATCTGGTCACTGCACTCTGTCTCCCCTGCAGGCTGAATCTGGTCACTGCACTCTGTCTCCCCTGCAGGCTGAATCTGGTCACTGCACTCTGTCTCCCCTGCAGGCTGAATCTGGTCACTGCACTCTGTCTCCCCTGCAGGCTGAATCTGGTCACTGCACTCTGTCTCCCTCTGCAGGCTGAATCTGGTCACTGCACTCTGTCTCCCCTGCAGGCTGAATCTGGTCACTGCACTCTGTCTCCCCTGCAGGCTGAATCTGGTCACTGCACTCTGTCTCCCCTGCAGGCTGAATCTGGTCACTACACTCTGTCTCCCTCTGCAGGCTGAATCTGGTCACTGCACTCTGTCTCCCCCTGCAGGCTGAATCTGGTCACTGCACTCTGTCTCCCCTGCAGGCTGAATCTGGTCACTGCACTCTGTCTCCCCCTGCAGGCTGAATCTGGTCACTGCACTCTGTCTCCCCCTGCAGGCTGAATCTGGTCACTGCACTCTGTCTCCCCCTGCAGGCTGAATCTGGTCACTGCACTCTGTCTCCCCTGCAGGCTGAATCTGGTCACTGCACTCTGTCTCCCCTGCAGGCTGAATCTGGTCACTGCACTCTGTCTCCCCTGCAGGCTGAATCTGGTCACTGCACTCTGTCTCCCCTGCAGGCTGAATCTGGTCACTGCACTCTGTCTCCCCCTGCAGGCTGAATCTGGTCACTGCACTCTGTCTCCCCCTGCAGGCTGAATCTGGTCACTGCACTCTGTCTCCCCCTGCAGGCTGAATCTGGTCACTACACTCTGTCTCCCCCTGCAGGCTGAATCTGGTCACTACACTCTAAAAAAAATACTTTATACTGAAAATATTTGACTCAAAATTGCGATGCGTAATGTACAGGGTGGATGGGGAGGGGGGGAGGTGTTGCAGGGAGGGGGGGGGGAGTACAACCCCCTTGATAATAATCGATTCTGGGCTTTTCTGGACGTTTTTGGCGCCTATTCAATGTTTTTGATTCTTTTTTTTGACGTTTTTGTTGTCTTTCTGGGTTGTTTTTTTTCCCAATACGTTTTTGTCGCCTTTTCTGAGTTTTTTTTTCTCCAAAGTTTTAGGCGCATCCTCCTCCACACAGTTGCTAGTAGCCAAGGAGGACACGGAGGATTAAAAAACATGATGGACTCTTCAGAAGAAGTCATTATCTTCACTGGAGTTTCTGCGCGGTAAAGTCACCGGACGCCACGATCTCCTGAACACAATCACACTGAGAAATCCAGAGAGAGTTGTTCAGATAGAAACCAGGTTTAAGGAGTCTCCCCCTGCTGGAGGTCAGATAGAAACCAGGTTTAAGGAGTCTCCCCCTGCTGGAGGTCAGATAGAAACCAGGTTTAAGGAGTCTCCCCCTGCTGGAGGTCAGATAGAAACCAGGTTTAAGGAGTCTCCCCCTGCTGGAGGTCAGATAGAAAGCAGGTTTAAGGAGTCTCCCCCTGCTGGAGGTCAGATAGAAACCAGGTTTAAGGAGTCTCCCCCTGCTGGAGGTCAGATAGAAACCAGGTTTAAGGAGTCTCCCCTGCTGGAGATCAGATAGAAACCAGGTTTAAGGAGTCTCCCCTGCTGGAGGTCAGATAGAAACCAGGTTTAAGGAGTCTCCCCTGCTGGAGATCAGATAGAAACCAGGTTTAAGGAGTCTCCCCCTGCTGGAGATCAGATAGAAACCAGGTTTAAGGAGTCCCCCCCTGCTGGAGATCAGATAGAAACCAGGTTTAAGGAGTCCCCCCCTGCTGGAGATCCTATAGAAAGCAGGTTTAAGGAGTCTCACCATGCTGGAGATCAGATAGAAACCAGGTTTAAGGAGTCCCCCCCTGCTGGAGATCAGATAGAAACCAGGTTTAAGGAGTCCCCCTGCTGGAGATCAGATAGAAACCAGGTTTAAGGAGTCTCCCCTGCTGGAGATCAGATAGAAACCAGGTTTAAGGAGTCTCCCCCTGCTGGAGGTCAGATAGAAACCAGGTTTAAGGAGTCTCCCCCTACTGGAGGTCAGATAGAAACCAGGTTTAAGGAGTCTCCCCCTGCTGGAGGTCAGATAGAAAGCAGGTTTAAGGAGTCTCCCCCTGCTGGAGGTCAGATAGAAACCAGGTTTAAGGAGTCTCCCCCTGCTGGAGGTCAGATAGAAACCAGGTTTAAGGAGTCCCCCCCTGCTGGAGATCAGATAGAAACCAGGTTTAAGGAGTCCCCCCCTGCTGGAGATCAGATAGAAACCAGGTTTAAGGAGTCTCCCCCTGCTGGAGATCAGATAGAAACCAGGTTTAAGGAGTCTCCCCCTGCTGGAGGTCAGATAGAAACCAGGTTTAAGGAGTCTCCCCCTGCTGGAGGTCAGATAGAAACCAGGTTTAAGGAGTCTCCCCTGCTGGAGGTCAGATAGAAACCAGGTTTAAGGAGTCTCCCCTGCTGGAGATCAGATAGAAACCAGGTTTAAGGAGTCCCCCCCTGCTGGAGGTCAGATAGAAACCAGGTTTAAGGAGTCTCCCCCTGCTGGAGGTCAGATAGAAACCAGGTTTAAGGAGTGTCCCCCTACTGGAGCTCTCTGTCCATTATTTACAGTCAGTGGTTTGGAGCAGTATTTCTCTGGGATTAAGTGTCCCCATGGACCGTTAATATTAAATTATTTATATATATGTATATATATGTGTATGTATGTATGTATGTGTGTGTGTATATATATATATATATATATATATATATATATATGTGTGAATATAAACTAATTATTTGTATGACATGTAAAGTTTGATGTGTGCTGGTATGAGCGCGAGCATGGGCGCGTGTGCATGAGTTCACGCGTGTCCTGCCCTTGTGCTATGATCTGGCGCGTGGACACACACACACACACACACACACACACACACTGCATCTCTCTCAGAGGGAGAGAGAGAGAAGAGGGGAGGCGGAAACCTCCATCTGCCCTGCTCGGTGACCGACCCGTCATCCTCGGGCTCGGGAAAAAAACCCGGATCATACCCTCGCCGTTTCGGTCTGAACCGTTAAAAACAGCGAGAGAGAAACCGAGTGAAAAGGTGACAAAAGAAGAGGCAAAGATCGAGGGAATTCAACATGGAAGAAATCTATAGTCTATATATAGGCTATGCCCCGGACTGCACCACCTCCTCCGCCGCCGCCGCCGCCGCCGCCACCTGCCCTGCCGGTACCGGTAAGTCACGGAGAACCAGATGGGCTGTGAGGGTGTCAGTCCCGGGGCGAGCGAGTGTAGCAATGGCCGGTCATCGATGCTAGCTGACCCGTGAAAAGGACTTTTGAGGTCTTGTGAGGTCGGGTTACTGTTCAGCCATGTTGCAGGAGAGCGCGAGGGATGGGAGGGGGTAACGGTAACCAGGCTCTTGACACCTGCCCTCGTTCTTAGTAACTGGAAAAATACGTAATAAATGTCTAAATTGGCGGTTAAAGGGTACGTTAGATC
Source organism: Percina caprodes (assembly GCA_013375575.1). Classification (NCBI taxonomy): domain Eukaryota; kingdom Metazoa; phylum Chordata; class Actinopteri; order Perciformes; family Percidae; genus Percina; species Percina caprodes. The sequence goes on from JABXJD010000114.1 coordinate 1,664,652, forward strand.
CTTCCGCCATCCCACACCGGGGAATGACTTTTCTGACTCGGTGTGTCGGGGAGTCTGAGTGCCGTTCAGCCATGTTGCAGGAGGAAGGACGGATAACTACCTAACAGCGGGGCTCCGGGAGGGGGGGGGGGGGGAGGGGTGACACCGAGCGAACGGCACCGAGGGGAGGGGGGTTGTGGAGAAACTGGTGCCCGGTCATTTCGGTTCCCCGCGGATGCGGATGCGGTGGCGGCAGCTCGTTCTGTGTCGCCTAGAGACGGAGACAAGAGGCTGAAAGAAACGGGGTCGACGCGGGGCGGTGAACAGGCTGCTCGTTACGTTCATTTTAATTATTTTAATTATTATTAGGCCTGTATTTCTATTTATATATTTTTTGTAAATTTACTAGATTTTTTTTTTTTTTTTTTTTTACCGTAGTTACAGTTTAAGTGTTTTTTTTTAAGTGTTTTATTTTTTGATAAACAATTCAATTACTAATTATTTTATTTGTATATACATTTTATTTTTGAATTTTGATTTTTATGAAGCATAGCTAATTTTAATATACATTTTTATTTATTTATTTTTATATTTCCATATTTTAGTTTTGTTGATTTTTTTTTTTTATATATTTTTCTGCCCTAATATATGATGTATACATATGTACTATTTGTGTAATATTAGGCTAAATATTGTTTTAATTATAGATTCAAAATACATATTTTTTACAATCTTTTTTTATTTTTTAATGAACTCAACCTGCTTGATTGATCAAAATGGGATTTTGTTAAAAACTACAAAAAATTTTTTTTTTATTTGCAATTAACACACATTTATTATATTTTTTAATACAAATTTAATTGGCTGATTATGAGGACATTATGGCTGATAAATATTGTTAAAATATATTTTATTCCGCTGCAGTGCAAGGGGCAAGAAGGGATCAGGAATGTAACAGCTGGTGCAGGTGGAAGCGATTATTGATGATTATTGATCATAACTGGTGATTGTTTGTCTACGGGAAGGTCAGGGCAGGAGACGGCACAGCTGGGTTCGTTACCATGGCGATAACGGGAACGATTTATCCCTTTATTATTGGATCATATCCATTCAATAATTTATTCATTCACAGATTCACTTTGTTCATATTCCTTTTCTTCATCCCTCCCTCCCTCCCTCCCTCCCTCTTGTTCTCTCCATCCTCTCTTGTCCTCTCTCGCCCTTCATCCTCGCTGTCTCTGTTTCCTCTGTCAATCCATCTTCTCTCCTCCCTCTGCCCTCTTTCACCTCCTTTCTCTCCATCCATCTCTTTCTCTCTCTTTCAGGTCAATGAGAGCAAGCAACAGCAAACCCTCCCTCGCTTTCTCTCTCTTCCTATATCTCTCCTTCTCTTCTCTACGATGCTCTCCTCACTTCCACGCAGTCGTCCTTTTTTAGCCTCCTCCTCTTCTTCCTCCTCTTTCTTTTCTCTTTCCCTCCTCTCTTCTTAGTTTTGACTCCCTTTCTTTTTTACAAACACACACGCCGGAAAATGAAGCGTGGGTCGAGTGTGTTGCAGCCTCCCCCTGATGCAGCCAAACGACACACACACCCTGCAAACACACACACAGAGACACACACCAGCGGTGACGATGATGCAACCACCCAGCACACGACCCCGGACGCACACGCCACAGGTTCGAGTCCCTTCCCAGCAGCCACCTCTCTCTTCAGCCCCGATGTCAGCACCAAGATGGCTTCTGACCTCCTCATCAGGCTGTCAGGTAACACACACACACACACACACACACACATATGGAGACACACACACACACACACACACACACACGGAGGGACACACACACACACACAGAGGGACACACGGATACACACACACACACACACACACACACATGGACGGACACACACACACACACACGCGCGCGCACACACACACACACACACACACACACACACACACACACACACACAGGGACACACACACACACACACACACGGAGGGACACACACACACACACACACACGGAGGGACACACACACACACACACACACGGAGGGACACACAGACACACACACAAACACACACACACAGACACACACGGGCAGTCACACACATACGGACACACAAACACACACGGCACAGGGACACACACACGGAGGTACACACAGACACAAACAAACACAACACACACACAAACACACACACAGACACATTCACACACGGACACACACATACGGACACTCACATCCACACACACGGACACACACATACGGACACTCACACACACACACACACACACATGCATACACTCAAACGTAATATACAGTGTATTAATCAATCATGTAATTGACATAAAATGAATCAATGATACTTTAGATTACTGATGAATAATGTATGTAATTGATCAGGTGAACATGTAAAGCTGTATCATCTTCTCAGATGCCACAGGGGACATTTTATACTTATTAATACTTTAACTACATTTCCATATTTTTACCGATGGACGTAGTGTGCAGAGTTGGTGCGGTGATCAGGATGTAATATGAACTCTCTCTCTCTTTCCTCAGAGGCGACCCAGAAGGCCCAGATGCATCCTGGGAGGCAGGCGGAGGCGGAGCCTCAGAGGCGCGAGGCGCTGCCGGAGGTGCGGGGGGGTCAGCAGGACGAGCCCGGCCTCGCTCTCTCACCGGACGGCCCCGGGGCGAGTCCCGAGCCGCCGTCACTCTCACACACACCTGACGGTACCGCCGCCACGGACACACTGGCTTCAGACCTGCTGAGGAAACTGGCAGGTACTGTGTGTGTGTGTGTGTGTGTGTGTGTGTGTGTGTGTGTGTGTGTGTGTGTGTTTCCACGTGTGTGGGTGGGT
>JABXJD010000114.1:1677500-1697500 GCA_013375575.1 Percina caprodes
ACTTGTCTCCTCTTCTTCCCCTCTCTCCTCATCCTCTCTCCTTCTTTCCTCTGTCCCCCTTTCCTCCTCCCTCCCTTTTTCTGTTTCTTCTCTCAAATTGTCTCCTCATGCTCTCTCCTTCTTTCCTCTGTCCCCCTTTCCTCTTCTCTCCCTTTTTCCTTGTTTCTTCTCTCAAATTGTCTCCTCTATTTCCCCCTCCCCTCCTCTCCCCTCCCCTCCCTCTTCTCTCCATCCTCTGGACTTTTAAAGTGATGGATGTAAAGCTCTGTAAAGTATCCGAGGTACTGTCCCTCCGCACTATGTATGAGAATGTCAATCAGCTCTTGTTATGCTCAATGCACTGAAACACAAAGATAAGGAACGTTTTGAATTTATTCAACTTTTTTGCATCATGCTCGTGATTTTCGCTGCATTCCTGCCTGCCGTCATATAATCACTGAACTCTTAGCTATTTAACTGTGTGACATATTTATTGCCTGTCTCTCTCGTCCTTCAGAAACCTGCACTCAAAAGGATCCTCCCGTCACACGTTTTAACACGTTCCTGTAAGGATCAGGGGAAGACGTGCAGAAAATCGTCACATGTCGGATTCGGAGCGCTTTGACCTCTGCGTTGACCTCTGCGTTGACATGGCGACCGGTAGGCGGAGGATGTTCCCGGACGTTACCGTTAACTACGTCATGTAAACAGGAAGTCCGATAGAAGCGGCTAGTTCAACCCCTTATCTTGATAGATAGGAGAGGCTAAAAACAACAACACATGTTTTAACGTTGATTATTAGGAAAGAAACCATCAACACTGGTTGGCTGGTCTAGCTTTTGTTATTTTGGTTTTATTGTGCAGAAAATCACTCAGAAGATAATCTAAAAATCAGCCGGGAGGGTGAGGGAAGTTCACTTAAAACCTCAAATGTTGAGCTCACGGTGGAGCTACTAGCCCAGTGGCTAGAAATGGCGATAGGTGTAAACCGAGTCCTGGGTATCCTGCTCTGTCTTTGAGAAAATGAAAGCTCAGATGGGCCGATCTGGAATCTTGCCCCTTATGAGGTCATAAGGGGCAAGGTTACCTCCCCTTTCTCTACTTTGCCCGCCCAGAGAATTTGCCCCCCCCACCCCATGAGAGCGAGACATCATGGCTTTCAAACAAGCAAAGTGGCAGTTGGTCAAGGCCATTTTGGGAAAGAGACTTCAGATCCAGTATTAGGGGACCACTAAGGTCTATATAAAAGAGACTTCAGATACAGTATTAGGGGACCACTAAGGTCTATATAAAAGAGACTTCAGATACAGTATTAGGGACCACTAAGGTCTCTATAAAGAGACTTCAGATACAGTATTAGGGGACCACTAAGGTCTATATAAAGAGACTCCAGATACAGTATTAGGGGACCACTAAGGTCTATATAAAGAGACTCCAGATACAGTATCAGGGACCACTAAGGTCTATATAAAAGAGACTTCAGATACAGTATTAGGGGACCACTAAGGTCTATATAAAAGAGACTTCAGATACACTATTAGGGGACCACTAAGGTCTATATAAAAGAGACTTCAGATACACTATTAGGGGACCACTAAGGTCTATATAAAAGAGACTTCAGATCCAGTATTGGGGACCACTAAGGTCTATATAAAAGAGACTTCAGATACACTATTAGGGGACCACTAAGGTCTATATAAAAGAGACTTCAGATCCAGTATTGGGGACCACTAAGGTCTATATAAAAGAGACTTCAGATCCAGTATTGGGGACCACTAAGGTCTATATAAAAGCATCTCCAAAAACCAGCAAATGTTCACATTTGTGAAACTGGAGCTACTGATTTTGTGTTGATTAATCACTAATCAAAGTTGATAATAATCAAATCAGTTTCACGTTGTTATTTAACATCAACACACGGGTGTCGGTCCGTCCTCCGCCGCGTCGTCTCTGAGGATTTTCGAGGGTTCGAGGTTTCTGGAGGACAGTGATGATATATTTCTAATATTTGTGTTGTATATTGATAATGTATTTGTGTTTCCACATAACAACATGAGGCTCTTTAAGAGTCTAAAACTGTCTTAATTTAAAGTTGCACTTAATGTCGTTTTGCTGAGACAAAAAAAAAAAAAAAAAGTCATTTTTAGAATATTTACACCGAAAATCACCCGCTCTGCAGCTTTGGTCCAGGGTCGTTTTCCTGAAAACGCAGACCGTGATGTCACTTCCTGTTCCTTAGGGGCGGGTCAGACACTCTGAACGTATCAACCGTCAAACGTAGTGTACAAAAAAAACATTTTAATAAGTGTTATTTATTATATTATGAAAAAATTAAATAATTTCTGCGCCCAATTTCAATAATTGCTCCTCCTGTTCTGTAGAGGGCAGCAAAAACCTTTCAGTGCGTTTTGTCACGCAATTATATCACAGAACAAATGTCCTTTGGTGCTTCTCATGTCGCTTGAATTGCCTCCTTGCCTCCTCCACTTGCCTCCTTTCCTTGCGTCTTAGTCCCTCCCACCGCAGACCGATCTCATGAAACGGCGCATGTACGACACGCCCATTCGTACGCCATTATTGTCGCGTTACGAAGACACATACTCGCTTTTTGGCGTGTTTATCGACGCCGTTTGGCATCCTTTGACTTCCGTTACCTTGCGACTGCGTGTGAATTTACGCCGTAGCGGGCGTGGAAGGGAGAAAATCTTGTTCAGCCGAGGACCGAGGAGTCGAGGAGCTGTCACATAAGGGACATGAGAGGCAGCCGGTTACCTTTCCCGTTCCCTCGCCGCTTGAATTAATCCAGTTTTGTATAATTTTGTGAGAGAAAAAGAGTTTAAAGACAAACGTATAAAAGGCAGCGCACGTCTGAAGGTCAGAAACGTTAAAGGTTTTCTTTTTATTGGCGAGAAACATACAAAAAGTTTTTCATATGTGGAATGATACGTTACCTACACACATCAATACCTGCCACATATCATTAACCCTCGTGTTGTCCTGGGGGTCAAATTTGACCCGTTTCCAAGTTTTTTTAGAATCAGAAATACGGGAGGTCAAAAATGTCGAACAAGGTGACAAAACAAGGGGAAAAAAGCATAATAAATATTGGAAAAAGTGACAAAAACAACGAAAAAAACACTGGAAGTGTCAAAAACTGGAAAAAAACGGCTAAAATGTTGAAAAAGTGACAAAAACTACAAAAACAAACACTGGAAGTGTCAAAAACTTTGGAAAAAAACGGCTAAAATGTCGAAAAAGTGACCAAACATGGCAATAAAAGCGTAAAAACTAATGGAAAAAGTGACAAAAACAACGAAAAAAACACTGGAAGTGTCAAAAACTGGAAAAAACGGCTAAAATGTCGAAAAAATGACAAAACTTGGGAATACAAGCGTAAAAACTATTGGAAAAAGTGACAAAAACTACAAAAAAAAACACTGGAAGTGTCAAAAACTTTGGAAAAAACGGCTAAAATGTTGAAAAAGTGACAAAACATGGGAATAAAAGCGTGAAAACTATTGGAAAAAGTGACAAAAACTAAGAAAAAAAACACGAAGTGTCAAAAACTTTGGAAAAAAACTATTATTTACATGTTTCCGGGTGTCCTCGGGTCAAATCTTTCCCATTTTACCTAAAGTTTCTATATCAGAAATATTAGTTTCTTTCAACCAAAATATCCAAAACGGTCCATGAAATAGACTGATCCCACGAAACAGCGCATGTGTGACACGACAGTTCATATGCCATTATTGGCATGTTATCCAGACGCATATTCGTTTTTTAGCAAGTCAAGTTTATTTCATCCATAAAAATGGAAATTACAGTGCTCACACTCGCCATCATACCCATAAAAACTAGAGAATGTGGCGATAACACGCGTGTGCATGTACACGCAGAGAGCTCAACATGCGTCCAGATAACACGCCACTTGGTTTAACCCTCGTGTTGTCCTCCCGGGTTAAAAAACTGACAAAACTTGACATTTTCGTCCCTTTTTCAGACTTTTTTAAGTTTTCACCAACAGCACCGTACTAGTTTTACTACTTTAGGGAATTCTTGGTCAATAACCGTCATTTATATAGAATTATGCCTAATATTTGAGTTAAAAAAGCAGAAATTATGAATTATTTGGACTAATAGTTTAGATCAGAGGAATGAAAGTGATCAGTTGTATTTATAAAGAGCGTTTTAAGGAATCTAATCCATGTTTTTGGGGTAATTTGGTTAAGAAGAAACTCATATTTCAGATATAGACATTTTTTAAAGGGGTCAGATTTGACCCGGGACAACAGGAGGGTTAAAGGGGTCAGATTTGACCCGAGGGCAACAGGAGGGTTAAAGGGGTCAGATTTGACCCGAGGGCAACAGGAGGGTTAAAGGGGTCAGATTTGACCCGAGGGGACAACAGGAGGGTTGAGAAAGTCGGCGTGTATGTTTACGCGAATTCACGATGTCATGTTGGAAATTGCATTTGAAGAAAAAGAAAAAATCGCCAAACAACGTAAGAAGTGACAAAAGACTTGGAAAAAAACCTGATAAAAACGTTGGAAAAGGACCAAAAGTGTCGAGAAAAAAACACGTTTTTATTTTATATTTTAACCCCAGAAAAACCAAAAGTTCGCGGCCGACCGGAAGCCGACCAAACGGTTAAAATAAAGAGGGAAAACACGTCTGCTGTAGAAAGAAAAACACAGATTATTGTTTTTATTGTTTCCATATTTTATTTACAGGTTTATTTTTACGTATTTAACGTTAACACAACAAGATCAACACATTCGCTCTGATTGTGTTCATCATTTTTTGTATTTAATACTCGTATTGCTTGATTTGAACTGTGACATATATGGTGTTATTATTATTATTATTATTATTATTATTATTATTAGCCTACAGTTTCCATTCCTGGCTCACTGAAGTCGCACTGAGAGGGTGAATTCATGAAAGCTTTGTAAAACCAGAATACAATTTGCACATTACAACAAATAAAAGTTTAATAAAATCACATATTTTTACTGCTTTTCCTTTCTGTAGAAGAATAAAGTTCAATCTTAAAGGAACACGCCGACTTATTGGGACTTCACCGTATTCACCGTGTCCCCCAGAGTTGGATAGGTCCGGACATAACGTCACTGTGTCCACGTTCGGACACTTATTGGCTAATATTCTATCAAAATATCTGTTAAAATACGAATATAAATGATCTATTTACGTTTTAAGTTCATTTAATGGTGTAAAACTATCGTGTGACTTCTTACCTTTCTAATGGTGTATAGTTTTAACTTGTTACGTTAGCTTTTACTCTACAAGAGCCGGCTAAAGGACGTTATTGCCGATAATTAGTTAAGGAAAGTCCCATCAATGCCGTCAACACTACTGGATCTTACTTCTGTCCTTTCCAATATAATAGCACGCTTCAACGACTCTGAATTATGCAATAAGAGCTCCTTAATGTCCAGTTCAGTACAAATAGAGGAGGGAAATTCATCGTCCGAGCGTTCTTACGTCTTTCCCTCATTTCATATTCTAATTAGACATCTAAACGTCCATGTGCATATAGGACAATAATAATAATAATAATCTTTATTTGTAGAGCACTTTTCAAAAACAAGTTACAAAGTGCTTTAACAAGTGTAATGAGACAATTAATACAAAAAGATAAAAGCATGAAAAACATTTAAAGACTAAAATACAGATAAATATAAAATTCCTAAAATGCAATACAATAAAAGTGATAAAATAAAGTCAAATAAGATCGGGAAAGGCTCTCCTATAAAAGTATGTTTTAAGAAGGGACTTAAAAGAGTTTCAGCTGACCTGGTCTCCTCAGGCAGGCTGGTCCAGAGCCTCGGGGCCCTGACCCCCTTTAGTTGTCAGTCGAGACTCTGGACCAGATAGCAGACCTCTGCTCGTGGATCTCAAGGTGCGTGCTGGTGTATACGGGACTAAAAGGTCAGAAATATAACACGGCGACAGGCCATGAAGAGCTTTAAAAGTGATCAATAGAGTTTTAAAGTCAATTCTAAAACATAGTGTAATGAAGCTGAAACAGGAGTCATGTGGTCCTATGTCTTAGTTCTGGTTACCAGCCTGGCAACTGAGTCCTGGACAGTCTGGATCCATCAATAGATTTTTGGGTTAAACAGGTGAAAAGGCTGTTGCAATAATCCAGGCGTGATGAGATGAAGGCGTGTAAAATGCATTTTACGACGCCATTTTTAGCGAGTGGCGTCCCAACGTGGACACGGTGACGCTAGCTTCTCATCTCCATGCACCCACCGCTAGCCTAGCCTAGCTTAGCATAGATTATATTATACTTTATACGACATTTCCTTATTACAGCAGCATTTTCTTTCTTTTTTTCAATAAAACAATCAAACAACACACAAGAAAAACAGGCCAACAACAACCAATGAGCAGAAGGTAGACTGAAAGTAAAGTGGCGTTAAATAAAGGTATTTTAAAATGTGGTTGCTATGATACAAGAAACAATATTGCGGTGTAAGTAAGTGAGGTTAAAATTAAATTGAATATGTAATTAAAGTAATAAAGCAAAAGACCATAAATAATATTGAAAAAGTAAGTACTTGTAATGGAAAACTATAAATACAGATAATACAGATATACAGAAAGTGTGTGGAGTATGGAAGCAAATAAGAGACATAAGTCTTTGAATTTTAACAGCCACTGAATACTTAATATTGAAATATTTTATTTTGAAAATTATGTATGAATTTTAGCTGTCAAATTTGACCAACTGTAATCTATTTTATCTGAAATTCTACAAGAAATTCAGGTTTTTAAAATGGAAACCAAGAATTTTCATATTTAAATTTCAAACAGGTGAATTCAGCACAAATAAATTCAGATACATAATTTTCAAAATAAAATATCTCAATATTAAGTATTCAGTGGCTGTTAAAATTCAAAGACTTATGTCTCTTATTTGCTTCCATAGTGGAAACTACAACATTATCAGGTGGTGCAGGTAGGGTGACCACCTGCTAATAAGCCCAAGGGGGGACAAGGGGTATGTTTCTGAGGGACAATGTGGGACTGGCGCAGCGGTGCCCCCCACCCCACGGGCAGACTCACTTATACTATGCACGCGGGACGGGTGGTCACCCTAGGTGCAGGTGTTGTAGAGTCTGACAGCGGCCGGGATGAATGATGCTAGATGCTACTAGCCTACAGCTCCCAGTAGGAGACAAAACAACACCAACATGTTCCTATTTCACATTGTATAGTCACAGCGTGTGCAAATAACAAGGTCACATGGGACCTCATACATACTGGGAACTATTCTCAGAAGCCGAAGCACTGCTGCTCTGTAATAATAACTCAACAACATCAACAACATCATACAATTTTGGAAATATGTGTTCGCAACGTATTCAACAAGAACACCAGTACATAACGTGTACATATGGTCATTAATATGTAATAACAGTCTACAAGTGTGTAAGTGACGTGTGCCAGAAACAAACCTAAATAGCCAACAGACTAAAGAAGAGATACATGAACAGGTAATTTTAACTTTAGTTTGAGTAAAGTGGTGAACTTTTTGAAGTCAATTGACTCACACAGTTGTGTAGCCCCGTACCCGTACACCCATGCCCCGTACCCGTACATCCATGCCCCGTACCCGTACACCCATGCCCCGTACCCGTACACCCATGCCCCGTACCCGTACACCCATGCCCCGTACCCGTACATCCATGCCCCGTACCCGTACATCCATGCCCCGTACCCGTACATCCATGCCCCGCACCCGTACATCCATGCCCCGTACACCCATGCCCCGTACCCGTACATCCATGCCCCGTACCCGTACATCCATGCCCGTACCCGTACATCCATGCCCCGCACCCGTACATCCATGCCCCACATCCATGCCCTGCACCCACATCCATGCCCGTACCCGTACATCCATGCCCGCACCCGTACATCCATGCCCCGTACCCGTACATCCATGCCCCGTACATCCATGCCCCGTACACCCATGCCCCGTACCCGTACATCCATGCCCCGTACATCCATGCCCCGTACCCGTACACCCATGCCCCGTACCCGTACACCCATGCCCCGTACACCCATGCCCCGTACCCGTACATCCATGCCCCGCACCCGTACATCCATGCCCGTGCACCGTACATCCATGCCCCGCACGTACATCCATGCCCCGTACCCGTACATCCATGCCCCGTACATCCATGCCCCGTATCCGTACATCCATGCCCCGTACCCGTACATCCATGCCCCGTACCCGTACATCCATGCCCCGTACATCCATGCCCCGTACCCGTACATCCATGCCCCGTACATCCATGCCCCGTACCCGTACATCCATGCCCCGTACCCGTACATCCATGCCCCGTACACCCATGCCCCGTACCCGTACATCCATGCCCCGTACATCCATGCCCCGTACCCGTACATCCATGCCCAGTACATCCATGCCCAGTACATCCATGCCCAGTACATCCATGCCCAGTACATCCATGCCCAGTACATCCATGCCCCGCACCCGTACATCCATGCCCCGTACCCGTACATCCATGCCCCGCACCCGTACATCCATGCCCAGTACATCCATGCCCAGTATCGTACATCCATTTTAGTTAGTTTTGCAAACAGTTTTAGTCATGTTTTTTTTTTTAACGCCTTGTTTTTATTTTTATTTCAGTTCACGACATTGTTTTTTCCCACCTAGTTTTCGTTATTTTGCTTGTTTTCGTTAACGATTGTAACCTTGGTTGTGAGTTAATATCGACGCAGATTAGTCCTGCTGCTGGAGCCAGAACTCTTGTGTTGTCTTAAAAAGCAGCTTAGAAAATTAAGACGTAGCCGTGTGGATGTCAATGTTCGCCGCACGCACACACACACACACACACACACACACACACACACACACACACACACACACACGCAGCAGCTGCACTGAAACACATGTTGTTTTGAATGTTTCTCTAATCATCAACAACGCTGCTGACAGCTGATTTCTGCCTGGTCTTATTTCATTTTTTAACATTTTATTTCCACACAAAGAAATATGAAATAACAAAAACAAAATCCCCATCTAATTTGCATTTTTTACAGTATATTTTTTTACATTTTTTTTTACATTTTTCTCCGCTGTATCCTGTTACTGTTTGAAGCAGCAATGATCAATAAAGTTTGATTTCATCTGACTCATACTTTACTCCTCATGAGTGCAGGAAGCTCATGTTACAGAGAAATCTAACCTGCTTACTGGTGCAGGGATTTCACTCACTCTATGCAGTAGTAAGAGTATTTCTCACTGGTACTACTACTGTTTAATACTACAGCGTTGTATAATTGTGTATAAAAGCAGAATCGCTCTGATTTTCATCAGAAATTGGAGAAAATGTGAGTTTAAGAGGCGCTTTAGAGCAAAATCAGGGATGAAGGTCACTCGCAAACCGAGTGGGAGGATAAGTGTCAATCGCCATGGGTCCTGTCCCCCCCGCCCCCTCCTCTCCTCTGCGGTTGCCACGGTTACCTAGCGGTGTTGTGGGTCTTCGTGGCGGGCGGCGAGCAGGAGGTCTGTGCTTTGGCCGGAAGCGGCTCGGCTCAAATCATCAGGCAGCGTGAAACACACAGAAGGTCTTCATTTATTATAAGGAGATTACACAGGGATGTGGAACACACACACACACACACACATGTACACATGTACACACACGCACACACACACACACACACACACACACACACGTACACAGAGACACACACACACACACACACACACATACACGCACACACACACACACACACACACACACGTACACAGAGACACACACACACAGACACACACATGTACACACACACACACACACACACAGACACAGAGACACACACAGACACACGTACACAGAGACACACACACACACGTACACACACGTACACACACACACACACACATGTACACACACACACACACGTACACACACGTACACACACACACACACTTGTACACACGTACACACACGCACACACACACACACACACACGTACACAGAGACACACACACACACACACACGTACACAGAGACACACACACACACACACACACACACACACACACACACACAGAGAGACACATACACAGAGACACACACAAACACAGAGACACACACAAACACACACGCATGCACAGAGACACACACGCACAGAGACACACACACAGACTCGCACACACACACACACGCATGCACAGAGACACGCACAGACACCTACATACGCTCAGAGACACGCACACACAGAGACTCACACACACACACTCATGCACGCACAGAGACACACAAACACACTCACACACTCACTCACACACGCATGCACAGAGACACACACACTCACACCCTCACAGAGACACACACACACACAGAGACACACGCACAGACACATACATACACTCAGGGACCCGCACACACACACACCCACACACGCATGCACAGAGACACACATAGAGACACACACACGTGCAGAGACACACACACACATCCATATGGTGTTGAAGAGAAGATGTGAAAGAAGAGGGGAAGAAAGAAAAGAAGCAGAGAGAAAAAGGTGAAAAGGAGATTTAAAGAAAACAGCTGAAGAAGAAAAGATAAAAAGAAAAGAGACAATCACTTTCTTCTCTTCAAAGGTTGAAGGTCAAGGCCTGAAAGAGAAGAGAGGTCAAGGTCGTTTGTTTCCTTTTATCCATTTCCCAATTATTCCTTAGAGGTTTTCTGGGAAAACGTACAATAATTATATAATTCAGGTATTTATAAAGAAAATAAATAGACTAAAAGTATATAAAAAAACATTATTTCCTATAAAAACTTCTAGAAAATATTTAGGAAATGTTGATTAATTCTTTTCCAGTATTATATAACATGATGTTCAGTATTTCTTTCTAAGCAATTAATTTTATATTTTAATTTACTTTATTGTGTTTTATTTTGAAAAACATGAGTTAAGTTCTGATCTATAATTTCATTTTATTCTGAAAATAAAGCTGTGGAATTTAACTTACATTTACTAACTAATAATGTTCCTGTAACCCTTTATAATGAGTCTCAAGCTCCTCATTATTTTATAGATACTGAACTGTGTCATTATTATTATTATTATTATTATATTATTTTATAGATACTGAACTGTGTCATTATTATTATTATTATTATTATTATTATTATTATTATATTATTTTATAGATACTGAACTGTGTCATTATTATTATTATTATTATTATTATTATATTATTATTTTATAGATACTGAACTGTGTCATTATTATTATTATTATTATTATTATTATATTATTTTATAGATACTGAACTGTGTCATTATTATTATTATTATTATTATTATTATATTATTTTATAGATACTGAACTGTGTCATTATTATTATTATTATTATTATTATATTATTTTATAGATACTGAACTGTGTCATTATTATTATTATTATTATTATTATTATTATATTATTTTATAGATACTGAACTGTGTCATTATTATTATTATTATTATTATTATATTATTTTATAGATACTGAACTGTCATCATTATTATTATTATTATTATTATTATTATTATATTATTTTATAGATACTGAACTGTGTCATTATTATTATTATTATTATTATTATATTATTTTATAGATACTGAACTGTGTCATTATTATTATTATTATTATTATTATTATTATTATATTATTTTATAGATACTGAACTGTGTCATTATTATTATTATTATTATTATTATTATATTATTTTATAGATACTGAACTGTGTCATTATTATTATTATTATTATTATTATTATTATTATATTATTTCATAGATACTGAACTGTGTCATTATTATTATTATATTATTTCATAGATACTGAACTGTGTCATTATTATTATTATTATTATATTATTTCATAGATACTGAACTGTGTCATTATTATTATTATTATTATTATTATATTATTTTATAGATACTGAACTGTCATTATTTTGAGATCTTATTGTTGTTTTTGTTGTTATTTTAAGAAAAGTTATTAAATTGTTATTTTAAGAAAGTTTCTCGTTCTCACAGGACGATCTTTTCTTTTCATGACATTGGCTAAAGTGGCCTGTTGATTTTATTTAACCATCGTGTTGTCCTCCAGGGACAGAAAGGGACAAAATCTTGACATTTTTGTCCCTTTTTCAGACTTTTTTTTAGGTTTTCACCAACACCACCTTACTAGTTTTACTACTTTTTGGGAATTCATGGTCAATAATTCTCATTTATATTGAATTAAACCTAATATTTGAGTTAAAAAAGCAGAAATTATGAATTATTTTGACTAATAGTTAAGATCAGAGGAATGAAAGTGATTAATTGTATTTATAAAGAGCGTTTTAAGGAATCTAATCCATGTTTTTGTGGTAATTTGGTTAAAAAGAAACTCATATTTCAGATATAGATGTTTTTTAAAGGGTTCAGATTTGACCGAGAGGACAACAGGAGGGTTAAAGGGGTCAGATTTGACCCGAGAGGACAACAGGAGGGTTAAAGGGGTCAGATTTGACCCGAGAGGACAACAGGAGGGTTAAAGGGGTCAGATTTGACCCGAGAGGACAACAGGAGGGTTAAAGGGGTCAGATTTGACCCGAGAGGACAACAGGAGGGTTAAAGGGGTCAGATTTGACCCGAGAGGACAACAGGAGGGTTAAAGAGGTCAGATTTGACCCGAGACAACAGGAGGGTTAAAGGGGTCAGATTTGACCCGAGACAACAGGAGGGTTAAAGGGGTCAGATTTGACCCGAGAGGACAACAGGAGGGTTAAAGGGGTCAGATTTGACCCGAGAGGACAACAGGAGGGTTAAAGGGGTCAGATTTGACCCGAGAGGACAACAGGAGGGTTAAAGGGGTCAGATTTGACCCGAGAGGACAACAGGAGGGTTAAAGGGGTCAGATTTGACCCGAGAGGACAACAGGAGGGTTAAAGGGGTCAGATTTGACCCGAGAGGACAACAGGAGGGTTAAAGGGGTCAGATTTGACCCGAGAGGACAACAGGAGGGTTAGAGGGGTCAGATTTGACCCGGGACAACAGGAGGGCTAAAGGGGTCAGATTTGACCCGAGAGGACAACAGGAGGGTTAAAGGGGTCAGATTTGACCCGAGAGGACAACAGGAGGGTTAAAGGGGTCAGATTTGACCCGAGAGGACAACAGGAGGGTTATATATACAACGTGTGTTTTAGACAAAGATTTTATTCAGACTTTTACTTTGTAGAAAAACAGGAAATGCTGTGACGCGCTTTGTCTAACTTGACACCGTAGAAGAAGAAGAAGAAGAAGAAGAAGAAGGGGTGTGTTGCTAGGCTGCTAGTTGCTGCTAACTGCGAGCTAAAAGTTGGCTGTACTACTTTCACTTTCTGGCAGACGGGAGTACCCTCTCGGGGATGAGTCGGGCTTCCTGGGAAACGAAACTAAGCGCCGCCATTGTTGTCTTTGACGCTCGTTGGAGCGTAGAAGTGGATTTTAACACACTTTGGCGCCGATATTGACAACGCCGGTGACGTTAAACACGCAGGTCGCGTTATTTCGCCAACTAGCTAGCTCCAGCGCCTAGCGTCCGCTAGCATGAACGGCGGCGGAAGCATGCAAAGTAATGATGAAAGGGGAGCAGAGAAACAAATGGATGACTACCTGAAGGGAATGGGTTTGCATCGGAAGAAGATTGCCAAAGACGGCTCGTGCTTGTTTCGGGCTGTCGCCGAGCAGGTAACGCGATACAACTAGTAGAAACAGGCTAGTTCCTAACTAGCTCAACTTAGCACAGGTAACAGGGCTGGGCTTGGTCAGGTTGTTGTGCTAATGCGGGCTAGCAAGTGTGTCGTAATGTTAGCCGAATAAAGGCTAGCTTGAGTAAGAAGGTTGTCAGCGGACTTCCGAAGCTAATAGTTAACATTTAAGAACTTTACACTTAAAATGAAGTTAAATTTGTCACTTTTCTAAATGGGTTTCTGGATGTGGGAGTTAGAGTGTTAGTGACACAGCGATAAAGTTTCGTCTTTTATTGTAAAGATCTGTTTTAAGTATAGATGGTGAATTTACACTGCGATTTTAATATGTAAGACAGACATAGATCCAAAAGACAAATGCACGTGTGTGTGTGTGTGTGTGTGTGTGTGTGTGAGTGTGTGTGTGTGTGTGACAGTGTGTGAGAGTGTGTGTGTGACAGTGTGTGTGTGTGAGAGTGTGTGAGAGTGAGAAAAACGACAAATAAAGTAAACAAGGTATAATTAAGGAACAAATTCAATTTTATATATATATATATATATATATATATATATATGTGTGTGTGTGTGTGTGTGTATATATATATATATATATATATATCAAAATTGTCTGTGAGGCACTCTAACAGGAAAAATCAAAAGCCTTTATTGTTATGCTTAGTCATCTTAAATATATAATATTTATATATAATATATATGTATATTTAAGATATATAAATAAGTCTTTACAGAAAATAGTATTTGTAATTTTTTTGCGTAAAATGTGACTTAAAAAAAAGATTAAAACAATAACTTGATAATCAAAATAGTTGCTTATTAATCTTCTGATCAATGGGTTAATTATTTCAGCTTTAACCGGCAACAAATTTCATCGTTGCACGCGGCGTGCACACCGGCCGAGCAAGCTCTTAAAACTGGTTTAACAAGAAATCATGGATTTATACAGTACAGGCCAGAAGTTTGGACACACCTTCTCATTCAATGCGTTTCCTTTATTTTAACGACTATTTACATTGTAGATTATCACTGAAGGCATCAAAACTATGAATGAACGCATGAGGAATTATGTACTTAACCCTTATGTTGTCCTCGGGTCAAATTTGACCCATTTACAGTTTTTTCATCACATAAAATGGGCCTTCAAAATAAGTTGAAAATGTCATCATTAGAAATATCACACAACTTTGGAAAAAACATCAAAAAAAGGACCCACAACATTGAAAAAGTGACAAAAATGTGATCACTTTTTCATGGTTGATGGGAAGACAACACAAGGGTTAATACAAAAGTGTGAAATAACTGAAAATATATCTTGTAGTTTCTACGAAGTAGCCCCCCTTTGCTCTGATTACTGCTTTGCACACCCTCGGCATTCTCTTGATGACGTTTTAGACACAGAAATGGTGTTAACGGCCCAAAATGATGTGAAAAGGAGACACAGAACTACCACAAAGAGACTCAAACTGACTGCTAAGAGACGCCAGATGACCTCAGGGAGACAAAACAACCCCAAAGGACCCAAAAGCGACACAACATGGCTACAAAGACACATAAAATGTCTCATACGTACACCTAAGTCTTCCACAAAGCCGTATTTCACTTTCTGTGTGAGTGTTAACGGCCGTGATATTAACTGTTGACCTTTGACCCCGTTTAAGGTGCTGCATTGCCAGAGCCTTCACACTAAAGTCCGGGCCGAGTGTGTGGAGTTCCTGAAGGAGAACAGAGAGAGCTACGAGGCGGTATGTGCACCGTCGCCTGACACCAGATAACACAATCTCACACTCAGCCCTCCACCATTGCAGGGTTTTTCCGGGCTCAGAATGGGCTTTTTGGGACACACACACACACACACACACACACACACACACACACACACACACACATTACGTGTGATTTAATGTGTGTGGTTTATGCTTCTACAAACGTACATTTGGACACACGGACGACACGCCATAGCCTGACGTGCACCTCTCCAAAAATGTAACTACTCGTTGTGGCGACGCATATCTCTCGGCCGTGGTTTGGTAGCGTTGCAACAGGGGACACACACACACACACACACATACACACACACACACCATGGTCAAAAAGAACAGGGGAGACACACACACACACACACATAATGGTCAGAAAGAACAGGGGAGACACACACACACGCACACCATGGTCAAAAAGAACAGGGGAGACACACACACACACCGTGGTCAGAAAGAACAGGGGAGACACACACACACACACACACACACCATGGTCAGAAAGAACAGGGGAGACACAAACACACACACACACACCTTGGTCAGAAAGAACAGGGGAGACACACACACACACATAATGGTCAGAAAGAACAGGGGAGACACACACACACACATAATGGTCAGAAAGAACAGGGGAGACACACAAACACACACACACCATGGTCAAAAAGAACAGGGGAGACACACAAACACACACACCTTGGTCAGAAAGAACAGGGGAGACACACACACACACACACACACACACACACCTTGGTCAGAAAGAACAGGGGACACACACACACACATAATGGTCAGAAAGAACAGGGGAGACACAAACACACACACCGTGGTCAGTAAGAACAGGACACACACACAGGCACACAGACACACACACACACATTCAGACACGCACACAGGCACACACACACACTGGGAGAGAGCGTGAGTCAGAGAGAAACAGGCGATCTGTAGAGCGGAGAGGAGAAGGATCACTTTGTTTTCCCGGGCGGAGGAATGCCGGCCGCGTGATCGGGACGAGTTTACGCTTCCCGGCTATTTGCGGCGTGCGGCGTTTCCCCGGCAACCGTCGCATTAAATGTGACTCACCGGCAGACGCGTCTTGAAAGGTCAGAGTGTGTCTGTAATGTCTTGTGTAGAGCTGTAGCAACTGCAAATGTCGATTTAAAAAAAAAAAAAGACACACGATTGAACGAAGGGTCGGTGATGTCATTTCAGTGAGACGATGATGTCACGATTGTTAACCCGCCGAGTCTCGTCCGGCATGTCGCCGCGTTGCATTCTGGTCTGTTTATGAGCACCCGAAGGTGCAGAAATCTGCCTTTTTCTCCCAGAATGACTGACCCCCGAAACCAGAAGTTTACCACTGAAGCTTTGAAATGTTTTTCTGGGCCGTGCAGTTAATCCAGTTTCTGATTTTTAGCTCCGAAGGATCACAACAACAACAACAACAACAACAACAACAACAACGTTGAGAAAAAACTATTAATTTGCACGTTGTGCTTTGCAAGTAAATAGTTTTCTCTGTTAATTAGTTAGATTTGTTTGTTTTTTGTTCATTAATATCCATCTTTCCAAGAGTCGATGAGCAATTGTGTTATTTCTGTTATTGCCACTCTTCATTTTAACCCCAACCGGTCGTCAGACACCGCCTGTCTGGGCCTGGGTCTGGGTCTGGGTCTGGGTCTGTCCCTGTCCCAGGTTTCTTCCTAAAAGGAAGTTTTTCCTCGCCACTGTTGCTTGCTCTGGAGGGAACTACTGAGCCTGGGTCTGGGCCTGGGCCTGGGTCTGGGTCTGGGTCTGTCCCAGGTTTCTGCCTAAAAGGAAGTTTTTCCTCGCCACTGTTGCTTGCTCTGGAGGGAACTACTGAGCCTGGGTCTGGGTCTGGGTCTGGGTCTGGGTCTGGGTCTGTCCCAGGTTTCTGCCTAAAAGGGAGTTTTTCCTCGCCACTGTTGCTTGCTCTGGAGGGAACTACTGAGCCTGGGTCTGGGCCTGGGTCTGGGTCTGGGTCTGGGTCTGTCCCAGGTTTCTGCCTAAAAGGGAGTTTTTCCTCGCCACTGTTGCTTGCTCTGGAGGGAACTACTGGGTCTGGGCCTGGGTCTGGCCCAGGTTTCTGCCTAAAAGGGAGTTTTTCCTCGCCACTGTTGCTTGCTCTGGAGGGAACTACTGGGCCTGGGTCTGGGCCTGGGTCTGGGTCTGGGTCTGTCCGAGGTTTCTTCCTAAAAGGGAGTTTTTCCTCACCACTGTCTCACTGTTGCTTGCTCTGGAGGGAACTACTAGACCTGTTGGGTCCTTGTAAATTATAGCATGTGGTCTAGACCTACTCTATCTGTAAAGTGTCTCGAGATAACACTTGTTATGAATTGATACTATAAATAAAATTGAATTGAAATTGAATTGTGTTCAATAATCGTGATTTTCAGTATTGAGCCAAATACGAACAACAAACAACTTAACATACAAGACTCAGTATTTCACTTTCAGGAAAAAGGAAGAAAAAGCAAAATAAAAACAATCAATATATCAAAGTATCGCCATATTTTCAGCATTGATCTGTTATTATATTATTATATATGTGTTGGTCAGTTTGTCCCATTTTGCAGCGATAACATTGATGTTTCTTTTTTAGATGAAACAGATGTTAAAGTTTCCTTTTGGGGACGTCGTTAGAAATTAGGGAAAAATTAGAAGTTGGAAAAAAGGTTATAAATCGCAATATATCGCAGAATATTGCAATATGTTTCAAATCGCAATAATATCGTATCGAGAGGCATCGGGTGATTTCCCCCCCCCATAGGTACGCATACCCACCGAATTCAACGCCTATGACTTCCATAATTAAGCGGCACTCGTTCTGGATGTCAGAATCAGAAATACTTTATTGATCCCCGAAGGCAAACTCTGTGTTGCAGTTGCACAAATATTAGAAATATAGAGTAGAAATAGAAATAAAGAAATATAACGAGATATGGGATATGTACGGTATTTACATAGTTAAAGGAATGTTATTATTATACAGTATTTACATAATTGACATAATTAAGGAATTGAAATGGTGAAAAGTAATAATAATAATAATAATTGTAGCACTTGAGTATTGCAGAGTATTGGTGTCGCCATGGAGACTAAAATAAAAACGTTGTCTCGTGTGTTTCCTGTGTTGCAGTTCATTGAAGGAGACTTCGAGGAATACCTCGTCAAGCTTCAGGACCCGCAGGTAACGGACTTCATCTTTCTCCTGGTTCTGGTGAAGGATCTCATCTTTTCTGGAGTTGCATTTTGATGTTAGAAAAACTGATTTATGTTATATATGATATTATTGATTTAGTTAATGGTTCCCTCTGTCTTTCAGCAATGGGTGGGAGAGGTGGAGATCAACGCGCTGGCCGTCATGTACAAGTAAGAGTTGTCTCACACGTACATGAGATGTATTTATATATTATATATTATATTTATATATTATATTTATATATTATATTTATAAAGCGCTTTTCTAGTCAACGCAAGGGTTAAACAGAGTTTAACGTATTTATCTTTCTCTCTTTCTTTGTCTCTGTGTCTCTGTCTGTGTGTGTCTGTGTCTGTCTGTCTCTGTGTCTCTCTGTGTCTCTGTCTGTGTGTGTCTGTGTCTCTCTGTGTCTGTGTTTCTGTCTCTCTCTGTGTCTGTGTCTCTCTGTGTGTCTGTGTCTCTCTCTGTGTGTCTGTGTCTCTGTGTCTGTGTCTCTCTGTGTCTGTCTCTCTGTGTCTGTGTCTCTCTGTGTGTCTCTGTGTCTGTCTCTCTGTGTCTCTCTGTCTCTGTGTCTCTCTGTGTCTGTCTCTCTGTGTCTCTCTGTGTCTCCCTGTGTCTTTGTGTCTCTGTGTCTTTGTGTCTCTGTGTCTCTGTCTCTTTGTGTCTCTGTGTCTTTGTAGGAGGGATTTCCTGATCTTCCAGGAGCCCGGCAAACCAGCCGTCAACATCACAGACAACAACTTCAAGGACAAGGTGAGAATCGAGAACTGGTCACCACCAGGAGATCGTTCAGGGTTTCTGCTGAGTCTTAAAGGTGCTCTAAGCGATTCAGATCCAGTATTAGGGGACCACTAAGGTCTATATAAAGAGACTTCAGATCCAGTATTAGGGACCACTAAGGTCTATATAAAAGAGACTTCAGATACAGTATTAGGGGACCACTAAGGTCTATATAAAGAGACTTCAGATACAGTATTAGGGACCACTAAGGTCTATATAAAAGAGACTTCAGATACAGTATTAGGGGACCACTAAGGTCTATATAAAAGAGACTTCAGATACAGTATTAGGGGACCACTAAGGTCTATATAAAGAGACTTCAGATACAGTATTAGGGACCACTAAGGTCTATATAAAGAGACTTCAGATACAGTATTAGGGACCACTAAGGTCTATATAAAAGAGACTTCAGATACAGTATTAGGGACCACTAAGGTCTATATAAAAGAGACTTCAGATACAGTATTAGGG
>JABXJD010000114.1:1700000-1752500 GCA_013375575.1 Percina caprodes
CTGTCACTCTCTCTCTCTCCTTCCCCCTCTCTCTCCCTCTGTCTCTCTCTCTCCCTCTGTCTCACTCTGTCTCTTTCTCTGTCTCTCTTTCTCTCTGTCTCTCTCTCTTTCTGTCACTCTCTCTCTCCTTCCCCCTCTGTCTCACTCTCTCTCTCTCCTTCCCCCTCTGTCTCTCTGTCTCTCTCTCTCTCTCTGTCTTGCTCTCAGGGCCGTGGTGGGCGTGTCCGTCTGTCTGATCGGGTGAGACGTTCACTGAACCCGACTCTGTTCAGGAACATAGAGTACGACGTCTGGCACCAGAGCAAGAGAGGTGAGGAAGGCGTCCTGCCCAAAACGTGCTGTTCAGTTTACCTTTTATATAATAATACATTATCATAATCATTTATTAGTCATTATGAATGATTCTGATGAATGAATACGGGCCGATATATCGGTCGGGCTCTAATTTCTATGAAAGCATCAAACATGCAAGTTAGGTGAAGGAGATGAGTGTTTGCTCAGCAGCTTTAAAGTCTATTTTTTGGGGCTTTTTAGGCCTTTTATGACAGGACAGCTGAAGAAGTGAAAGGGTGGGTGGGTGGGGGTGTGACATGCAGTAAAGGGCTGCAGGTCGGAGTCAAACCCTGGCCCGCTGAAATAAAATAATTAAAATAAAATAATTATTATTATTATTATTAAAAGATGTTTGTGTTTGCTACTTTCAGCCCAACAGAAGAGGGATTACTTTATCGCTGCCGGGATGCAGTTCACCGTAGGAAACCGCTGCCAGGTGTGTGACAAGTTCAGTGTCCACAGTTAAATTCTGTTGTCATAAGTTGCATTTTTAATTGTGTGTGTGTGTGTCTTGGGACGGGTGTGTGTGTGTTGGGTGTGGGTGTGTGGGTGGGTGTGTCTGCGTGTGTGCGTGTGTAGGTTCATCTGGAGGGACGCACCTACAGCGCAACCATCAAGGAGGTTTCCCCCGACAATGGCCCAGTGACGGTTTACTTAGAAGAAATAGGAATGCGGAAGTAAGTCCCACAAACACCACACATTTGAGTCATTTATTATGCAAAAAAATAGTAAATATTCTCTGATGTCGGCTTGTTAAATGTGAATATCTTCTAGTTTCTTCTCTCTGTGACAGTAAGCTGAATATCTTTTGAGTTGTGGACAAAACGAGACGTTTGAGGACGTCGTCTCGGGCTTTTTGGGGAACTCTGATCCATATTTATCACCTTTTCCATTCCCGTGTGCAGACAGGTGTCTCTGTGGAGTCTGCGTCCTCTCAGCGATGAGAGCAGCTGGAGTACCGTGGTCAACAGAGACAAAAGGCTCAGCAATGGACATGGAGGTGGTGGACACACACACACACACACACACACACAGAGAGACACACACACACACACACTCTCTGTCTCACACACTTCCTCTCTTTCTCTCTCTCTCACTCACACTCTCTTTCACTCTCTGTCTCACACACATGCACACTTTCTCTCTCTCTCTCTCTCACACACACACACACACACACTTTCTCTCTCTCTCTCTCACACACACTTTCTCTCACACACACACTTTCTCTCTCTCTCTCACACGCACACACACACACACTCACTCTCTCTCTCTGTCTCACACACACTTTCTCTCTGTCTCACACACACTTTCTCTCTCTCTCACTCACACTCTCTTTCTCTCTCTCTCACACACACACACACTCAGACACACACTTTCTCTCTCTCACACACACACACACACACACTTTCTCTCTCACACACACACACACTTTCTCTCTCTCACACACACACACACTTTCTCTCACACACTCACACACACACACACACACACACACACACTTTCTCTCACACACACACACACACACACACACACACACACACACACACTCTCTCTCACACACACACACACACACACGTTCTCTCTCACTCACACACACACACACACACACACACACTTTCTCTCACACACACACACACACACACACCGTGTCAACTGAAACACACATTCATAAACTCAAAGTCAACTGACTGATAATCCTTCTTCCCCCCCCTCAGAGTGGGAGGAGAGGGGCAGAGGCAGAGGCAGGGGGAGGCACGTCCCAGCATCCTCCTCTTCTGTTCCCCAGGCGACGGCGCCGGGCTCCACCGGCGGGCGCTTGCTGAAGCAGCAGTCGTGGCCCCCGCAGTCCGCCGTAGAGGAGCAGGGAGGAGCCAAGGCCACCAGGTCGGTGTCTGTTTTAATTAACTCGTAATCTACGAGTTTTAGAGACATTAAAATCACCATTAAAGACATTAAATGACATTAAAGTGCTGTTATTATTCTACACATAAGGTCAGCGGTAGGGATTCACTCAACTCACGATTCAGTACGGATTAGACGATTTTCTCAGGATCTTAAAATCATCGGACAATTCAAGGGACGGCAAAAGACTAGATTGTTGATCCATATGCTGTGTAATCACGTCCTTCGTCCAGCACGCTCCAGAAAGAGACATTTGTCTGACAATCTCAGCGACAGAAGTTCCCAAATCTTGTTGTTTCTCCAGTTATAAATATGCGTTGGCGTTGTAGCCGAGAGGCTGTCAGGGAACAGCCGCCTGTATGATGCGCCGTTCGAATAATTCAGAGCCGCGCCGAGATATGCGATCAAAGATTTATTGAAAGTAGGAAAAAAACAAACCATAAGAAACAAAATCCAGTTGGCTGAAAGATGCAAAAATGGAATAGATGAAGAAAACTTGTGATGAAACTGCAAAAACCCAAACTCACCCCCTCTCTTATGCCCCGCCATGCAGGTGCACAGGTGTATAAATGACTGATTATCGTCAGACCAACGCCCATGATGTCATACGTGACGTAATGGGTGAAAACCATAAACATAATTTTCATCACATAACCCCCGCCCTTCAGCAGCTCCATTGGCTTCCAGTTCAATTCAGAATACAATTTAAAATCCTTCTGCATACTTTCAAAGCCATCCATAACCTTGCTCCTCCATATCTGTCTGACCTCCTTCACATCGCCCCCCCCGCTCCCTCAGATCCTCCTCCTCCCTCCACCTCACTGTACCCCCAGCTCGACTTGTCACCATGGGGACCAGAGCCTTCAGCCTCTCTGGACCTCACCCCCACCTGACCTCCACAGTATCGACTCTCTCCCCCCTTTTCAAAACCAGACTCTCTTTTTTTTCATTGTTTATACTTATCTGTCTTTTATTGTCTGTAAAGAGACCTTGAGTGACTAGAAAGGCGCTGTTAAATAAAATGTATTATTATTAATATACGTGGCTCCTATAGGCGTCTTTGTGTAAATCATCTTCATCGACCTTTATTTAGTTCTCAAAGGTACATTTGAGGGTTGATTACATGATCACAGAAAAATAAATACACAATATACAAACAAGATGCAAAAGTTCAGAAATATAAAGACCGGAGAGAACAAACGAGTACATGCGAGTCACTAAAACAATGAATGTAAAATCAAATAGATCAGATGGATAACACTTTACTGTCCACCTTGGTGGACATTTGTCTTTGGCTTCTCATTAAAACTCAACCATGACATTGGATGTTGTCTGCTCTATCTTTGAGAAAATGAAAGCTCAGATGGACCGATCTGGAATTATATGACCTCATAAGGGGCAAGGTTACCTCCCCTTTCTCTGCTTTGCCCGCAGAGAGAGAGAGAGAGAGAGAGAGAGAGAGAGAGAGAGACCTATAGGAGCCACGTATATTATGTTTGTTTATGGTTTTCACCCATTACGTCACGTATGACAGAGAGACAGACAGAGAGGGAGACAGACAGAGAGGGAGACAGACAGAGAGGGAGACAGACAGAGAGGGAGACAGACAGAGAGGGAGACAGACAGAGAGAGACAGAGAGAGAGAGAGAGACAGAGAGAGAGAGACAGAGAGAGAGACAGACAGAGAGGGAGACAGACAGAGAGGGAGACAGAGAGACAGACAGACAGAGGGAGACAGACAGAGGGAGACAGACAGAGAGGGAGACAGACAGAGGGAGACAGACAGAGAGAGAGAGAGACAGAGAGAGAGACAGACAGAGAGGGAGACAGACAGAGAGGGAGACAGACAGAGAGGGAGACAGACAGAGAGGGAGACAGACAGAGAGAGACAGACAGAGAGAGAGACAGACAGAGAGGGAGACAGACAGAGGGAGACAGACAGAGAGAGAGAGAGACAGAGAGAGAGACAGACAGAGAGGGAGACAGACAGAGAGGGAGACAGAGAGACAGACAGACAGAGGGAGACAGACAGAGAGAGAGACAGAGAGAGAGACAGACAGAGAGGGAGACAGACAGAGAGGGAGACAGAGAGAGAGAGACAGACAGAGGGAGACAGAGAGACAGAGAGAGAGATGTCATGGCTTTCAAACAAGCAAAATTAATAACCCTTCTCCTTTTCGCGGCCGCAGCATGAAAGTAAATTTATCAAAATGCCCCTTCGCTCTATTCTCTCTCTCTCTCACACACACACACACACACACACACACACACACACACACACACACACACACACACACACACACACACACACACACACACACGGCCTCAGCCAGACATTACACAGACTTTGTCCTCGAGAGCTGATGGGCTAAAGTCCACCTGATGTCCAGTCCAACTCAAACATTTGCGTCCTCTCACACAGCTCCGCCGGGTAATGTCGAGGTACGTTCAGCGTCGCCGTGCGTGACGTGTGAAAGGAACCCTTAATCTCATAGTTAACTTCCTTCCTCAGTCCTATTTAAACTATATTTGATAATATAAAGCAGCTTAAAATGTTCCTGCTGTCTTCTCCATGGAGAACAATGTTGTGAGGAATCTTGTTCATACATCTGTGTGTGTGTGTGTGTGTGTGTGTGTGTGTGTGTGTGTGTGTGTGTGTGTGTGTGTGTGTGTGTGTGTGTGTGTGTGTGTGTGTGTGTGTGTGTGTGTGTGTGTGTGTGTGTGTGTGTGTGTGTGTGTGTGTGTGTGTGTGTGTGTGTGTGTGTGTGTGTGTGTTTTACAGGAAGTCTGTGAGCACGATAGAATCTGCTTTCGGTGTGACGGAGGCGGAGCGTTTGGCCAAAGAAGAGGAGGAGAGGAACGTGGCGTTGGTGGAGATCCAGCTGAGGGATGAACACAGCTTCCCCGCCCTCGGGGTGAGTTGAAAGGCGCCGATAATGTGGCTGTAAAATGATTATTACATCATCTACATCAATGTTTCCCAAACTTAGGGTCGGGACCCAAAATGGGTCGCAGACCCGTTTTTATTGGGTCGCCAATTGGCAGAGTAAAATGAGAATCTGGCTTTTCGACTCTAGAAACCTGAAAAACTAATACAGAAACAGACTAAATGCTCAGCATGACCTCAGCATGACCGCAGCATGACCTCAGCATGACCTCAGAATGACCTCAGCATGACCTCAGAATGACCTCAGAAGGGCACTTTCAAAAACCGAACCTAGAGTAGATCAGCTGGTTGAGATCTTCAACCAGACACATCCATCTCATTAAATTCAAGTCAGCATTATTAAAACCATGTTGGTGTGGGTCCTGAGGGACGATGGGAGGGGACGGAGACACAGAGGGGACAATAGAGACCTTTTCTGTTTTTGATTACTTTTATAATGGAATAAATATACTTCATATACATTAAATTCATGGTTTGTTCCGTCTTTTGTCCACAGTTTAAAAATGTAGATGTTACAATGATTCATGGTGTATTTTTTGTAAATTTGGGTCCCGGGGAGACACCAAGTTTCTCTTTTGGGTCTTGAGCTGAAAAAGATTGGGAACCACTGATCTACATACACGATGAGACAACCATTGACGCTGGACCTAAAGCAGGGGCGAGGCTGCTTACCTAACTGACGCCATTTTTTAATCTTATACTCACTTTTTTGAGAGGGTTATACATGCTTTTATCACAACTCGCCTGGATTACTGTAGTGCTTAATGTGTAGGTGTTAACCAGCCTCCCTCTCCTGATTAGAGAAGGTTCAAAATGCTGCCGCACAACTCCATATAAACGAGATCACATTACACCTATTGCCATGAATTACTACTAATTACTATTTTTAGTCACTGTTCCATTATCTTTTACTGTGACTGTTATTGCCGCTATTCATCTGGACCCCAACCGGCCGTCAGACTCCGCCCACCAAGGGCCTGGGCCTGGGTCTGTCCCAGGTTTCATCCTAAAAGGAGTTTTTCCTCGCCACTGTCGCGCTGTTGCTCACTCTGGAGGGAACTACTAGAACTGTTGGGTCCTTGTAGATTATAGACCTGTAAGTTATAGAGCGGTCTAGACCTGCTCTATCTGTAAATTATAGAGCGGTCTAGACCTGCTCTATCTGTAGATTATAGAGCGGTCTAGACCTGCTCTATCTGTAGATTATAGAGCGGTCTAGACCTGCTCTATCTGTAGATTATAGAGCGGTCTAGACCTGCTCTATCTGTAGATTATAGAGCGGTCTAGACCTGCTCTATCTGTAGATTATAGAGCCGTCTAGACCTGCTCTATCTGTAGATTATAGAGCGGTCTAGACCTGCTCTATCTGTAGATTATAGAGCGGTCTAGACCTGCTCTATCTGTAGATTATAGAGCGGTCTAGACCTGCTCTATCTGTAGATTATAGAGCGGTCTAGACCTGCTCTATCTGTAGATTATAGAGCGGTCTAGACCTGCTCTATCTGTAGATTATAGAGCGGTCTAGACCTGCTCTATCTGTAGATTATAGAGCGGTCTAGATCACTCTATAATTAACAGAGTAAATGATTCCCAATATGTACGTGTAGTTACCCAACATTAGTTTCCCATGTGATAGTATACACGCCATTACAAAACCAAAAAGAAATCATAAAAAAAGAATATAAATAGATTTTTGGATTTCTATTAATTAATTAAAATCTGTAGAGCTTGAATTGATTCATGAATGTGAATCTATTTTTTTATTTTTTCTTCCCCGACACCCCTAAAAAGCAGGCTACCACACAGCCGACTCACAACAGCCGGTTTCACAACCTGAATATGAAAACTCTGCTTCCATGGAGATTTCCGACTGAAATTCTGCGTAATTACAGGTTGAAAAGCAGTTTCCATCTTTCTAGGCTCACCTAAATGTATTGTGAACCTACATTGATATGTGGGCCCCAATCACAATTTGCAAGGGGCCGTATTTGGTCCGCGGGCCTTGAGTTTGACACAGGAAGACAGGCATTTGCTTACAAAAACACATGCTTTGTTAATTCCTGTTTTTATTTTATCATCGGTGTGTAAAAAGCAGTCGTCTGTCTCAGTGATTTGGGATTTTTTTGCCTTTTTTATAAATATATTGATTTGTTTGACTCGTCAGATGCA
Organism: Percina caprodes; assembly: GCA_013375575.1. Classification (NCBI taxonomy): domain Eukaryota; kingdom Metazoa; phylum Chordata; class Actinopteri; order Perciformes; family Percidae; genus Percina; species Percina caprodes. Next base: position 1,707,352 of record JABXJD010000114.1, read on the forward strand.
GAGTGACGGAGGGAGGAAGAAGGGATCCGACAAGAGAAAGCTGCAGAGAAACAAGACGGTACGTTTGTTCTTTGTGTCTTTGTCAGAAACAAACGTGGTCATTGGGGCTGGATCCGAATACGCGACTATTCGGATATTCATTTGGTCCGTAGGTTTTCAATTTTGGGATTCCAGTATTTGTTTTGGTTTTCCTTCAATACTGTAATAAAGTTGAGTCAGTCGGCTTTTGGAGGAAAGCTCGCAGACAGTTTAGACTTCCATCAGCTGTTTAGCTTTAATTAGCTAACGTTAACTAATATTTTAGTTAGAAGTAATTAGCCTGTGCCTATGTTAATGTAAACTAGCATGTTAGTTGGCAGTAATTAGCCTGTGTCTATGTTAATGTTAACCAGCATGTTAGTTAGCAGTAATTAGCCTGTGCCTATGTTAATGTTAACTAGCATGTTAGTTAGCAGTAATGAGCCTGTGCCTATGTTAATGTTAACTAGCATGTTAGTTAGCAGTAATTAGCCTGTGTCTATGTTAATGTTAACTAGCATGTTAGTTAGCAGTAATGAGCCTGTGCCTATGTTAATGTTAACTAGCATGTTAGTTGGCAGTAATTAGCCTGTGTCTATGTTAATGTTAACTAGCATTTAGTTAGCAGTAATTAGCCCGTGTCTATGTTAATGTTAACTAGCATGTTAGTTAGCAGTAATCAGCCTGTGTCTATGTTAATGTTAACTAGCGTGTTAGTTAGCAGTAATTAGCCTGTCTATGTTAATGTTAACTAGCATGTTAGTTAGCAGTAATTAGCCTGTGTCTATGTTAATGTTAACTAGCATGTTAGTTAGCAGTAATTAGCCTGTGCCTATGTTAATGTTAACTAGCATGTTAGTTAGCAGTAATTAGCCTGTGCCTATGTTAATGTTAACTAGCATGTTAGTTAGCAGTAATTAGCCTGTGTCTATGTTAATGTTAACTAGCATGTTAGTTAGCAGTAATTAGTCTGTGCCTATGTTAATGTTAACTAGCATGTTAGTTAGCAGTAATTAGCCTGTGCCTATGTTAATGTTAACTAGCATGTTAGTTAGCAGTAATTAGTCTGTGCCTATGTTAATGTAAACTAGCATGTTAGTTGGCAGTAATTAGCCTGTGTCTATGTTAATGTTAACTAGCATGTTAGTTAGCAGTAATTAGCCTGTGTCTATGTTAATGTTAACTAGCATGTTAGTTAGCAGTAATTAGCCTGTGCATATGTTAATGTTAACTAGCATGTTAGTTAGCAGTAATCAGCCTGTGTCTATGTTAATGTTAACTAGCATGTTAGTTAGCAGTAATTAGCCTGTGTCTATGTTAATGTTAACTAGCATGTTAGTTAGCAGTAATTAGCCTGTGCCTATGTTAATGTAAACTAGCATGTTAGTTGGCAGTAATTAGCCTGTGTCTATGTTAATGTTAACCAGCATGTTAGTTAGCAGTAATTAGCCTGTGCCTATGTTAATGTTAACCAGCATGTTAGTTAGCAGTAATCAGCCTGTGTCTATGTTAATGTTAACTAGCATGTTAGTTAGCAGTAATTAGCCCGTGTCTATGTTAATGTTAACCAGCATGTTAGTTAGCAGTAATTAGCCTGTGTCTATGTTAATGTTAACTAGCATGTTAGTTGGCAGTAATTAGCCTGTGTCTATGTTAATGTTAACTAGCATGTCAGTTAGCAGTAATTAGCCCGTGTCTATGTTAATGTTAACTAGCATGTTAGTTAGCAGTAATCAGCCTGTGCCTGTGTTAATGTTAACCAGCATGTTAGTTAGCAGTAATTAGCCTGTGCCTATGTTAATGTTAACTAGCATGTTAGTTAGCAGTAATTAGCCTGTGTCTATGTTAATGTTAACTAGCATGTTAGTTAGCAGTAATTAGCCTGTGTCTATGTTAATGTTAACCAGCATTTAGTTAGCAGTAATTAGCCTGTTCCTATGTTAATGTTAAGTAGCATGTCAGTTAGCAGTAATTAGCCCGTGTCTATGTTAATGTTAACTAGCATGTTAGTTAGCAGTAATCAGCCTGTGTCTATGTTAATGTTAACTAGCATGTTAGTTAGCAGTAATTAGCCTGTTCCTATGTTAATGTTAACCAGCATGTCAGTTAGCAGTAATTAGCCTGTGTCTATGTTAATGTTAACCAGCATGTCAGTTAGCAGTAATTAGCCCGTGCCTATGTTAATGTTAACCAGCATGTTAGTTAGCAGTAATTAGCCTGTGCCTATGTTAATGTTAACCAGCATGTTAGTTAGCAGTAATCAGCCTGTGTCTATGTTAATGTTAACTAGCATGTTAGTTAGCAGTAATTAGCCTGTGTCTATGTTAATGTTAACTAGCATGTTAGTTAGCAGTAATTAGCCTGTGCCTATGTTAATGTTAACCAGCATGTTAGTTAGCAGTAATCAGCCTGTGTCTATGTTAATGTTAACTAGCATGTTAGTTAGCAGTAATTAGCCCGTGTCTATGTTAATGTTAACCAGCATGTTAGTTAGCAGTAATTAGCCCGTGTCTATGTTAATGTTAACTAGCATGTTAGTTGGCAGTAATTAGCCTGTGTCTATGTTAATGTTAACTAGCATGTTAGTTAGCAGTAATTAGCCTGTGTCTATGTTAATGTTAACTAGCATGTTAGTTAGCAGTAATTAGCCCGTGTCTATGTTAATGTTAACCAGCATGTTAGTTAGCAGTAATTAGCCTGTGTCTATGTTAATGTTAACTAGCATGTTAGTTGGCAGTAATTAGCCTGTGTCTATGTTAATGTTAACCAGCATGTTAGTTAGCAGTAATGAGCCTGTGTCTATGTTATCTAGAGTATCAGAATATGGACGCTTTAACAAGAAAACCTCACAGGAAACGCTTATATTTTTCTTCTGTGCTTTTATAGAAGAGTCCAGTTGAAGACGTCAGCGCTCCATCTCCCTCTGCTGGCGAAAGACCCAAATCCTCCACCCCGCCCCCCCTTGCATCATCATCATCATCCTCCTCTGCTTCTGCTGCACCTTCTACAAGTACTACAACACCCATAAAACCCGCCCTTCCTGCTGCCAAACCCCCTGCTGCTCTGTCCGCAAAACCCGACTCCACCCCTCCTCGGCTGAGCTCGATCAAGGCTTCAACGACACCCAACCTCAACTCCACGTCCAGCCCCCCCGTCACCCACGCCGCCCCGAAAACAAACGCACCCTCTGACGCTTTAACACAGATCTCTCTTCCTGTTGGTCCGGGTGGTGCTGTGCCTCCCTCCATCCCGTCCTCTGCCACTCTTTTCTCCTTCCTCACCCCTGCTCTCCCTTCTGCTTCATCAACCCCAACTCCCCCCACGCCGTCCTCATCTTCTCTTTCCTCACTTCTTCCCGAATCGTCCGCCTCACATCCTCCTCATTCTTCTTCTTCTTCTTCTTCTTCTTCAGTGCCTCGTCCCACTTTCATCGCCCCCATTGCCCCATCTCCCTCCGCCGCCGCACACGGCTTCCTCCCTCCCTCCACGCTCCCCCGTTCCTCCCCTCCCGTCTCCTCTCTCCCCCATTCCCCCAGTCCTCCCTCCTTCTCCTCGTCTTCTCTTATCCATCAGGCCGATCCAGTTGACGCGGGTCCACCAGCTTCAGCACAAAGTAAGACGTCTGTTCATTTACTTTCATTTGTACAGCTGAGCGTTACTAAGACTTCTCTCTATTAATCAGCAGCAGTTTTCAGCGTGTGTGTGTGTGTGTGTGTGTGTGTGTGTGTGTGTGTGTGTGTGTGTGTGTGTGTGTGTGTGTGTGTGTGTGTGTGTGTGTGTGTGTGTGTGTGTGTGTGTGTGTGTGTGTGTGTGTGTGTGTGTGTGTGTGTGTGTGTGTGTGTGTGTGTGTGTGTGTGTGTGTGTGTGTGTGTGTGTGTGTGTGTGTGTGTGTGTGTGTGAGTGAGTGAGAGCCATGAATGTCCCAATCGAGAGGTCATACCAACTAGTTTTGAGCTTGTTTCAGATAGTTTTGATACTTAAAGGATACCCTGGACTGACTCTCTCTGTCTGTTTGTCTCTCTCTCTCTCTGTCTCTCTGTCTGTTTGTCTCTCTCTCTGTCTCTCTCTCTGTCTCTCTCTCTCTCTGTCTGTTTGTCTCTCTCTCTCTGTCTGTCTGTTTGTCTCTCTGTCTGTCTGTTTGTCTCTCTGTCTCTCTCTCTCTGTATCTCTCTGTCTGTCTGTCTGTCTCTGTCTCTCTCTCTTTCCGTCTGTCTGTCTCTCTCTCTGTCTGTCTGTCTGTCTCTCTCTTTCTGTCTGTCTCTCTGTCTCTCTCTCTCTGTATCTCTCTGTCTGTCTGTCTCTCTCTGTCTCTCTCTCTTTCCGTCTGTCTGTCTGTCTCTCTCTCTGTCTGTCTGTCTCTCTGTCTCTCTCTCTCTGTCTCTCTCTGTCTCTCTCTCTTTCCGTCTGTCTGTCTGTCTCTCTCTCTGTCTCTCTGTCTCTCTGTCTCTCTCTCTCTCTGTCTGTTTCTCTCTCTGTCTCTCTCTCTGTCTCTCTCTCTCTGTCTCTCTCTCTCTCTCTGTCTCTCTCTCTCTTTCTGTCTCTCTCTCTCTCTCGTTTCTTTGCCAGATCCTGGAGCTACTCTGACTGCATCGCAGACCTTCCAGAGCCAGGCCTCCCTGTCGCAGATTCAACCTCACATGTCTCTGCCCCCAACCCAGAGCCCCGTGTCGGTGACCCAGTCCCAGAGCCCCGTCTCGGTGTCCCAGACCCAGATCCTGACGCCCCAGATGCAGAACGAGGCCCACTCCTGTTATCACCAGCTCCAGCCTCAGTCCCACTCTGAAGTGGCCTCTCTGCCACACACCCAGTCGTCTGTCGTCCCACCCTCCCGCCCTCAGGCCTCTATCTCCCACCTCCAGTCCCAGTACCCCTCACAGTCCCAGTACCCTTCACAGTCCCAGTCTCAGTACCCTTCACAGTCCCAGTACCTCTCACAGGCCCAGTCCGAGGTGGCCCAGGCCCAGTCCTCTCACCCTGCTCCAGCAGCTTCCCCCTCCCTCTCAGGCCTCAGTTCCTGTCCCGGCCTCTCAGCAGCCGCCTCTCACCCATCCTCACCTCCATGTCCAGACGCCTCCTCACCCCTCCCAAGTCCCACATCCCTCCCTCTCTCTCTCCACCTCCCATCCCTCTCCCCATCCCCACTCCTCCGTCACTCAGAATCAAACAGAGGCCTCTCTCCCTCCGGCTCAGCCTCACCCCGAGTCTCCGGCTCACCCTCCTCCGCCCCCCGCTCATCACCCCCAGCTACAGTCTGTTCCTCCCCATCACCACCCGTCCATCCCCGGAGCTGTTCCTCTGCAGCAGCTGTCCCAGCTCTACCAGGACCCCCTGTACCCCGGGTTCCCCCAGGGGGAGAAGGGCGAAGTGGCTCCGACTCCGGCGCTCGCCTCCAGCAAATCAGGGCAAGACCTGCCGCTAGGTGAGTTGGACAAGATTAGTAGGACAGTTTTTTTAGGGGTGACCCCCGAATAGTCTCACAGTCGGACACAGTTTAGACTAGAGCCCGACTGATAAAGGGTTTTTAAGGCCGATACCCAAAAATTGGTTATTTAAATCCGATATTCTAACAGGGACGTTGTAGAGCGTCCTCTGGTGGACAGACTATGCAACGCCATCACTAACGGGGACGTTGTAGAGCGTCCTCTGGTGGACAGACTATGCAACGCCATCACTAACAGGGACGTTGTAGAGCGTCCTCTGGTGGACAGACTATGCAACGCCATCACTAACAGGGACGTTGTAGAGCGTCCTCTGGTGGACAGACTATGCAACGCCATCACTAACAGGGACGTTGTAGAGCGTCCTCTGGTGGACAGACTATGCAACGCCATCAACTTCTTAGTCGGGGACGCCCCAATAGATAAGATAAGATAGACTTACTCATATAGATTAAATAATACCCATAAGCAATATGTTTTATCATAAATCTGATTACTGTGTATAAAATGCCCGTCACAGTATCCAGAGGCTGAGATGCTTTTTGTCTTTCTCTGCAGACCTCAACATCTTGAAGTTTTTCTTCAACTTGGGTGTCAAGGTAAGACGAAGAACTGTCACTCAAGAGTCCACAAACAAGTCAAGATAAAAGCTTTAGAGTTCTAATATTTATATATGAAGATATGCTGACTCTATACACACTACGGGCCCTATTGTTTTAGCATGTATAGAGCAGCACATCTCCACCAGACTCCATGTAAATAATCACTACTTTTAGCGTGTATAGAGCAGCATATCTCCACCAGACTCCATGTAAATAACCACTACTTTTAGCGTGTATAGAGCAGCATATCTCCACCAGACTCCATGTAAATAATCACTACTTTTAGCGTGTATAGAGCAGCATATCTCCACCAGACTCCATGTAAATAATCACTACTTTTAGCGTGTAGAGAGCAGCATATCTCCACCAGACTCCATGTAAATAATCACTACTTTTAGTGTGTATAGAGCAGCATATCTCCACCAGACTCCATGTAAATAATCACTACTTTTAGCGTGTATAGAGCAGCATATCTCCACCAGACTCCATGTAAATAATCACTACTTTTAGTGTGTATAGAGCAGCATATCTCCACCAGACTCCATGTAAATAATCACTACTTTTAGTGTGTATAGAGCAGCATATCCCCACCAGACTCCATGTAAATAATCACTACTTTTAGCGTGTATAGAGCAGCATATCTCCACCAGACTCCATGTAAATAATCACTACTTTTAGCGTGTATATTGTTGTAATGAGAAAAGTTGATTATTTCATGGATTTCACAAACTTCAGTCTGACAGTCTTGCTGGTGCCAAAAGCAGGACGTGTTTTGATATTCATCCCTGCTTCTGCTCTTTTCTCCAGGCTTACTCCATGCCCATGTTCCCCCCCTACATGTACCTCCTCCCCTGCAGCAGGCCCACACCTTACACCCCAAGCCCCCCTCCCGCTCCTCGTCCCCTCGACCCCAGTACCCTCCCTCCAGGCACCAGGACGAGTACACCCCGTACCCTCCGACTTCCACATCAATGCCTCCTCAGTACGACCACCAGGCCCTGCTGGCTGAACCCCCGCATCCCGGTGACCCCTCCTTTAATCAGGCCGGGTACCCTGTCAATCAGCCTCCATCTCACAGGGTCTCCTGGCAACAACACCAGATGGCCCCTCCCAGAAACCCCAGCTACTCGGTTGGATATCATAGCCAAAGTCCATCATATCTGGCTTCCCCACCCTTGTCTCAGGGCTACCACCCTGGTCAGGCCCAGGGGCACCTGTACCCCCAGTACCCACCCTCCTCAATGGGATATCAGTCTTCGCCGAACCCAGAAGAGCTCCAGGTGGGCCAGGGGACGCTGGAGCAGCGTCAGCCCAGCAATGGAGACGCGATGCCGGGCCGAGGCGCTGGTCTGGAGAGTCCTGCTGCTGCTAACGTGGATAATGCTAACAACCACCGAACAGGGATGGGGCCTGGTTTTGGTAAGTAGACAGTTTATCAATCCATCAAGTCATGTCATTTTTTGGGTAAATTATTTACTAATGGCAGAAAGGGTTTCTGGGTAATGAAGGCCTTAAATTCCAAGTTCCGTACAATATTTCCCATTGAAACTTTTAATATGAAGCTTTTTTTCTTTGCCATCAGCCCTCAAGAACGAACAGGGAGACAGTTCTACCAAAATGGTGCTGCTGGTGGACCCCCCACTCAACAACACACCAATTGTACGACACACACACACACACACACACACACACGCATATATTGTGTACTCATGTTACTACAGGTACAACTACTTTGTTGTTGGGGATGTTAATAATTCGTTGATAACTCAGAGATTAGCACTGCGGCCTTGCAGCAAGTTGGCCCTGCCGAGTCCGATCCCCGGTCCGGACCCTGGTCCCGGGTCCCAGGCCTTTCTATGTGGTGTTGCATGTTCGCCTGTGTTTGCGTGGGTTTCCTCTGGGTGCTCCGGTTTCCTGCTACCATAAAGATGTGCATGCTGGGTAACTAGGACTACAGTTGAAAACTAGCCGTCAGGCTAACACTGGCGCATGAAATGTTGATTATTGCAAATAGTCCTTATCAAATAAATAAATCAAAATCTTTATCTGACAAAAAGAAATTTAACAGAGCGCAAACTTAGCTTTTGGACTTTTCTGCGTCTACCCGTCTGCAAAACTGCCCTGGATGACTGTCCAGAAGGGCTGAAAATTGGAGACTTTCCCCCTTTTTAACCTTAATATTAGCTTAGCGCCACTGAAACCATACAGTCACTGGCTTTAACATGTGTAGTACTATGTAGTTTTGGCCATTTCTTCACTGTTTTCTCGCTTTCTCTGGTTTCCTTATAGAGCCCCCGGTCAGTCTGTCGTTTCCTCTCTCTCTGTTCCTCCGACGATGCTTTCCGAGCTTCATTCTTCTTTTTTCCCAGCTCGGCCATGACGATAGTGTGAAAAACTCAATCGCTACCTTGTTATCCAGTTCCTGAATGAGGGGGCGTACGTGTGCAGCGCCGTGAAGCAATGGGTTACATCACGAGACCTGATGTCACGTGATACCTCTCTGGCTGTGGGGGAGCGAGACGACCACCGTTCAACTTTGACAGAGTCATCTGACCATTCAAATGACTGCAAAGCTGTAAATTAAGCAGAAAAAACTGCATTGTTCTCCTTTAATCGCCTCATCCTCTCCAGCTCCGCCATTTTGTCCAAATATGGTCACTCCTGGCTCTAAAAGACTGAATGGTGACGGCCAACAACTCCACCCTAGTAGCTATAGTAACATTTAAATATATATAATATATAAATAGTAAATCAAGTCTCTCAATTATGTCAAAAAAAGTCATAGTATATTAAATATGTGGAAAAAAAATGTCATAACATTATGTAAGTATTATGTAGTAAATCAAGTCTCTCTCCTCTCAGATGAAACTGGTTTCAAACATCGACATCACGGATGTTCCCATGACAACCATGAAGCCCGGCAGCTGCCCCGCCGCCAACGCCGTGCGACATCATCTCCAAGACGGCCGTCCACGGTGATAACAACCCGGCCGCGGTTACCGGGGCCATCGAAAACAACTCAATCACGCCGGCGCGTACGTCCCGCTGGGGCCGTCGGACAGTTACCTGGCGACCGTTGCCATGGCAGACTCTCTGTCTGTGGGCTGCAGCACAGAGGACGACTGGGAGGAGTCGCCGGGGTTCAGACCGCCGACCTTTAACGCCAGAGGGCAAAGGAAGGTCTACAGAGGCGGGAGAGGGAGGGGAGGCCATGATTCAGGGAGGGGAGCACACAGACGGAGACATGGAGGAGAGGCGGGGGGCTAAACTACGTCCAGTTTAACTCCTCCAGGGGGAGGGGCCGGGAGAGAGGATACTAGCTCCCAGCCAATAAGATTAGAGGACACTGGAAGGGGATTTATTTTTTTTTTACTTTTCTCCTTGCTGGGAGTTGGATGAGAATATTTGTGTCAATCGTATGTCTGGATGCTAAATATGAAGCTACAGCTAGCAGCGACTTAGCCTAGCATGAAGGTTTGAGACAGGCGGAAACCGCTAGCTCGGCTCTGTTGAAAAGTAGATAAAGTAACTTATTCTTTGTACCTTTTGGACAGAGCTCTAACCGTCTACCTGTTATAGCTTCATATTCATCGTACGTGGGATCAGTCTTCTCATCCAACAATATTTCCAAAATTGATCTTTAATAGGAAGTCGAATTTCGGACTCTTTAGCATCCTTTGAACGCAGCAACGGAGAGTTTAGCGTGTCCGTGAAGCTTTGGAAATATAAGCACATTTCAGCAAAAGAAGCGTCAACCAAGTTAATTGAGCACTTCTTTTAAGCATCAGTTAGCAGCTTGGGCTGAAAACACAGAATTATATCAACAAAAATCGGGTTTGTATTCGTAAAATCTACTTTGAGAACAGCTTTAAGAGGGTGGTGCTGCTTTAAAACTACGGGAGTCTGGTTTGGGAAAGTCAGACAACAAATAGTCTGTGTGGACTATTTGTTCAGATTTCTTTTAATTGTCTGTCTTGTTGCTCCTTGTGTGTATTTGTCTTGTTTTTCTTCTGTATTGGGTTTATTTTTCTTTCTTCGCTACGTTCAATCAACTCAAAACTAGAGATTCAGTGCCTTACGTTTGCTGTCTTATTTTTTTTTCCTCCGAGTTTGAGAAACACTGCTGTACAGAGCTAATGTTGTTGGTGTTTTTCTATGCGATTGAATAAATAAAACATTGTTTCAGACCGTCTCTCGGTTTGTGTTATTCACAGAGCTAAGCATCCAATTTTGCCTAAAATAAATCCCTTACTGCTGTTTTAAGGTTGCAGTCATCAGACAATTATTGTATTTTTAGTCTTGACTAAAAAAAACATTTTGACAAATATTTTGACATACTATACTGTGACTTTTTTTCTAGCTTTTTGGCATATTGTGTCGAAAGTCATAGTAAAGTATGTCAATTAGCATTTTTTTTTTTTTACATACTATACCAGGTGTTATAAAACTTAGCAATGTACTATACTATGACATTTTTCAACATGCTATACTATGACTTGAATTTTTAGCCCTGTTTTTTTTTACATACTATGACTTTTTACAACATACTATGACTTTTTTTCAACACGCTTTACTACTCATTTTTTGTCGTACTGTCTTTTAAAATAATCATAGTATAGCATCTTGATAATAGTGGAAAAAAGTGTGGTTTGTGTGTCAAAAAAAGTCATTGTATGTTGAAAAAAAGGGGAAAAGGCCATAATATAGTATGTTGAAATAAGTCATAGTATGTTGAAAAATAGTCATGACATCCCAAACTTCCCTTTCCCGAGCCACATCAACCAGTACTGACTGGGGAATCCCGAGGCGTTCCCAGGCCAGGTTGGAGATCTAATCTCCCCACCTAGTCCTGGGTCTTCCCCTAGGCCTCCTTCCAGCTGGACGTCCCTCCACCTAGTCCTGGTCTTCCCCGAGGCATCCTCCCAGCTGGATGTCCCTCCACCTAGTCCTGGTCTTCCCCGAGGCCTCCTTCCAGCTGGACGTCCCTCCACCTAGCCTTGGGTTATCCCCGAGGCCTCCTTCCAGCTGGACGTCCCTCCACCTAGTTCTGGGTCTTCCCCAAGGCCTCCTCCCAGCTGGACGTCCCTCCACCTAGACCTGGTCTTCCCCAAGGCCTCCTCCCAGCTGGACGTCCCTCCACCTAGTCCTGGTCTTCCCCGAGGCTTCCTTCAGGCTGGACATCCCTCCACCTAGTTCTGGGTCTTCCCCAAGGCCTCCTCCCAGCTGGACGTCCCTCCACCTAGACCAGGTCTTCCCCAAGGCCTCCTCCCAGCTGGACGTCCCTCCACCTATTCCTGGTTTTCCCCGAGGCTTTCTTCCAGCTGGACATCCCTCCACCTAGTTCTGGGTCTTCCCCGAGGCCTCCTTCCAGCTGGATAGGGAGGGGCCGAGGAGGCATCCTTACCAGATGCCCGAACCACCTCAACTGATACCTTTCAACCAGACAGAACATCAACATTGACTTTGTATTACAAAAGCAGCTGTAATTCGCTTTTGCATCAGACGTATAAAAATGTCACGATATAGTATGTCGAAAAAATGTCATAGTATAGTATTTGGTAAAAACGTCATAGTATAGTATGTCGAAAACTTAGTCATAGTATAGTATGTTGAAAAAATGTCATAGTATAGTATTTGGTAAAAACGTCATAGTATAGTATGTCGAAAAACATCATAGTATAGTATAACGAAAAAAGTCATAGTATAGTATGTCGAAAAAATGTCATAGTATAGTATGTCGAAAAAAGTGGAAAAAAAGTAATATGTCGAAAAATTTGTCATAGTATAGTATGTCAAAAAAAGTCATAGTATAGTATTTGGTAAAAACGTCATAGTATAGTATGTTGAAAAAAGTGGAAAATTTTCATAGTATAGTATGTCGAAAAATGTCATAGTATACTATGTCGAAAAAATGTCATAGTATAGTATGTCGAAAACTTAGTCATAGTATAGTATGTCGAAAAAGTCACAGTATAGTATGTTGAAAAATTAGTCATAGTGTAGTATTTGGTAAAAAAGTCATAGTATAGTATGTCGAAAAAACGTCATAGTATAGTACATCGAAAAAAGTGGAAAAAGTCATAGTATAGTATGTGGTAAAAACATAGTATAGTATGTCAAAAAAAGTGGAAAAAGTCATAGTATAGTATGTGGTAAAAACATAGTATAGTATGTCGAAAAAATTTCATAGCATAGCATGTAGAAAAAAGTCATAGTATAGTACGTTGAAAAATTAGTCATAGTATAGTGCATCGAAAAATTTGTCATAGTATAGTATGTCGAAAAAGTCACAGTATAGTATGTTGAAAAATTAGTCATAGTGTAGTATTTGGTAAAGTCATAGTATAGTATGTCGAAAAAAGTCATAGTATGTCGAAAACATTTCATAGCATAGCATGTAGAAAAAAGTCATAGTATAATACATCAAAAAATTAGTCATAGTATAGTATGTCGAAAACAGTCATAGTATAGTATGTCGAAAAATTAGTCATAGTATAGTATTTGGTAAAAACGTCATAGTATAGTATGTGAAAACACGTCATAGTATAGTACATCAAAAAATTTGTCATAGTATAGTATGTTGAAAAAAGTCATAGTATAGTACATTGAAAAATTTGTCATAGTATAGTATGTGGTAAAAAAGTCATGGTATAGTATGTCGAAAAATTAGTCATAGTATAGCATGTCGAAAAAAGTGTAAAAAAGTCATAGTATGTCGAGAAAAGTCGTAGTATACTATGTTGAAAAATTAGTCATAGTATAGTACATCGAAAAAAGAGTCATAGTATAGTATGTCAAAAGAGTCATAGTATAGTATGTTGAAAAAAGTCATAGTATAGTATGTGGTAAGAATGTCATAGTATAGTATGTCAAATAAAGTCATAGTATAGTACATCGAAAAATTAGTCATAGTTTAGTATGTCGAAAAATTTGTCATAGTATAGTACATCGAAAAATTTGTCATAGTATAGTATGTTGAAAAATTTGTCATAGTATAGTATGTCGAAAACAGTCATAGTATAGTACATCAAAAAATTAGTCATAGTATAGTATGTCGAAAAATTTGTCATAGTATAGTATGTCAAAAAATTAGTCATTGTATAGTACATTGAAAAATTAGTCATAGTATAGTATGTCAAAAAACGTCATAGTATAGTACATCGAAAAATTAGTCATAGTATAGTACATCAAAAAATTAGTCATAGTATAGTATGTCGAAAAATTTGTCATAGTATAGTATGTCGAAAAATTTGTCATAGTATAGTATGTTGAAAAATTTGTCATAGTATAGTATGTCAAACAGTCATAGTATAGTACATCAAAAAATTAGTCATAGTATAGTACATCGAAAAATTAGTCATAGTATAGTATGTCGAAAAATTAGTCATAGTATAGTATGTCAAAAATTAGTCATAGTATAGTATGTCGAAAAACGTCATAGTATAGTACATCGAAAAATTTGTCATAGTATAGTATGTCGAAAAATTAGTCATAGTATAGTATGTCAAAAAGTCATAGTATAGTACATTGAAAAATTAGTCATAGTATAGTATGTCAAAAATTAGTCATAGTATAGTATGTCGAAAAAGTCATAGTATAGTATGTGGTAAAAACGTCATAGTATAGTATGTCGAAAAACGTCATAGTATAGTACATCGAACAATTTGTCATAGTATAGTATGTCGAAAAATTTGTCATAGTATAGTATGTCAAAAAAGTCATAGTATAGTACATTGAAAAATTAGTCATAGTATAGTATGTCAAAAAATTAGTCATAGTATAGTATGTCGAAAAAAGTCATAGTATAGTATGTGGTAAAAACGTCATAGTATAGTACATCGAAAAATTAGTCATAGTATAGTATGTCGAAAAATTTGTCATAGTATAGTATGTCAAAAAATTAGTCATAGTATAGTACATTGAAAAATTAGTCATAGTATAGTACATTGAAAAATTAGTCATAGTATAGTATGTCAAAAAACGTCATAGTATAGTACATCGAAAAATTAGTCATAGTATAGTACATCAAAAAATTAGTCGTAGTATAGTATGTCGAAAAATTTGTCATAGTATAGTACATCAAAAAATTTGTCATAGTATAGTATGTTGAAAAATTTGTCATAGTATAGTATGTCAAAAATTTGTCATAGTATAGTACATCAAAAAATTAGTCATAGTATAGTATGTCGAAAAATTAGTCATAGCATATAGTATGTCAAAAAAAGTCATAGTATAGTACATTGAAAAATTAGTCATAGTATAGTATGTCAAAAAATTAGTCATAGTATAGTATGTCGAAAAAAGTCATAGTATAGTATGTGGTAAAAACGTCATAGTATAGTATGTCAAAAACGAAAAATTAGTCATAGTATAGTACATCAAAAAATTAGTCATAGTATAGTATGTCGAAAAATTTGTCATAGTATAGTATGTCGAAAAATTAGACATAGTATAGTACATCGAAAAATTAGTCGTAGTATAGTATTTGGTAAAAACGTCATAGTATAGTATGTCAAAAAACGTTATAGTATAGTACATCAAAAAATTAGTCATAGTATAGTACATGGAAAAATTAGTCATAGTATAGTACATCAAAAAATTAGTCATAGTATAGTATGTCAAAAAATTAGTCAAAGTATAGTACATCGAAAAATTTGTCATAGTATAGTGTGTCGAAAAATTTGTCATAGTATAGTATGTCAAAAAAAGTCATAGTATAGTACACTGAAAAATTAGTCATAGTATAGTATGTCAAAAATTAGTCATAGTATAGTATGTCGAAAAAGTCATAGTATAGTATGTGGTAAAACGTCATAGTATAGTACATCGAAAAATTAGTCATAGTATAGTACATCAAAAATTAGTCATAGTATAGTATGTCGAAAAATTAGTCATAGTATAGTATGTCAAAAATTAGTCATAGTATAGTACATCGAAAAATTAGTCATAGTATAGTACATCAAAAAATTAGTCATAGTATAGTATGTCGAAAAATTTGTCATAGTATAGTATGTCGAAAAATTTGTCATAGTATAGTACATCGAAAAATTTGTCATAGTATAGTATGTTGAAAAATTTGTCATAGTATAGTATGTCGAAAACAGTCATAGTATAGTACATCAAAAAATTAGTCATAGTATAGTATGTCGAAAAATTAGTCATAGTATAGTATGTCGAAAAATTTGTCATAGTATAGTATGTCGAAAAATTTGTCATAGTATAGTACATCGAAAAATTTGTCATAGTATAGTATGTTGAAAAATTTGTCATAGTATAGTATGTCGAAAACAGTCATAGTATAGTACATAAAAAAATTAGTCATAGTATAGTATGTCGAAAAATTAGTCATAGTATAGTATGTTGAAAAATTTGTCATAGTATAGTATGTCGAAAACAGTCATAGTATAGTACATCAAAAAATTAGTCATAGTATAGTATGTGGTAAAAACGTCATAGTATAGTACATCGAAAAAAGTCATAGTATAGTATGTAAAAAAATTAGTCATAGTATAGTATGTCGAAAAAATTTCATAGTATAGTGTGTCGAAAAAAGTCGTAGTATGTCGAGAAAAGTCGTAGTATAGTATGTTGAAAAGTGAAACTCTACTGACTGACCTTGTGAAGGACACAGGATGATCCGGAGCGCAGGGCAGTCGGAGGAGATGCCCAACCCGACCAGACAGAACATCAACATCGACTTTGTATTACAAACGCAGCTGTGATTCACTTTCGCATCAGACATATGTTGTGCTTTGCTGTATATGCTAGAATTTTGCTCAACTTGGAAGTAAAGGAACTCTGTGATAATTCCCTTGTCTCTGTCTATTCCTTGAAAACATAAGTCTTAACAATAGTATGTCAAACGAAATTGAAAAAAAGTCACATTATACTATGTGGTAAAAACATAGTATAGTATGTAGAAAAATTGTCATAGCATAGCATGTAGAAAAAGTCATAGTATAGTACATTGAAAAAATAGTCATAGGCAAGGCTAGGAAAGGCAAGGCAGCTTTATTTATAGAGCACATTTCAGCAACAGGGCAATTCAAAGTGCTTTACACAAAAACAGATAAAAACAGATAAAACACAAAATAAAAGTTACAGTGCAGTATTAATTAAACATTAATGAAATTAACATAATTTAAAGAAAGGCAACATCAAAAAGAAAGGTCTTCAACCTTGATTTAAAAGAACAGAGTAGCAGCAGATCTGCAGGTTTCTGGGAGTTTATTCCAGATATGAGGAGCATAGAAACTGAACGCTGCTTCCCCTGTTTGGTTCTGACTCTGGGGACAGAAAGTAGACCTGTCCCAGATGACCTGAGAGGTCTAGGGGGGTCATAGTGTACTAGCAGATCAGAAATGTATTTTGGCCCTAGTCATAGTATAGTATGTCAAAAAAGTCATAGTATAATACATCAAAAATTTGTCATAGTATAGTATGTCAAAAAACGTCATAAGATAAGATAAGATAATACTTTATTCATCCCACAGCGGGGAAATTTACTTGTCATAGTACATCAAGAAAACGTCATAGTATAGTACATCGAAAAAAGTCATAGTATAGTATGTTGAAAAATTAGTCATAGTATAGTATGTCGACAACAGTCATAGTATAGTACATCGAAAAATTAGTCATAGTATAGTACGTCGAAAAATTAGTCATAGTATGTCAAAAAAAGTCATAGCATAGTATGTTGAAAATTTGTCATAGTATAGTACATCGAAAAATTAGTCATAGTATAGTATGTCGAAAAAAGTCATAGTATAGTATGTCGAAAAATTAGTCATAGCATAGTATGTCGAAAAAAGTCGTAGTATAGTACATCGAAAAATTAGACATAGTATAGTATGTCGAAAAATTAGTCATAGTATAGTATGTCGAAAAATTAGTCATAGTATAGTATGTCGAAAAAAGTCATAGTATAGTATGTCGAAAAATTAGTCATAGTATAGTATGTCGAAAAAAGTCATAGTATAGTACATCGAAAAATTAGACATAGTATAGTATGTCAAAAAAAGTCATAGTATAGTATGTTGAAAATTTGTCATAGTATAGTACATCGAAAAAAGTCATAGTATAGTATGTCGAAAAATTAGTCATAGTATAGTATGTCGAAAAAAGTCATAGTATAGTACATCGAAAAATTAGACATAGTATAGTATGTCAAAAAAAGTCATAGTATAGTATGTTGAAAATTTGTCATAGTATAGTACATCGAAAAATTAGTCATAGTATAGTACATCGAAAAATTAGTCATAGTATAGTACATCGAAAAATTAGTCATAGTATAGTACATCGAAAAATTAGTCATAGTATAGTATGTCGAAAAAAGTCATAGTATAGTACATCGAAAAATTAGTCATAGTATAGTACATCGAAAAATTAGTCATAGTATAGTACATCGAAAAATTAATCATAGTATAGTATGTCGAAAAAAGTCATAGTATTGTATGTCAAAAAACGTTATAGTATAGTACATCAAAAAAAGTCATAGTATAGTATGTCGAAAAAATGAGTTATAGTATAGTATGTAAAAAAAAGTCATAGTATAATACATCGAAAAATTAGTCATAGTATGTCAAAAAGTCATAGCATAGTATGTTGAAAATTTGTCATAGTATAGTACATCGAAAAATTAGTCATAGTATAGTATGTCGAAAAAAGTCATAGTATAGTACATCGAAAAGTTAGTCATAGTATAGTATGTCGAGAAAAGTCATAGTATAGTACATCGAAAAAAGTCATAGTATAGTACATCGAAAAATTAGTCATAGTATAGTACATCGAAAAATTAGTCATAGTATAGTATGTCGAAAAAAGTCGTAGTATAGTACATCGAAAAATTAGACATAGTATAGTATGTCGAAAAATTAGTCATAGTATAGTATGTCGAAAAATTAGTCATAGTATAGTATGTCGAAAAAAGTCATAGTATAGTATGTCGAAAAATTAGTCATAGTATAGTATGTCGAAAAAAGTCATAGTATAGTACATCGAAAAATTAGACATAGTATAGTATGTCAAAAAAAGTCATAGTATAGTATGTTGAAAATTTGTCATAGTATAGTACATCGAAAAATTAGTCATAGTATAGTACATCGAAAAATTAGTCATAGTATAGTATGTCGAAAAAAGTCATAGTA
The DNA here is from genome assembly GCA_013375575.1 of Percina caprodes. NCBI lineage: Eukaryota > Metazoa > Chordata > Actinopteri > Perciformes > Percidae > Percina > Percina caprodes. The sequence continues at coordinate 1,725,556 of JABXJD010000114.1, forward strand.
TAGTATGTCGAAAAAAGTCATAGTATAGTATGTCAAAAAGTCATAGTATAGTACATCAAAAAAGTCATAGTATAGTATGTCGAAAAAATGAGTCATAGTATAGTATGTAAAAAAGTCATAGTATAATACATCGAAAAATTAGTCATAGTATGTCAAAAAAAGTCATAGCATAGTATGTTGAAAATTTGTCATAGTATAGTACATCGAAAAATTAGTCATAGTATAGTATGTCGAAAAAAGTCATAGTATAGTACATCGAAAAGTTAGTCATAGTATAGTATGTCGAGAAAAGTCATAGTATAGTACATCGAAAAAAGTCATAGTATAGTACATCGAAAAATTAGTCATAGTATAGTACATCGAAAAATTAGTCATAGTATAGTATGTCGAAAAAAGTCATAGTATAGTACATCGAAAAATTAGTCATAGTATGTCAAAAAATGTCATAGTATAGTATGTTGAAAATTTGTCATAGTACATTGAAAAATTTGTCATAGTATAGTACATCGAAAAATTAGTCATAGTATAGTATGTCGAAAAAAGTCATAGTATAGTATGTCAAGAAAAGTCATAGTATAGTACACTGAAAAATTAGTCATAGTATAGTATGTCAAGAAAAGTCATAGTATAGTACATTGAAAAATTAGTCATAGTATAGTATGTCAAGAAAAGTCATAGTATAGTACATCGAAAAATTAGTCATAGTATAGTACATCGAATAATTAGTCATAGTATAGTACATCGAAAAATTAGTCATAGTATAGTATGTCGAAAAAAGTCATAGTATAGTATGTCGAAAAATTAGTCATAGTATAGTATGTCGAAAAAAGTCATAGTATAGTACATCAAAAAATTAGACATAGTATAGTATGTCGAAAAATTAGTCATAGTATAGTATGTCGAAAAATTAGTCATAGCATATAGTATGTCGAAAAAAGTCATAGTATAGTATGTCGAAAAATTAGTCATAGTATAGTATGTCGAAAAAAGTTATAGTATAGTACATCGAAAAATTAGACATAGTATAGTATGTCAAAAAAAGTCATAGTATAGTATGTCAAGAAAAGTCATAGTATAGTACATCGAAAAAAGTCATAGTATAGTACATCGAAAAATTAGTCATAGTATAGTACATCGAAAAATTAGTCATAGTATAGTATGTCGAAAAAAGTCATAGTATAGTACATCGAAAAAAGTCATAGTATAGTACATCGAAAAATTAGTCATAGTATAGTACATCGAAAAATTAGTCATAGTATAGTATGTCGAAAAAAGTCATAGTATAGTATGTCGAAAAATTAGTCATAGTATAGTATGTCGAAAAAAGTCGTAGTATAGTACATCGAAAAATTAGACATAGTATAGTATGTCGAAAAATTAGTCATAGTATAGTATGTCGAAAAATTAGTCATAGTATAGTATGTCGAAAAAAGTCATAGTATAGTATGTCGAAAAATTAGTCATAGTATAGTATGTCGAAAAAAGTCATAGTATAGTACATCGAAAAATTAGACATAGTATAGTACATCGAAAAATTAGTCATAGTATAGTACATCGAAAAATTAGTCATAGTATAGTACATCGAAAAATTAGTCATAGTATAGTATGTCGAAAAAAGTCATAGTATAGTACATCGAAAAATTTGTCATAGTATAGTACATCGAAAAATTAGTCATAGTATAGTATGTCGAAAAAAGTCATAGTATAGTATGTCAAAAAACGTTATAGTATAGTACATCAAAAAAAGTCATAGTATAGTATGTCGAAAAATGAGTTATAGTATAGTATGTAAAAAAAAGTCATAGTATAATACATCGAAAAATTAGTCATAGTATGTCAAAAAATGTCATAGTATAGTATGTTGAAAATTTGTCATAGTACATTGAAAAATTTGTCATAGTATAGTACATCGAAAAATTAGTCATAGTATAGTATGTCGAAAAAAGTCATAGTATAGTATGTCAAGAAAAGTCATAGTATAGTACACTGAAAAATTAGTCATAGTATAGTATGTCAAGAAAAGTCATAGTATAGTACATTGAAAAATTAGTCATAGTATAGTATGTCAAGAAAAGTCATAGTATAGTACATCGAAAAATTAGTCATAGTATAGTACATCGAAAAAAGTCATAGTATAGTACATCGAATAATTAGTCATAGTATAGTACATCGAAAAATTAGTCATAGTATAGTATGTCGAAAAAAGTCATAGTATAGTATGTCGAAAAATTAGTCATAGTATAGTATGTCGAAAAAAGTCATAGTATAGTACATCAAAAAATTAGACATAGTATAGTATGTCGAAAAATTAGTCATAGTATAGTATGTCGAAAAATTAGTCATAGCATATAGTATGTCGAAAAAAGTCATAGTATAGTATGTCGAAAAATTAGTCATAGTATAGTATGTCGAAAAAAGTTATAGTATAGTACATCGAAAAATTAGACATAGTATAGTATGTCAAAAAAAGTCATAGTATAGTATGTCAAGAAAAGTCATAGTATAGTACATCGAAAAATTAGTCATAGTATAGTATGTCGAGAAAAGTCATAGTATAGTACATCGAAAAAAGTCATAGTATGTCGAGAAAAGTCGTAGTATAGTATGTTGAAAAGTGAAACTCTACTGACTGACCTTGTGAAGGACACAGGATGATCCGGAGCGCAGGGCAGTCGGAGGAGATGCCCAACCCGACCAGACAGAACATCAACATCGACTTTGTATTACAAACGCAGCTGTGATTCACTTTTGCATCAGACATATGTTGTGCTTTGCTGTAAATGCTAGAATTTTGCTCAACTTGGAAGTAAAGGAACTCTGTGATAATTCCCTTGTCTCTGTCTATTCCTTGAAAACATAAGTCTTAACAATGGTTTGTCAAACGAAATTGAAAAAAGTCACATTATACTATGTGGTAAAAACATAGTATAGTATGTCGAAAAAAGTCATAGTATAGTACATTGAAAAAATAGTCATAGTATAGTATGTCAAAAAATTATAGTATAGTACACTGGTTCCCAATCTTGTTCAGCTCAAGACCCAAAAGAGAAACTTCTTGTCTCCCCGGGACCCAAATTTACAAAAATACACCATGCCATGAATCATTGTAACGTCTACATTTTTAAACTGTGGACAAAAGACGGAACAAACCATGAATTTAATGTATATGAAGTATATTTATTCCATTATAAAAGTAATCAAAAACAGAAAAGGTCTCTATTGTCCTCTCTGTGTCTCCGTCCCCTCCCATCGTCCCTCAGGACCCACACCAACATGGTTTTAATAATGCTGACTTGAATTTAATGAGATGTATGTGTCTGGTTGAAGATATCAACCAGCTGATCTACTCTGGGTTCGGTTTTTGAAAGTGCCCTTCTGAGGTCATGCTGAGGTCATGCTGAGGTCATTCTGAGCATTTAGTCTGTTCCTGTATTAGTTTTTCAGGTACGCTAGAGTCGAAAAGCCAGATTCTCATTTTACTCTGCCAATTGGCGACCCAATAAAACGGGTCTGCGACCCATTTTGGGTCCCGACCCTAAGTTTGAGAAACATTGGTATAGTATGTCAAAAAAAGTCATAGTATGTGGTAAAAACATAGTATAGTATGTTGAAAAAAACATCATAGTATAGTGTGTTGAAAAAAGTCATAGTATAGTATGTGGCAAAAACGTCATAGTATAGTGTGTTGAAAAAAAGTGTAAAAAAGTCATAGTAAAGTATGGCGAAAAATTAGTCATAGTATAGTATGTTGAAAAAAGTTATGGTATAGTATGTGGTAAAAACAGTATTGTATTTCGAAAAAAGTGGAAAATAGTCATAGTATAGTATGTCAAAAAATTATAGTTTAGTATGTCAAAAAAAGTCATAGTATAGTATGTGGTAAAATAGTCATAGTATAGTATGTGGTAAAATAGTCATAGTATAGTATGTGGTAAAATAGTCATAGTATAGTGTGTTGAAAAAAGTGTAAAAAGGTCATCGTGTAGTATGTTTTTTGGGTGGAGTCAGCAACGGCGTTCAGCTGCACGGCCGTCGGGAAGGCTGCTCTCGTGTTTCCTCGGCTGCTCGATGATCTCTGCTCGGGGCAGAAATAAGAGCTTATAGACGTCCTCCATGGAGGAGACAACTCTTCTGGTTCAGCCGTGGAGATATCAAACGAGAGACATGAGAAGGTGCGTCCCGTTGCCATGGGATCCTTCAGCGCGTGGTGTCTTCGGGCGTAGCCAGCGCCGGTCTTGGAGAGATGCCGTTGGGTTAGTAGTACGAGTACAGAGACCGTTAGACATAGTAAATGAAGATAGAAACGGGTCTTGGATCAGGTAGCATCAGTTTATTATCATTTGATGTAAATGCATGAGTTAAAATACGCTGTTTAATGTTCCACAATGTCACTGGGTTGTGAATACGGCCTCGCACGTTCAGGATAACTGACACACACTCCATTTTTAACGGTTCACAACATTGCTGGCGGGTACATTAAAGGCTGATGGAGGTTTTTTTCATCTTTTGAATTGATTATGATAGTTTATTTAAACATATCTGCTGTTTGTTGAACGCAGCTCGGTTGTACGTGTTGGTTTCGGCTGCACTCTGAACGCCGCCACGTGGTGAACGCAGCCCCTGAAGCGTCGCAGGAAGTCACGGTTGGTCACACAGGAAGTGGTTTTAGTCGTCCAGGAAGAAGTAGTTTCCACTCTTCTTCTGTTCCGTGTCCTGGGAGACAGAGAGGGCAACGTTCAGGCATTAAAAACACACACACACACACACACACACACACACACACACACACACACACACAAAGACAGACAGACAGACAGACACAAAGACAGCGTGACACACACACAAAGACAGACACACACACACACACACACACACACACAAAGACACACACAAAGACAGAGACACACACAAAGACAGACAGACACACAAAGACACAGACACACACAAAGACAGACACACACACACCTGTGCGTACCAGTACATACAGAAACCTTGAGGTAATACCTGTGATACAATATCTCTTTTTTTTGGGGGGGTATTTTAGCCTTTAATAGACAGGACAGCCGTAGGCAGGAAAGGGGAAGAGAGGGGGAGACATGCAGCAAATGGCCGCAGGTGGGACACGAACCCTGAGCCGCTGCGTCGAGGACTGAGCCTCTGCATATGGCCGCCCGCTCTACCAGGTGAGCTACCCAGGCGCCCACAATATCTACTCTTTATGACACAAATACTTTAACATAACTGGAAAAAAAGACTGATTACTCTTAAAAACTGAACTGCTTTTCATACTCGGCTTATCATTGTTGGTGTAATTCCCATAAGTCACCAGCAGGGGGCAGCGATGTGTCACTGTCAGTCATCAACGTGTTAAATCATTCACCAACTATTGAAATAGTTGCCAAATATTTATCTTTCAACCAAATACTTTGTCTTTTTTTTATCTCAGAGCTGGCATTGTTCACAACAAACCTTATTTATCATCATCATCATCATCATCATCATCATCATCATCATCATCATCCTCATGTCATGCTGGCGTGTTATATCGGTGTGTGTACCTTGATGGAGTTGTGTTTGTTGGTGTGTGTGTGTACCTTGATGGAGTTGTGTTTGTTGGTGTGTGTGTGTACCTTGATGGAGTTGTGTTTGTTGATGCGTGGTCTGAAGTTGTTCGGGTCTCTTCTGAACGTGATTTCCAACAGCGCCAGAAACCTGTTCATCCCCGCTAACAGACCCTGAGGCCTGACGGACACAAAGAGACACACACACACACACAAAGACACACACACAAAGACACACACACACACACACAAAGACACACAGACAGACAGACAGACACACAGACAGACACACAAACACACACACAAAGACAGACACAAAGACACACAGACACACACACACAAAGACAGACACACAGACAGACACACACAAAAACAGACACACACAAAGACAGACAGACACACACACACACACACAAAGACACACACACACACAGACAGACAGACACACACAAAGACAGACACACACACACACAAAGACAGACACAAAGACAGACACACACACAAAGACAGACACAAAGACAGACACACACACACACACAAAGACACACACACACACACAAAGACACACAGACAGACAGACACACACACACAAAAACAGACACACACAAAGACACACACAAAGACAGACACAAAGACACACACACACACAAAGACACACACACACACACACACACAAAGACAGACAGACACACACACACAAAGACAGACAGACACACAAAGACAGACACACACAAAGAGACAGACAGACAGACACACACACACAAAGACAGACACACACACAAAGAAAGACAGACACACACAAAGAAAGACAGACACACACAAAGACAGACAGACAGACAGACAGACAGACACACACAGTCAGATTAATTAATAAGTAAAATCCTGCAGAGAGTTATTAAGTTATGAGCGTTATGTCTTACGTGTTCGCTACGGTCGACTTGGAGGGAACGCCGTCAAACACGATGACTCTGTCGGCCAGGTAGGTCGCCATGATGAAGTCGTGCTCCACAACAAACGCCGTCTTCTTGGCGTGGAGGATGTACCTGCACACACACACACACACACACACACACACACACACAAACACGCACGAGTTACACAGACAGCAGGAGGGAGATGGAGGAAGAAAAGGATGTGAAGGAAGTAGGAAATGGAATGAGGAGATGTGAAGTAGGGTGTGTAGAGTTGGAAAAGTGAAATATGAAGAACGGGTAAGGGTGGAAGAGAGGAAAATATGAAGGAAACGTGATGAAAGAAGGGAATATGTGGCAAGAAGGGAGGAAAATATATGAAAGTGCAGGAAGGGAGAGTACTATGAAGGAGGAAAAACTGAGGGATGAAAGAAGGCAAATGTAAAGTAAAAATTAAGGAGAAAGTGAATAGTATATGAAAACATGAAGAAGAAGGGGGATACAGAGGGAAAAGTGAGGGATGAAAGTAGGGAAATGTGAAGGAAGAGAGGGAAAATATGAATGAAAAGAGTCAAATATGAAGGAAGGAGGAAGGGAGGGAAATATGAAGGAAGGAGGAAGGGAGGGAAATATGAAGGAAGGAGGAAGAAGGAAATATGAAGGAAAAGAGTCAAATATGAAGGAAGGAAGAAGGAAGGGAAATATGAAGGAAGAAGGAAGGGAGGGAAATATGAAGGAAGGAGGAAGGGAGGGAAATATGAAGGAAGGAGGAAGAAGGAAATATGAAGGAAAAGAGTCAAATATAAAGGAAGGAGGAAGGGAGGGAAATATGAAGGAAGGATGAAGAAGGAAATATGAAGGAAAAGAGTCAAATATGAAGGAAGGAGGAAGGGAGGGAAATATGAAGGAAGGATGAAGAAGGAAATATGAAGGAAAAGAGTCAAATATGAAGGAAGGAGGAAGGGAGGGAAATATGAAGGAAGAAGGAAGGGAGGGAAATATGAAGGAAGGAGGAAGGGAGGGAAATATGAAGGAAGGAGGAAGAAGGAAATATGAAGGAAAAGAGTCAAATATGAAGGAAGGAGGAAGGGAGGGAAATATGAAGGAAGGAGGAAGGGAGGGAAATATGAAGGAAGGAGGAAGGGAGGGAAATATGAAGGAAAAGAGTCAAATATGAAGGAAGGAGGAAGGGAGGGAAATATGAAGGAAGGATGAAGAAGGAAATATGAAGGAAAAGAGTCAAATATGAAGGAAGGAGGAAGGGAGGGAAATATGAAGGAAGAAGGAAGGGAGGGAAATATGAAGGAAGGAGGAAGGGAGGGAAATATGAAGGAAGAAGGAAGGGAGGGAAATATGAAGGAAGGAGGAAGAAGGAAATATGAAGGAAAACTGGAAGGGATAAAAATATGAATGAGGTAGTAAGGAAAGGAAATATGAAAAGTGGAGGAGGAAAAGTGTTAAGAGATGTAGAGAATAGGGAAGAAAAAGAGAGAAAGTGAGGACAAAAGAGAGGAAAGGAGGGAGGAAAGGAACAAATAGAAAATGAAAGGTGACCTCTTGATGACCCTGGCGGCCATCAACCTCTGCTCCGAGTCCAGGTAGGCCGACGGCTCGTCGATCAGATAGACGTCCGCTGGTTTCCCCAAACACAGCGTCAGAGCGACTCGCTGCAGCTCACCACCAGACAGGTTCTGCACCTGTTGGGGGAGAGAGGGAGAGAGAGAGAGAGAGAGAGAGAGAGAGAGAGAGAGAGTCACTCTGTCCTCATTGGGTACTTCCTATATCCCATGTCCCTTTTTGATTGTCTAACACACATTTTCTTGTTTCCTCGCAGGATTTCCTCATTAAAAGTTCAGTGTTTCTTCCTTTGTGATTCAATTAAATGTATAATTTACGGAGATACAAGAGTGTGTGTGTGTGTTGCTAAATACCTGCACAATATTTGCCTTCATTAAAAAAAAAAAATAAAAACATGGAGGAAGACTTCCAGTGTTGACATTGTTTTGTAATCTCTGCTAATTATAGACGACAGACAGCAAGTGCATGTGTGTTAAAAGATGTAGAGAATAGGGAAGAGTGTGTGTGTGTGTATGTGTGTGTTAAAAGATGTAGAGAATAGAAAAGTGTGTGTGTGTGTGTGTGTGTGTTAAAAGATGTAGAGAATAGAAAAGTGTGTGTGTGTGTGTGTATGCATGTGTGTGTTAAAAGATGTAGAGAATAGAAAAGTGTGTGTGTGTATGTGTGTGTTAAAAGATGTAGAGAATAGAAAAGTGTGTGTGTGTGTGTGTATGCATGTGTGTGTTAAAAGATGTAGAGAATAGAAAAGTGTGTGTGTGTATGTGTGTGTTAAAAGATGAAGAGAATAGAAAAGTGTGTGTGTGTGTATGCATGTGTGTGTTAAAAGATGTAGAGAATAAAGTGTGTGTCTTACATCCTGGTCGATGATGCTTTCGATCTGCATCGGCTTCATGACGTCGGTGATGAACTGCGGGTGAGTGTAGGCGTCTCGGATCTTCTCGTGCAGCAGAGCTCTGACGCTGCCCTACACACACACACACACACACACACACACACACACACACACACACACACACACACACACACACACACACACACACACACACACACACACACACACACACACACACACACACACACACACACACACACACACACACACACACACACACACACACACACACACACACACACACACACACACACACACACACACACACACACACACACACACTCTTTAATCGGCCACTTTGAAACATAACACTTTAACAAGTTGTAATTGATGTGCAGACGGCATCACAAAAACAAGAATAAGTGCAGATAAATGGAGAAATAACAATGTATATATAAAATAGAGCGGGGCAATACATCGATATCGAGATACGAGACTAGATATCGTCTTAGATTATGGATATCTCAATATGACATAAGTGATGTCATTTCCTAATCTTACCAGACTGTTGTAGCTGTTCTCTTATTATCCTTCACCCACTTAGTCGTTATATCCACATTACTGATGATTATATATCAAGAATCTCATTGTGTAGATATTTTGTGAAAGCACCGATATTCAGCACTATGATATCGCTGCTGTGATATCTGGTTTTCTCCATATCGCCCAGCACTAATATACAATAAAAGTAATGGGATCAAAATAGTGACTATACAGGAGAACTACACTCAAACTTCTCAAGTAAAACAAAATGAAATTTTTTTACTCTTCTTTTGAAAACTTTATAGAACAACAAGAGGTGTTCTAAAGGATAAAAACACAATAAAACCCAAAGGCTTGTTCCCATTGTGGTCCTTAAGATGGAACGTGAATAACACCAAATGTAATGTAATAATAAACTCTAATTTTGGATTGTCACGTTTTTACTGACATTATATAAAGTATAAATTAACTGAAGAAACAATCATTATTTGCAGCAGATGATCTGCTCTAAACAGAAGTTGTTTTTCATGAAGTCATTGAACGCACCTTAAACTTCGGACTAATGGTCTGAGGCTTGTAGCTCACGTTCAGGATGGGAACCTCACCTGAAAGAAAAGAGCAGGTGAGTGAGTGAGTGAGTGAGTGAGTGAGTGTGTATGTGTGTGTGAGTGACAGTGTGTGAGTTAGTGAGTGAGTGTCTGAGTGTGTGAGCGTGTGTGAGTCAATGAGTGAGTGAGTGTGTGTGTGTGAATGAGTGTGAGTGTGTGTGTGTGTGTGCGTGTGTGAATGAGTGAGTGTGTGTGTGAATGAGTGTGTGAGTGACAGTGTGTGAGTTAGTGAGTGTGAGTCTGAGTGTGTGAGCGTGTGTGTGTAAGTGAGTGTGAGTCAATGAGTAAGTGAGTGAGTGTGTGTGAATGAGTGTGAGTGTGTGTGTGTGTGTGTGTGTGAATGAGTGAGTGAGTGTGAGTGTAAGTGAGTGAGCGTGTGTGTGAGTGAGTGAGCGTGTGTGTGAGTGAGAGTAAGTGAGTGTGTGAATGAGTGCGTGTGTGACAGTGTGTGAGTAAGTGAGTGTGAGTCTGAGAGCGTGTGTGAGTGTGTGTGTAAGTGAGTGTGAGTCAATGAGTGTGAGTCTGAGTGTGTGAGCGTGTGTGAGTGTGTGTGCGAGTGAGTGTGAGTCAATGAGTGAGTGAGTGAGTGTGTGTGAATGAGTGTGATTGTGTGTGTGAGTGTGTTTGTGTGTGTGAGTGTGTGTGAGCGTGTGTGAATGAGTGAGTGAGTGAGCGTGTGTGTGAGTGAGTGTGAGTGTATGTGAGTAAGTGTGTGTGAGTGAGTGAGAGTAAGTGAGTGTGTGAATGAGTGTGTGTGTGAGTGAGTGAGTGAGCGTGTGTGCGAGTGAGTGTGAGTCAATGAGTGAGTGAGTGTGTGTGAATGAGTGTGAGTGTGTTTGTGTGTGTGAGTGTGTGTGTGTGAGAGTGTGTGAATGAGTGAGTGAGTGAGCGTGTGTGTGAGTGAGTGTGAGTGTATGTGAGTAAGTGTGTGTGAGTGAGTGAGAGTAAGTGAGTGTGTGAATGAGTGTGTGTGTGTGAGTGAGTGACTGAGCGTGTGTGTGAGTGAGTGTGTTTGTGTGTGTGTGAGTGTGTGTGAGCGTGTGTGAATGAGTGAGTGAGTGAGCGTGTGTGAATGAGTAAGTGAGCGTTTGTGTGAGTGAGTGTTTTTGTGTGTATGTGAGTAAGTAAGTGTGTGTGAGTGAGTGAGTGAGTGAGTGAGAGTAAGTGAGTGTGTGAATGAGTGTGTCTGTGTGTGAGTGTGTGTGAAAGTGAGTGAGTGAGAAAGCGTGTGTGTGTGTGTGTGTGTGTGTGTGTGTGTGTGTGTGTGTGTGTGAGTGAGTAAGTGAGTGAGAGAGTGAGAGAGTGAGAGAGTGAGAGAGTGAGAGAGTGAGACTCACCTCCGCTATCAGGTTTAAGTCCTCCAGCCAACATCCTGATAAAAGTCGTCTTCCCGGTGCCTGAACACAAACACACACATTAAACCACCCAGGAGACGCAGACTGGTCCTCCACGTGGGTCCAGTTGCCGTGAAGTCCTGTTCATGGTTCCAAGAGGATGAAACCTGATAACCTTGGTGATCCTCTGGGTCCAGCGGACCACCAAGACTTCAGAGAGGAGACTCAGCTGAAGGTGAACTTACCGCTCTCTCCCAGCATCACCATGATCTCGGAGTCTGAAAACTCTCCGGGTTTAATCTCCAGCGAGAACTCGCCCATCGTCTTCACCATCTCTGGATACTGGACGAAGATGAGAAACATCAGCAGTTAGTTACACAGAATCCCCCTCACTCCAAATCCTGTTTATTATAGACAACAGGGCTGAAGGATTTAAGCTAGAGTTCAATATTAAAGGACAATTACGCTCGATTTCAACATGTAGGACAGCGCTCTGGGTGCATGGCGGCTTTTCTCGCAGTGGCAGAACATTCAGGAGAAGTTGTGATTTGCATGTAAATGGATTTTAGAACTTAGTTCTTATTATTTTTATACACACACACACACACACACACACACACACACACACACACACACGCACACACGCACACACACACACACACGTAGCGCTGTCACTAGCGAGACAAATGAAACCAATTGGTGCTGCCTACACAGTTATTCTTATTAGCCTCTAAACATGTTCAAAATGTCATTAAAGGTCCTTAGGGGACTTAAGGTCTTAGAGGGACCACTAAGGTCTACATAAAAGAGACTTCAGATACAGTATTAGGGGACCACTAAGGTCTATATAAAAGAGACTTCAGATACAGTATTAGGGGACCACTAAGGTCTATATAAGAGAGACTTCAGATACAGTATTAGGGGACCACTAAGGTCTATATAAAAGAGACTTCAGATACAGTATTAGGGGACCACTAAGGTCTATATAAAGAGACTTCAGATACAGTATTAGGGACCACTAAGGTCTATATAAAAGAGACTTCAGATACAGTATTAGGGGACCACTAAGGTCTATATAAAAGAGACTTCAGATACAGTATTAGGGGACCACTAAGGTCTATATAAAAGAGACTTCAGATACAGTATTAGGGGACCACTAAGGTCTATATAAAAGAGACTTCAGATACAGTATTAGGGACCACTAAGGTCTATATAAAAGAGACTTCAGATACAGTATTATGGACCACTAAGGTCTATATAAAGAGACTTCAGATACAGTATTAGGGACCACTAAAGTCTATATAAAGAGACTTCAGATACAGTATTAGGGACCACTAAGGTCTATATAAAAGCATCCAAAAAGCACCATGTCATAGGACCTTTAAATTCAGCACGAGATGATGATGAATAAGAAAAAAGATGAAGAGGCGAGAGGGAGGAAGGAGGAAGAGAAGAAAGTGTTCAAAAGAAAAAGGGAAAGAGATTGGCAGCAGAGGATGTGAACAGACCTGGTAGTGTCGGAGTCTCTTCACCTCCTCCTCATTGGCCGTCTCGGCCACCTTGAAGACCAACGAGGTCTCACGAAACCTGAGATTCTCCGTGGGAACGTAACCGTCCAGGAAGATGTTGATACCTGAAAGTATATTTGGGGGGAAAGAGATGAGAAGTTACAGAGAGGATCAGGATGAAATCATCAGCCAAGGACATTTGGTCTTAAGCCCAGGTCAGACCAAAAGGGTCACAGCGCTGTGTATCATCTCCATAGCAACGACTCTTTGTACTTCCACCTTAACTTTGAACTTACAGGCTTTTTTGGAGTATATAAATATATCATTTGTTGCATCTAAATATGAATGAGGGTAACGTTAGTGATCGTGAGATGCTTGCTACAGTTATATTTCTAGTGATGAATCGGTGAAAACACGTTTCATTTCTCTGATTCGCGGCTTTGCTCCAACGCCGTCGGGCTGCAGACGAGCCAAAGCCAAAGAAAATGTTTTGAGCGTCCTGGACGAAGACGTTTTCTTGGGTAAAACGACTACATGGTTTTATGGAGTATACAATAAAAGGTGCCAGGAAAAAGTGACTTTGGGCAATTGTTACCCCCCTAAAAAATAAAAAACTAGCAATGGACTCTGCAAGATGAGTTTGAAACTATTGGTGTTGCACCTCTATTATATTATTAAAAGTATACATCATTATTACCTTTAAGTCTACCTTAAATCCATTCTCATTTTAGCCTAACTTATTATATATATCTATCTGTAAAAATTCTGTTTATAGTAATAGCCATCTGTATATATATTCATAGTACATATCCACCTGTAAACTCTGTAAACCATCAGTATATTATGATCATTGTACATTTCTGTAAAAATTCTATTTATAGTAGTATCCACCTGTATATTATATTCAGTACATATCCACCTCACAATACTTGTTATCTATTAATTATATTCATAGGATAATCTAGCTGTAAAATTCTGTTTATAATAGTATCCATTTCTATATTTATTCAGTACATAGCCATGTCCTGCACTATGGATCCAGTGTATATCCTGCACCAGCTGCTATTGCACTTCTGGTTAGACCTAAACTGCATTTCGTTGCATTGTACCTGTGTAATGACAATAAAGTTGAATCTAATCTAATTATTACATTGTTATGTGTATTTGGGTGTTTGTTGATGTGAGTTTTACCCTCTCTGACGCTGAAGGGCATGGTGACGACTCCGTAGGCGCTGGGGACGCCGTACAGACAGCAGATGAAGTCAGACAGATAGTCCAACACACTCAGGTCGTGCTCCACCACGATGATGTACCTGCAACACACAACAATGGGGTGGAAGAAAATTAATAACCTAAAAGTAAGGCTGGCGAATATATCGATGTATCAATTTCGTGATATGAGACTAGATATCGTCCTATGGGTCTTTACCTGGTTTTACAGGCTGTGTTACAGTAAATAGATGATGTCATACCAGACTGCTGTTCTGTTATTAGCCTTTACCTCCACTAAGTCATTAAATAATTTCTGGAGAATATTTACCAAAAATCTCATTGTGTAAATAACATTTTTTGTGAAAGTTAACTTGTATAAAAAGTCATTCTGGTCAGAGAGGATTTTACAGCTTTAAGGACCCTCAGACTCCACTGCAGAGAGACTAAAACTACAGCCACAGGATCGGACCTGAGAGAACGTTTTCTCCAGCACAAACCTGGGTGTTTTATTTTGAAATTAGCTGTATTTTGTAAGTGTGTGTCCAGTTAAACAATGCGGAAGAAAATGTATAAGTACCACACTGTGAAAATACCTCACGAGTACTTTGAAATTGAACTGAATGAAGAGTGTTACCTATCCGGGGTGATGAGTGAGCGGATGGTGATGGCGGCCTTCAGCCTCTGTTTCACATCCAGGTAACTGGACGGTTCATCGAACATAAAACTGAAGCGAGAGAGACAAGAAAAACATCAGCCTGCGCGTTTCGGTTGAAACAACAAATCTACGACTGGCGGCTCGGGTCGGTTCCTCACATATCTGCTCTCTGGATGCAGACGACGGCGCAGGCGAACCTCTGCAGCTCTCCTCCGGACAGATCCTCCACGTTCCTCTCTCGCAGGTGACTCAGATCTGCCCGGCAACAACGAAAAAGAAAAACAGCCAATCACAACACAGACGTGGACAAAGCAACGTTTTGTCTTCTATAAACGATCACATTGGTCAGACGTTAACGTCAGAAAAAGAAAGGTCTGCTGCATGCTCGAGGCGGCAGGTCTTAACGTTAGCACGCCCGACTAACGTTAGCACGGCCGACTAACGTTAGCGCGACGAGTACAGTTTTTTTTAAACCAAAACAACAGACACGGCTCCTCCGTTTGGCACATGCTCTCCTCTGTCATCATGTTCTGCAGCTTCGATGTCAGAACTTTAAATGTCTATCCTCGCCATCTTCACCCTGACCACGCCTCCAAGTCGCACCATACGTGTAACATTGAAAAGGGTCCGTCTGAAACGGTGTTGCGCGGCGTACTTTTCTGAACGTTGTGTCATCATATACACCAGTGTGGCGGTATATTAAAAATTAATCATAATGAAAATATGAACCGGTATACCGCCCAGCAGACCATTCAATTTCAATTCAATTTTATTTTATTTATAGTATCAATTCATAACAAGTGTTATCTCGAGACACTTTCCAGATAGAGCAGGTCTAGACCAGACTCCAGAATTTACAAGGACCCAACAGGTCTAGTAGTTTCCTCCAGAGCAAGCAACAGTGCGACAGTGGCGAGGAAAAACTTCCTTTTAGCCAGAAACCTGGGACAGACCCAGACCCAGGCCCAGACCCAGGCCCAGGCCCAGACCCAGACCCAGGCTCTTGGTAGGCGGTGTCTGACGACCAGTTGGGGTTAGAATGAAGAGCGGCAATAACAGTCACAAAAAAAATAATAGACCAGATAAGTTTTGTTTTCTGTTCCTTATTGATTGAGAGAGTGAGTGAGAGAGAGAGAGCGAGTGTGTGTGTGTGTGCGAGCGAGACATTGTGTGTGTGTGTGTGTGTGTGTGTGTGTGTGTATATGCATGTATGCATGTCTTGCTGAGAAGTCAAGACCAAAGGCCAAAATCAGCACAAACCTGGGTGTTTTATTTTGAAACTAGTTATTTTGTAAGGTGTGTGTGTGTGTGTGTGTGTGTGTGTGTGTGTGTGTGTGTGTGTGTGTGTTACCTAGCTGGGCACAGACAATGGTCTGTGTGTCTGTGTCGTCTTTCCTGCTCAGGATGGATCCCACGGACCCCTGCAGGCAGACAAGAAGAATTACAATCAGTCCAAAACTACTGAACCCAAAATGATCAAAACAGTACCCAGATCAGTGGCGGGAGAAGTATTTGGAGCATTTCATTTAGATCTGCACTGTAAAAATACTCCGTTGCAAGTTAAAGAATTCAAAATTAAGTAAAAGGGGAGAAGTATTACCATCAAACACGAACTTTAAAGTATCAAAAGTAAAAGTACTCATTATGCAAAATGGATTCTCTCAGAGTTTTACATTGTGGAGCGTTCAAGGCCCCAGAAGATAAACAGTATATTTTTTATCTTATGTGAACAGAGATCTTCAACAGGGGGTCCAGGACCCCTAGTGGGTCCTCAGACTAGCTGCAGGGGCCCAAATTATTGTTCAATGGTTGAAAAATACATCAAGTACAATATAAAATATGTCTGAAAATATACATACACATGAATCTGACATAAACAGGTACATCGCTTTCATGACGTCACACTGGCACGCGACAGGTCGGCCGCGGCGATAATACCGCACGTTTCAACCAATCGAGCTGCTTCGTAGGGCGGGACTTGTCTAGAAGTCCCGTGGGATCCATGACGACGCCCCAGTGGGGGTACGAGGGGCCTTTAATCTACAACACTGCGTCACATTTAATAAGTAAAATCAAAACATCTACAGCCGTTACATAAATGTAGCGGAGTCAAAGGAGAAATAAGCATTAATCTGCTGTACTTACAGTACTGGGGGAATCGATACCGCATAGTATCGCAATATTTACCGTGGCAATACTGCATCGATACACAGACACCATAGTATGGCTATTATATATATATTATTATATATGTGATGGTCAGTTTGTCCCATTTTGCAGCAATAACATTGAAGTGAGATGAACAAAGAGAAATGTTTCTTTTTAGATGAAACAGATGTTAACAGATGTTTCCTTTTGGGGACGTCATTTGAAATTGGGGAAAAATTAGAAGTTGGAAAAAAAGGTCATAAATTGAAATATATCGCAGAATCTTGCAATATGTTTAAAGTCGCAATAATACCGTATCGTGATGATATATCGGGAGGCGACTGGTAATTTCCACCAATACTTAAACCTGGTTTACCTTGACAGTTTTGGGGATCTGGTCCACGTACTGCGGTTTGACGATGGCCCGCAGGTCGTCCTCCAGGATTTTGGTGAAATAGTTCTGCAGCTCAGACCCTCTGAAGTAGGTCAAGATCTCCTGCCAGTCTGGAGGATTCTGGGAGAGGAAACAGTCTCATGTATAACTGGTTTAACTGCGTCCGTGAAATAAGAAGCATTGATTGTTCAAGTCGCGTTAAAGCTTTAGTGCGTAACTTTTTTCTTAGAATATTTTTTGTGCATTTTTAGGCAATTATTGACAGGACAGCTGGAGAGATTATTAAAGACCAGTTATTTCATGGATCAGGAGACTATGCATCCTGATTAAGTTCCCTTGGCCTTTGCAGCTGCCTGCCTCTATGGAAATTTAACCTAGGGGGTATATACGTATGCCCCCTGAATTTTAACATAGGGGGTGTATACGTATGCCCCTGTATTTTAACATAGGGGGTGTATACTTATGCCCCCTGTATTTTAACATAGGGGGGTGTATACTTATGCCCCCTGTATTTTAACATAGGGGTGTATACTTATGCCCCTGAATTTTAACATAGGGGTGTATACGTATGCCCCTGTATTTTAACATAGGGGGTGTATACGTATGCCCCCTGTATTTTAACATAGGGGGGTGTATACTTATGCCCCCTGTATTTTAACATAGGGGGGTGTATACTTATGCCCCCTGTATTTTAAGGAAGAACATTTACGTATTTATGAAACATTCATTCATAAAGAAAACTGGTGTCCTTGAAAGGTGGATTTTCCTACTTAATTAAGGCATTAAGATCAATTTCCAAGCATGGGTTCCTACACTCATGAGCAGCACTGTATGGGCACCCGCTCTACCAACTGAGCTATCTGGGCGCCCCGTGCATAACGTTTTGATAGTAATTAAAAATTAATTAATTGCGTTGGGTGTTTTTTCCAGAAAAATTTAACTTCTAGAGTGCTGTACTTTCGGGACAAGAGGAAACTTTCTTATTCTTTTTACAGCAAACTAAGTAAGGGTGCACGATTCGATTCAAAATCAATTCTCAATTAAAAAACGATTCTGTGTATTAGTATGTACATGTAGGCTGCCGGTAGGTACTTTTACCACGTGATAGTATAGACGCCATTACAAAATGAAAAAATAAATAAAAATATGAGTTGATTTTGAATCGGTAGAGCTCGAATTGATTCATAAATGGGATCGGATATTTCTGCACACCCCTAAAACGAAGCTTTTCATAAGATGGTTGTTCAGGAGCCAAACCAGCAGCTGTGAGCAGCTCCACCCGCAGCTGTGAGCAGCTCCACCCGCAGCTGTGAGCAGCTCCACCCGCAGCTGTGAGCAGCTCCACCCGCGCGTTATCTCAGCAGCACAGCGAACCCAAATCTGATCAGCGTCTCAGAAACGTGACTCGTGTTCTGGGAGGAGACGGCGGACGAACACTCACATCGAATCTGCCCAGGTTGGGTTTCTGTTTCCCAGCCAGGATCTTCAGGGCTGTGGACTTGCCGATACCGTTGGTCCCCACCAGCCCCAGAACCTCACCGGGCCGGGGGATCGGCAGTCTGCATGCACACACACACACGCACGCACACACACACAGTAAAGAAAAACTGGCATTAAGGTCTCAAACTAACCTGGTGCAGCAGTGTAGGAAAAATCTGATCTTTAACAAAGTCTCGCCCCTCTCTCTGCCTCTCTCCCCCTCTCTTCCCCCTCTCCCTCTCTCTCTGCCTCTCTCCCCCTCTCTTCCCCCTCTCTGTCTGCCTCTCTCCCCCCTCTCTTCCCCCCCTCTCTCTCTGCCTCTCTCTCTCTGCCTCTCTCTCCCCCTCTCTCTCTGCCTCTCTCCCCCTCTCTTCCCCCCCTCTCTCTCCTCTCTCTGCCTCTCTCTCCCCTCTCTCTCTGCCTCTCTCCCCTCTCTTCCCCCTCTCTCAGTCAAATGTGACCTGTTTTCAGTAAAAAAAAAAAAAAGTCAAAAAATGGGCCGTTGTAATAAGCGCTGAAAATGTCAACATTCAATATCCAAAAACATAAAAAAAAAAAAAGCACCCACAACATTGAAAAAGTGAGAAAAATGTCGGGAAAAAGCGATAATAATGTTGAAAAAAAATGACGGGAAAATCATGGTTGACTGGAAGACAACACAAGGTTTATAAATTAAATTTAATATATAATCCTCGTCTCCTATATGAATACATTGCATTTTTTTAAATGATGTATTGAAACTAATCCCGTTGTTATCGGTAACAACCCGCGGTGCACCGTATTACCGCCCAACCCCACAACAACAACAACGCCAAAGGCCATCTGAAAACAACGCAAAATCAGTGGTTTTTCCACCATAATACTGTGATTAGTCGTCACGCTTCTGTCCTCAACCGAGCTAACAACGCTAACGCTCGCTCTCGCCGTGGGTTCAGGCTCGAGAGCCCATTGGTCGGAAGTTAGCGGCGTGGGTTCAGGCTCGAGAGCCCATTGGTCGGAAGTTAGCGGCGTACCGGTGCAGTTTGAAGGAGTTGGCGCAGTATCTGTGTGTGGTTTCCTTCTCCAGGTTGCTCGGCAGGTTGACGATCGACAACGCTCCGAACGGACATTTCTAGAACGACAAAGAACAGAAAGACTTAAAACAAGGTTACTAAGCAACACAACCAGCAAATACAACACAAAAACAGAGGTGTCATAAACCACCAAATATATACAGTATGTATACATACACGTTCATGTACAAATACACAGACGTTCATGTAGATATACACAGACGTTCATGAACATATACATGTTCACGTACATACATGTTCATGTACAAATACACATACATGTACACAGACACACATACATGTTCATGTACATGTACAAATATACATACATGTTCACGTACATTTACACAGACATGCATACATGTTCATGTACATATACACAGACATGCATACATGTTCATGTACATATACACACATATATACATGTTCATGTACATTTACACAGACATGCATACATGTTCATGTAAATTTACACAGACATGCATACATGTTCATGTACATATACACACATATATACATGTTCATGTACATATACACAGACATGCATACATGTTCATGTACATATACACAGACATGCATACATGTTCATGTACATATACACACATATATACATGTTCATGTACATTTACACAGACATGCATACATGTTCATGTAAATTTACACAGACATGCATACATGTTCATGTACATATACACAGACATGCATACATGTTCATGTACATATACACACATATATACATGTTCATGTACATTTACACAGACATGCATACATGTTCATGTACATATACACACATATATACATGTTCATGTACATTTACACAGACATGCATACATGTTCATGTACATTTACACAGACATGTTCATGTACATATACACACATATGTACATGTTCATGTACATATACACACATATGTACATGTTCATGTACATATACACATATGTACATGTTCATGTACATATACACACATATGTACATGTTCATGTACATATACACACATATGTACATGTTCATGTACATATACACACATATGTACATGTTCATGTACATATACACATATATACATGTTCATGTACATATACACACATATATACATGTTCATGTACATATACACACATATATACATGTTCATGTACATACACACAGACATACATACATACATACATGTTCATGTACATATACACACACATACATACATGTTCACGTACATATACACACACATACATACATGTTCACGTACATATACACAGACATACATACATGTAATATTCTGATTACTGACTGAAATAGAGCAATAATCACAGTAAACGTGTATTATTTTAACAAATATAGTCTGAAAAGTGACTTCAGGTGTTGTTACCTTGATGCAGATGCCGCAGCCTATACACAGAGACTCTGAGATCCAGACGATCTTACTCTGTGGAGTCACCTCGATACACAGCTTACCTGCACACACACACACACCACACACACACACACACACACACACACACACACACACACACCACACAGAGAGAGAGACACACACACACACAGAAAGAGAGACACACACACACACACCCCACACACACACAGAAAGAGAGACACACACACACACACCACACAGAGAGAGACACACACACACACACACACACACACACACACACACACACACAGAGAAAGAGAGACACACCCCACAGAGAGAAAGAGAGACACACACACACCCCACAGAGAGAGAGACACACACACACACCCCACAGAGAGAGAGACACACACACACACACACCCCACAGAGAGAGAGACACACACACCACAGAGAGAGAGACACACACACACACACACACACACACACACACACACACACACACAGAGAGAGAGAGACACACACACACACACAGAGAGAGAGAGAGAGACACACACACACACACACACACACACACAGAGAGAGAGACACACACACAGAGACACACACACACAGAGACACACACACACAGAGAGAGACACACACACACACACACACACACACACACACAGAGACACAGAGACACACAGACACAGAGACACACACACACACACACACAGAGAGAGAGAGACACACACACACACAGAGAGACACACAGACACAGAGACACACAGACACAGAGACACACAGACACAGACACACACACACACGTTAGTGTCTGAGCTGAAGCCTGTCGGGGTCTGGAGGCGGCTGCAGGACCACTCACCCATGCGGACCACCGGGCAGCTCTTCTTGCACTCCTGGCGGCATTTCTTCGGTTTGCATTTGTCGTGGTTGACGATGGCGATCCTGGTGTTTTTATCCGCCATGACGGAGGGCCGGGACGACGGACGCTAGCACCCGAGGAGCTAAAACAACCACGGACAACACTCAGTGGGATTGGAAGAAGTTCAGACAGAAACGCACTCGAGAGCGAAGATTACAGTCTCTTTTATTGAGTTTTTAGTACTTTTATCCCTCGTGTTGTCTTCCCGTCAAAATTGAAAATCAACACTTTTGTTGAAGCATTTTATTGATGTTTTTAACTTTTTTTTGTCCCTTTTTAAACACTTTTGTTGATGCTTTTTTTCCACGTTTTTTGTCACTTTTATTTGACATTTTCAACACTACGTAACACTAACTTATTAACTTTAGTTTTACAGTTATTTTGGGGATTTATGGTCAATAAAGCTCATTTATAGGAAATTATACCTAATGTTTGAGTTAGAAAAGCAGAAATTAGGAATTATTGAGACTAAAATTAAAGGAATGGATGTTGATGATAATCACAGACTGGAATATGTCAACTTTTACTCTCAATACTATTTCAAAAACACTTCAATTTGGTTTCAAATGCTATAAAATTGAATAAGACGCCCCAAAATTAATGAAAGTAGAGATTTGTAATTGGCAAAGAGCGTTGTGTGGAATCAATCATGTTATTTTGGGGAATTAAAAAGAACATTGATATAGGACAACATGAGGACAACATGAGGACAACATGAGGACAACATGAGGACAACATGGGGGCAACATGGGGGCAACATGGGGGCAACATGAGGGCAACATGAGGGCAACATGAGGGCAACATGGGGACAACATGGGGACAACATGGGGACAACATGGGGGCAACATGGGGGCAACATGGGGGCAACATGGGGGCAACATGGGGACAATATGAGGGCAACATGAGGGCAACATGAGGACAACATGAGGACAACATGAGGACAACATGAAGACAACATGAAGACAACATGAAGACAACATGGGGATAACATGAAGACAACATGAAGACAACATGGGGACAACATGGGGACAACATGAGGGCAACATGAAGGCAACATGAAGGCAACATGGGGACAACATGAGGACAACATGGGGACAACATGGGGACAACATGGGGACAACATGGGGGCAACATGGGGACAACATGGGGGCAACATGGGGACAACATGGGGACAACATGGGGGTTAAGTACTTGTTTATTCTCTGGTTTGATTATTAATGACTATGTCTGGTTGTAGGTTGAGTCTAAATGACACAAATTAAGTTCCCTTAAGGGAAAAATTAGGTTGAATTGATTGATCACCGTGGCGATGGCGCTGTGTTGTGCTGCAGCAGCTCCTGATGTGGATTTTGTGTGTTTTTTAGTCACTTTTCGTTATATCTCAGCTAGCTTCGTAAAAGATGTAGGTGCGAGTATTTGGCGGTGGGTTTAGGCTTCCTTCCTCGATAAAAGGTTAAGTTTTTTAATAAATGTACATCGCACATTTTGTGTCTCTTTGTGAGATTTTGCACCTCTTTGTAGACGCGTTGTGTCTCTTTTTGGACATTTTTGTTTCCTTTGGGCTTGTTTGGGTCTCTACGGTTATTTAGCGTCTTTTTGTAGTCTGTTTGTGTCTCTTTGTGGTAGTTTTGCATCTCTTTTTCACGTCATTTTGGACATTTTATAAACCATATCTGGGTCTTGGAACGTTGAGAAAGCTAGACCAGATAATAAGTAAATAACAATCAGTGAGCTTAAAGATAAAACAAGCTAATAAAGTCTGCCTACAATCATTATATCTGAGAAAAATCTCTTGGTTTCATTCATTCATTCATTTATTCATTCTTAGGACTACGGTGGTGCCCAAAACGGCTTGGGTGCTGAACCCTAAACCCGACAGTAGCAGGGGAAACCATGGATCTTATCTGTTATCTTATTTATTAATTTCTAGTAGATTTCTTGTATTTTACTGTATGTGTGTGAGTGAGCATGTGTGTATGTCCCTGTAACTTGCTGCTCTAAGAGTAATTTCCCAGTTTGGGATTAATAAAGTCCATCCATTCATCATCTATCTATAAATGAAGGTGATATTCAGGTACAAAAGCCAACACACAATATCTAAATGTAGAGGACAGTGTTCAGGTTCAAACCCACTCTGCTGAGGCAACACATTCAATTTTGAACAAAAACGCACAGCCTTTGGCTTTAACAATGGGCTGCTGCCACAGATCTGCAGCCCTGAACCAGCCCCTACCTGCTCGGTACTGCAACCACATTTAATGCGTTCTGGCTTCAATGCAGATCCTATGTTTTTCATTCCCAGGTCCCAGGAGGGCGAATTGCCGTAAATGAAGCTGCAGCAAACCAGTGAAGTTTGCGGTTCGCAGTGTTTTACAACAAGAGTGAGTCACACCAGACTCCATTTAAAAGTCTGGCCTTTTATTGTTGCCTCGCCACTGAACGTACATGCGTGGTGTTTTGCGTGATTCAAGGCAGTTAACTAGTCAGTGGTGTCCGCCTTTTCAACCCCGGGAACAGTCCCCACAAAGTAAAACACATGAAATACAAATTGAAGGTTAGTCTGTTGTACTATCTGCAACATCACAACTCTGAATCGCAACGTGACGGGCGGTGGCAAGCCCCCAAATTTGGAGCTATCCTTTAATAATGTGCTGATCAGCGAGTCATTCATATCCCCGAAATCATCAACTGATCGCACATTTTGACAAAACAGAGGATTGTGGCTGTGTACGTGTCTATTTGTGTTGGTGAGGAAGAACAACTTTAATTGGACCATTATTGAACAGAGTTTGGCGCACCATCCTTTTTTGGTAACGTTTCAAGATAACTCGTAATCTTTGCGGGGAGAGCTATGCCAGTAACAGCAGCTGTGTTGAACACTAACAATCAACTCTACCTGTATATTAAGGTACGCTTAATCAACTGTTAAAAGCCTAATATTACACTTGACGATAGCGTTAAGCTAACCGCTAGCTAGCTACGAACAGTTAGCTAGCGGTTAGCTTCACATGCTACGACGTTAGCAACGGAGGCCCAGCACTTTGACAGCTGGTCGGTTGGGGACTAACTCTCGTTTTTATGGCAATACAACCCCAGAAAAGGCCCTAAATTGGGACCGATAAGTTAAAAACTCACCCCTGTTTGGCTCCGGTTACCGTGCTTGAAAGAAACCCGACGAGAAAAGTCGTTTAGAGACAAATAATTGCGGGTGAAACTTAATTTTCTTTCCCAGCAACGTGTTCCTCTCCTGGAAGCCGGCTGGAAAGATGGCGGGAGCAACGCAAACAGAACGCGACTCGGGGTGGTGACGTAACTTGAAAGCGACTCACAAAAGTGGGAGATTCGAAGTGGCCTGGCGGCAGCGAGCCAAAACAGCCAAAACAAAGCGGATTTGAGCCTTAATGTGTGTCCAGCGGCCTCGCCTGATGCACTGACACACAGCATTGAAGACTTGTGCTACCCTACGTGTACGTTGTACTTATATTTATATCGTAAGATAAGTTTTAGTGGCTTTGAGACGGTCTAACAGTCGAGGAAAAGTAGCTGCTAACAGCTAACCAGAGCTCACCACCAAACTGCGTTAAAACGCTCGTTAATTATTAACGCGCATATTGATATTTTAATGAATTTTAGAAAACAACTAACGACCTATTATTAAAGTGTAGTGGTCCACTTTTAAAATTAGTTTAACATATCACTTTGTGTGGTATTCACAGAGCTTCCATCCTTGAAATAGCCACGATTGTATTTACCATAAATGTCGCATTTATTGCACATTTTCTATAAATAACATGCTGCCAGATGTGTCACTTGTATGCCGATTTTCCCCCCAAAGTACCATTTGAAACTCAAAAGCTCTTAACTCGTATTCTGGCATTGCTAAACACGTATAATGTACACATAAACGTCAAAATGTTTAACATTTGAATGGAGTTTGGCTTTGCGTTATTGACATTGACATTTTAGCATAGATACAATAACTAACAACTTAAATAACTTAATATTGCAACGTTAGGGTTCACTTTTTAATTCAGTTTAACGAATCACTGTTTAATTCCCTCTTCTTCAATAATAATAATAATAATAATGTATACTTTATTAATCCCACACATGGGGAAATTACAATTTGCAAATAGCCCTGATTATATTAGGCAAGGCAGCTTTATTTGTAGAGCACATTTCAGCAACAGGGCAATTCAAAGAGCTTTACACAAAATCAGTTAAAAAAATAAATAAAATAAGATAAAAACCGATAAAAATAAAAACATTAAGATACATAAAACACAATAAAGTTACAGTGCAGCATAAGAAATTGAAAATTAAAGAAATGAACAGTCATTTAAAGAAAGGCAACATAAAAAAAAAGGTCTTCAGCCTTGATTTAACCCTTGTGTCTAACTGACCCGTTTCAAGGTGTTTTATATCAGAAATATGGATTTCTTTCAACCAAATTGCCCAAAAATAACATGGATTTCATATGTTCTTAAGGTAAAATGAATGATTACTTTCAGTGAATTATTTGGGTGTTTTATTTAATCTTATAGTATTTGAATTCTTTTTTTAATGTTTGTTTCCAAACAGCATCGGGACTAAACTTTGACATCTACCATCTGAGATCCACTCAACATCCTCAGATCTTCACTATTAGTCCAAATAATTCATAATTTCTGCCTTTTTAACTAAAAACGTACGTATAATTTGATATAAATGAGGTTTGTTGACCATGAATTCCAAGAATAAGTGTAAAACCTGTTATTAAACCAGCTCAGGTTTAAAAAAAAAACAACAAAAAAAAGCACCAATAGCTGGAAAAAGTGAGAAATAAATCAGAAAAAGCGACAAAAACATTGGAAAAGCACCCAAAAA
>JABXJD010000114.1:1757500-1765000 GCA_013375575.1 Percina caprodes
TGGCGTTTCCCCCTCTCATTCCCCCTGCTCTGGCGTTTCCCCCTCTCATTCCCCCTGCTCTGGCGTTTCCCCCTCTCATTCCCCCTGCTCTGGCGTTTCCCCTTCTCTTTCCCCTCTCATTCCCCCTGCTCTGGCGTTTCCCCTCTCATTCCCCCTGCTCTGGCGTTTCCCCCTCTCATTCCCCTGTTCTGGCGTTTCCCCTCTCATTCCCCTCTCATTCCCCCTGCTCTGGCGTTTCCCCTCTCATTCCCCTCTCATTCCCCCTGCTCTGGCGTTTCCCCCTCTCATTCCCCCCTGCTCTGGCGTTTCGCCTTCTCTTTCCCCCTCTCATTCCCCCTGCTCTGGCGTTTCCCCTCTCATTCCCCCTGCTCTGGCGTTTCCCCTCTCATTCCCCCTGCTCTGGCGTTTCCCCTCTCTTTCCCCCTGCTCTGGCGTTTCCTTCTCTCATTCCCCCTGCTCTGGCATTTCCTTCTCTTATTCTCCCTGCTCTGGCGTTTCCTTCTCTTATTCTCCCTGCTCTGGCGTTTCCTTCTCTCATTCTCCCTGCTCTGGCGTTTCCTTCTCTCATTCCCCCTGCTCTGGCGTTTCCTTCTCTCATTCCCCCTGCTCTGGCGTTTCCTTCTCTCATTCCCCCCTGCTCTGGCGTTTCCTTCTCTCATTCCCCCCTGCTCTGGCGTTTCCTTCTCTCATTCCCCCCTGCTCTGGCGTTTCCTTCTGTCATTCCCCTCTGCTCTGGCGTTTCCCCCTGCTCTGGCGTTTCCTTCTCTCATTCCCCCCTGCTTTGGCGTTTCCTTCTGTCATTCCCCCCTGCTTTTTCTCATTTAACCCATGTTGCCGATGTGAAGACGTTAAAACGGACGTTACGTTGTGACTCTTGTACAGTGTAAATAAAATCTGGCGGCTTTTGGGAAGAAAAAACTGAAACTTTTCCAAAAGGTCAGATATGCCCCCTCCTCCAAACCTCCACCCCCAAAAAACCTCCATCTCCCTCCCCCCTTCATACCTGCCTACAGACCCCGTTAACGTTGAATTTAACACGTTTCCTAGCAACACGGCTGCCGTGACTGAACGGGAAACAGAGATCTGAGTTTTCTAATGTTTGTGTCGCTGATTTCTTTGATTGTAAACGTTGAATTAAACCCGTTTCCTAGCAACGCTGCCGTGATGTCACTCTGTTAACAAAGGAAACAAAACAGTTTGAGGAGAAAAATCTCTTAAATTCAGACCAGATGTTCAGAAGAGAAAACAGATCTGTAGAGGTTATAAATATATAATATATATATATATAATAACTGTAGGGGGGCTCTATAGAGAAACCTGTAGGGGGCTCTACAGAGAAACCTGTAGGGGATCTATAGAGAAACCTGTAGGGAGGGCTCTATAGAGAAACCTGTAGGGGCTCTATAGAGAAACCTGTAGGGAGGGCTCTATAGAGAAACCTGTAGGGGATCTATAGAGAAACCTGTAGGGAGGGCTCTATAGAGAAACCTGTAGGGGGTCTATAGAGAAACCTGTAGGGAGGGCTCTATAGAGAAACCTGTAGGGGGATCTATAGAGAAACCTGTAGGGAGGGCTCTATAGAGAAACCTGTAGGGGGGTCTATAGAGAAACCTGTAGGGGGATCTATAGAGAAACCTGTAGGGAGGGCTCTATAGAGAAACCTGTAGGGGGGTCTACAGAGAAACCTGTAGCGTTTGGCTAGCAGACGCTTCAGTATCGTTGAGAATAAACGTGACTCAGCATTTTATAAAATCTTTATTGATCCACATCCTCCTAACAAGACTCTCTTCTTATAAAAAACTGATAATATTTACATCCTTTTACATTATTTACAATATTTTACAGCCTCACACCCGCACAAAAGGTCAACGCCCCCCCCGCCTGAAATACCACCTGTTGCCGGGGAAACACCACCAGAATCTTTGCAGGGGTTGCCTGGCAACGGCAGCTTATATTATATACGAGGAGTCGTTCTTAAATCGTTGAGGAGTAACATGACGAGTGTTTTAAGAGATTAAAAAACATGATTTAAATGTTTCTACGGAAGCACAGAAAGGACAAAATTATACGTTTTAAAATTTTTTTTTTTAAATTGCTAAATTTTAAATTACCGTTTGGAAATTTAAGAAATTGCAGAAATCCAGATGGTTTTCAAAGTAAAAGCATTCAGTCATGATTAAATTTCACAATGAAGTGGTCAGTTGTGTTTAAGATTTAATGTTTATGATTTAATGGCCTTTTTATTTTGTTTTCTGCTTAATTAAGTTAAATTATGAGCAAAATTTAAGCAGAAATCAATTACAAAAAAGTGATTTAATGAGTAAAAATAAATGCAGATTTAAGAGTGAAGTTGGTTTAATAAACCTGTTTTTTTCTGGTTTTAATTTACATTTGTAGGTATAAAAAGTCTTTAATCTATGAAGCAGGTCGGCAGCAAATTGTGTTATTTTACATTTTGATGGCAGAGTGAAACTAGTTGAGTGAGTCAGTCTTTTCTTAAAGCTACAGATCGGATAACATTGTTTATTGTTGGAAATATGGACGCCCAGTTCCGCCAGTAGAAGAAAAAATAAGATGAAAATTTAGCCTTGTGATAAAAAAAAAGAATCCTGTTCGTCTTTATAATAAAAAACATTAAAATAGTGAGTTAGCTTCAGAAAATAGTGACTTAGCTTCTCAGAAAGGTGACTGAGTTAGCTTCTCAATAAAGGTGAGTTAGCTTCTCAAAATAGTGAGTTAGCTTCTTAGAATAGTGAGTTAGCTTCTCAGAAAGGTGACTGAGTTAGCTTCTCAATAAAGGTTAGTTAGCTTCTCAAAATAGTGAGTTAGCTTCTCAAAATAGACAGTTAGCTTCTCAAAATAGTGAGTTAGCTTCTTAGAATAGTGAGTTAGCTTCTCAGAAAGGTGACTGAGTTAGCTTCTCAATAAAGGTTAGTTAGCTTCTCAAAATAGTGAGTTAGCTTCTCAAAATAGACAGTTAGCTTCTCAAAATAGTGAGTTAGCTTCTTAAAATAGTGAGTTAGCTTCTCAGAATAGTGAGTTTGCTTCTTAAATTAGTGAGTTAACTTCTTAGAATAGTGAGTTAGCTTCTTAAAATAGTGAGTTAGCTTCTCAGAATAGTGAGTTAGCTTCTCAGAATAGTGACATAGCTTCTCAATAAAGGTGAATTAACTTATCAAAATAGTGACATAGCTTTCCAAAAGTAAATTAGCATCTTGAAATAGTGACTTAGCTTCTCAAAGTAATGAGAAACTTGGGATAAAAGTCTCTTTCCTTGATAAAGTGTCCCATCTCATTTTTATTACGTTGGCGGACATGGGCTTCCGTACCAAACCAGCGCCACGCGTTGCTAACAATAACGTCACGTCGTCTGCAGGAACACACACACTGAGCAAGCATTATGAAGGAACTTGTGATTTAATGTGCAGTTATAGAGGTGACGAGCAGCTTTGAGTGATGATATTAGCGTTTTGTTTTGTTTTTCTACTTTTTACTTAAAGCTTGAATCAAAGCGAGGATTTGTTCTGCAGATGTGAGGCTCTGGCTGCAGCTGGATTCAACTGGTTTCCATCTTTTATGGTTGAGGTTACCGGCGTTTCCCGCGCCACAACAACACGTTACAGTACTGCAGGGCCGTAACACACGAAGTGCGTTTAGCGGTGACGGAGACGGGCAACTTCACTTGTAACCATGGTGACAGCAACGCTGCCTCAGAAGGTTTTCTCCGGCCTTCGAGATTTTGGTACATTTGGATTGTTACAGGTTAAACGGCGTTGAGTTTCTCATTGGATGAGCAGCAGTAGGAAGTCCCTCGTCCCTCCGTTGGTTACATTCAACCGTCCCATCTTTAAAAATACATTTTCTCTTCTACCCTTGTGTTGTCCTCCCGGGTCAAAAACAGACAAATATTTGACATTTTTGTCGAAAAAAATGACAACAATTTGACATTTTATGTCATTTTTGAAAAAATGACAACAATTTGACATTTTATGTCATTTTTGTCGAAAAAATGACAACAATTTGACATTTTATGTCATTTTTGTCAAAAAAAATGACAACAATTTGACATTTTATGTCATTTTTGTCGAAAAAATGACAACAATTTGACATTTTATGTCATTTTTGTCGAAAAAATGACAACAATTTGACATTTTATGTCATTTTTGTCGAAAAAATGACAACAATTTGACATTTTATGTCATTTTTGTCAAAAAAAATGACAACAATTTGACATTTTATGTCATTTTTGTCGAAAAAATGACGACAATTTGACATTTTATGTCATTTTTGTCGAAAAAAATGACAACAATTTGACATTTTATGTCATTTTTGTAGAAAAAAATGACAACAATTTGACATTTTATGTCATTTTTGTCGAAAAAAATTACAACAATTTGACATTTTATGTCATTTTTGTCGAAAAAATTACAACAATTTGACATTTTTGTCCTTTTTCAGACTTTGTTTTAGTTTCCACCAACACCACCTTACTAGTTTTACTACTTTCTGTAATTCATGGTCAATAACCGTCATTTATATTGAATTATACCTAATATTTGAGTTAAAAAAGCAGAAATTATGAATTATTTTGACTAATAGTTAAGATCAGAAGAATAAAAGTGATTAATTGTATTTGCAAAGAGCGTTTTAAGGAATCCAATCCATTTTTTATGGTAATTTGGTTAAAAAGAAACTCATATTTCAGATATAGACCTTTTTTAAAGGGCCCACATTTGACCCGGGGACAACAGGAGGGTTAAATTCTTCCCCGAGACATTTTCTTAACGATACGTATGTGTCAGCGTGTTCGTCGTCAAACATTCAACAGAAATTATTCACATCCACGTTTTCTGTCCGCCAAAAACAATCATTTGTCATACCCCGGATTCGGACGCCATTTAAAGTTTTCTCTTTGCATCTCGGCCTCGGATTAATCCAGCGGTTTGGGATCCAGGTTGTGGAGCAGGTTTTGTCCGTCCAGGTGTCCTCTGAATGTCTGCCAGCCAATCAGGACGCATCGTTGGGACATTCATACCCGTCGGCCGGTCGGAGGAACTGGATCCGGCCGTGACTTTCGGTCAAAAATCAATCGTCTTTCCACGGCGGCGTCTCAGTCCGTCTCCTCCTTCCTGTCGTCCAGGTCGAAGTCCAGCACCAGCAGTTTGGTTTCCTCCGTCCCGTTCCTGCTGCCGGCGGCGCACACCAGCCGCGTGTCGGACGCTCTGATTCGCCACACGACGCCACCTGTCGAGAAAAGAAATCAGAATCAGAAAAACTTTATTGATCCCCGAAGGGAAACTCTGTGTTGCAGTTGCACAAATATTAGAAATATAGAGTAGAAATATAACGAGTTTGGATATGTACAGTATTTACATACTTAAAGGAATGTTATTATTATACAGTATTTACATAATTGACATAATTAAGATGGTGAAAAGTAATAATAATAATAATAATAATAATAATAGTAGCAGTTGAGTATTGCTCACATTTCAGGCCAGTGTTATTGCACAAAACAGATAATATTGTCCAGTTTCCACCTCTCTGAGTGTCTGTGTGTCAGACACTCAGAGGGAGGAGTTATAAAGTCTGATGGCCACAGGCAGGAATGACTTCCTGTGGCGCTCTGTGGTGCATTTTGGGAGAATGAGTCTTTCACTGAAAGTGCTCCTGTGATTTAGCAGCAAGCCATGGAGAGGGTGCGAGACATTGTCCAAGATGGCATGTAGTTTGGACAGCGTCCTCTCTGACACCCCCCCACAGAGAGTCCAGCTCCCCCCCCCACGACGTCACTGGCCTCGCGGATCAGTTTGTTGAGACGCACGATTGGTTAAAGGAGACCTATTATTATGCCAAAAATATAACGTTACAACGTCGGATGTCGACTATTTATCCCTCGGGTTGTCTTTATATTTATACTGTTTCTCTTTTTTACTTGTCTTCTGTTTCTTTTCTTTTTTCAGAGCATTACAAAGCAATCTCGCTTATATATATATATATACATATATTTATTATGAATGTGAAGTTGAATGACAATATATATATATATATATATATATATATATATATATATATATACACACAGTTGTGGTCAAAAGTGTACATACACTTGTAGAAAATCACAATGTTATGGCTGTCTTGAGTCTTCAATAAGTTCTACAACTCTTATTTTTCTGTGATAGAGTGATCGGAACACATACATGTTTGTCACAAAAACAGTCATAAAGTTTGGTTCTTTCATAAATTTATTATGGGTCTGCTGAAAATGTCACCAAATCTGCTGGGTCAAAAATATACATACAGCAACATTAGTATTTGGTTACATGTCCCTTGGCCATTTTCACGGCAACTAGGCGCTTTTGGTAGCCATCCACAAGGTCCTGGCAAGCTTCAGGTCGAATGTTTGACCACTCTTCTTGACAGAATTGGTGCAGTTCAGCTAAATTTGATGGTTTTCTTGCATGAACCTGTTTCTTTAGCACTGTCCACATGTTCTCAATGGGGTTTAAGTCAGGACTTTGGGAAGGCCATTCTAAAACCTTAATTCTAGCCTGGTTTAGCCATTCCTTTACCACTTTTGATGTGTGTTTTGGGTCATTGTCTTGTTGGAACACCCAACTGCGCCCAAGACCCAACCTTCGGGCTGATGGTTTTAAGTTTTCCTGCAGAATTTGGAGGTAATCCTCCTTCTTCATTATCCCATTTACTTTCTGCAAAGAACCAGTTCCACTGGCAGCAAAACATCCCCAGAGCATAATACTACCACCACCATGCTTGACAGTAGGCATGGTGTTCCTGGGATTAAAGGCCTCACCTTTTCTCCTCCAAACATATTGCTGGGTGCTGTGGCCAAACAGCTCAATTTTTGTTTCGTCTGACCAGAGAACTTTCCTCCAGAAGGTTTTATCTTTGTCCATGTGATCAGCAGCAAACTTCAGCCGAGTCTTAAGGTGCCTTTTCTGGAGCAAGGGCTTCTTTCTTGCACGGCAGCCTCTCAGTCCATGGCGATGTAAAACACGCTTGACTGTGGAGACTGACACCTGTGTTCCATCAGCTTCCAAATCCTTGCAGACCTGCTTCTTGGTGATTCTTGGTTGACTCTTGACCATCCTGACCAATCTCCTCTCGGCAGCATGTGATAGCTTGCGTTTTCTTCCTGATCGTGGCAGTGACACAACTGTTCCATGCACTTTATACTTGCGTATAAGTGTCTGCACAGTTGCTCTTGGGACCTGTAGCTGCTTTGAAATGGCTCCAAGTGACTTCCCTGACTTGTTCAAGTCAATAATTCGCTTTTTCAGATCCACACTGAGTTCCTTTGACTTTCCCATTGTAGCTTTTGTAGCTGAGTCTAATCACTGGGTCAAATGAGCCCTATTTAAATGGGCTCATGAGAAGTCAACAGCTGTAGTCAATCAGAATCACTTAGAAGAAGTGAAGAGGCCATGACATGAAGCTAATTTGATTGACACAACTCGCTACATCACCAAAATTGACATA
>JABXJD010000114.1:1770000-1777500 GCA_013375575.1 Percina caprodes
ATCTCCACTGGCGCTTAAAATGGTGACTGGAACATGAGTCATTTTGGTCTCAAATTGTAGGCGTCGCTCCTTAAGCCGCTAGCTTCCTCCCCCTCCCGAATACACGGTGAAAAAGCCTGGACATGGTAGACAACACAGGGCGTAAACGTCAAACAAACACTAGAGGGTGTCACTGCCTGATGTGAGTCAGTGAGTGCAGATGTGAGTCGTGCATGCTCAGATTTAAACGGTTTACGACATAACGGTCATACTGAAACAATTACAGAAGATGGGAACCGTTGTAGCTAGCTATGGTTGTTTGATGCTAACGTTAGCTCAAAACACCATCCACCTGACAGCCTTTGTTGTCTTTGATGCTAACGTTAGCTCAAAACACCATTCACCTGACAGCCTTTGTTGTGTTTGATGCTAACGTTAGCTCAAAACACCATTCACCTGACAGCCTTTGTTGTCTTTGATGCTAACGTTAGCTCAAAACACCATTCACCTGACAGCCTTTGTTGTGTTTGATGCTAAACGCCATTGTAACATGTAAACATGTGGCTAAGCTAGCAGTGAACCAACTTCGTTAAGTAGGTCCATTTTTATATATATACACACACACATATATATTTATACATCTATCTATCTATATATACATACACACTTTTTTAATAAACTGTTCTCGATGCCGAGTTCACGTGTGAGACTTGGAGCAAAGTCTCATGTTGTGTTTAGACTTGTTAGTGGTTTAAAAATAGTTATTTTGAGGCTAGCATAGTAGCGCCGCTAGCGCTCTCATTCAAAAGGCCATTTGACCGAAAAACGGGAATACGGTAAATCTTAAAGGTGGCGCTTCCTTCCTAATTGTACTTATATATGAATACGGTAAATCTTAAAGGTGGCTCTTCCTTCCTAATTGTACTTATATATGAATACGGTAAATCTTAAAGGTGGCTCTTCCTTCCTAATTGTACTTATATATGAATACGGTAAATCTTAAAGGTGGCTCTTCCTTCCTAATTGTACTTATATATGAATACGGTAAATCTTAAAGGTGGCGCTTCCTTCCTAATTGTACTTATATATGAATACGGTAAATCTTAAAGGTGGCGCTTCCTTCCTAATTGTACTTATATATGAATACGGTAAATCTTAAAGGTGGCGCTTCCTTCCTAATTATACTTATATATGAATACGGTAAATCTTAAAGGTGGCTCTTCCTTCCTAATTGTACTTATATATGAATACGGTAAATCTTAAAGGTGGCTCTTCCTTCCTAATTGTACTTATATATGAATACGGTAAATCTTAAAGGTGGCGCTTCCTTCCTAATTGTACTTATATATGAATACGGTAAATCTTAAAGGTGGCGCTTCCTTCCTAATTGTACTTATATATGAATACGGTAAATCTTAAAGGTGGCGCTTCCTTCCTAATTATACTTATATATGAATACGGTAAATCTTAAAGGTGGCGCTTCCTTCCTAATTATACTTATATATGAATACGGTAAATCTTAAAGGTGGCGCTTCCTTCCTAATTATACTTATATATGAATACGGTAAATCTTAAAGGTGGCTCTTCCTTCCTAATTATACTTATATATGAATACGGTAAATCTTAAAGGTGGCTCTTCCTTCCTAATTATACTTATATATGAATACGGTAAATCTTAAAGGTGGCGCTTCCTTCCTAATTGTACTTATATATGAATACGGTAAATCTTAAAGGTGGCGCTTCCTTCCTAATTATACTTATATATGAATTTATATACTCTGGTACATTCACAGAAAGACCCTAGGGTGCATTTATCAGAATAATTTGTCATTATAAATTCTGATGAATGAAAATTCATTAAAAAAAAGTATATTTGTTTTTAATAAATCGGCCATTATAAATGCCGATACCAATATATCGGGAAATGCCTGATAACGGCCGATATATCGGTCGGGCTCTTATATCTATGCATAGTATCTAGGCTGTATTGACCCCCCAACAGACGTGTGTTTACAGCTTTAGCAGCAGACAACAATGATCTACATAATCAATATGTCTCCGCTGACACCCACCTTGCCAGAGACGGCGGACCAGACTTTGAGCGTGTTGTCGTCCGAGCCGCTGACGACGAGGTCGCCGCTGAACTGCAGACACGTGATGACGTGGTCGTCGTGACCTTTCAACAGCTGCAGGGAGAAACAAGAGACGGGCGGATTAAACGGCGCTCCGTCAAGCGTCTACACATCAGACACGCCGGCGGCCGCCGTACCATGGGCTCTCCCGTGTCGCCCTTCCTCCAGTTGCTCTCGATGCGATGTTGTCTGATGTAGGCCGATTTCCACGGACTGACCGCCACGCCCGGACGCTCACACTTCCTGCGACGCGCCAACGCGTACTCCGACACACCTGGGGAGAGGATGAGAGACAGTTTTGATAACCGATTAGTCATCTGCTAACGCTAGGTAGGCTCATTAGTATGGCTGTGGTAAAGTGCTAACGCTAGGTAGGCTCATTAGTATGGCTGTGGTAAAGTGCTAACGCTAGGTAGGCTCATTAGTATGGCTGTGGTAAAGTGCTAACGCTAGGTAGGCTCATTAGTATGGCTGTGGTAAAGTGCTAACGCTAGGTAGGCTCATTAGTATGGCTGTGGTAAAGTGCTAACGCTAGGTAGGCTCATTAGTATGGCTGCTGAGTGCTGGCAGTGAATCTCGGCTGACTGGCAGAACGCCCAGAGGGAGGAGCGCGCGCACACACACACACACACACACACACACACACACACACACACACACACACACACACACACACACACACACACACACACACACACACACACACACACACACACACACACACACACACACACACACACACACACACACACACACACACACACACACACACACACACACACACACACACACACACACACACACACACACACACACACACACACACACACACACACACACACACACACACACACACACACACACACACACACACACACACATGCCCTTTACACACATACTCATGTAAACACAAGCTAAACACACACACACACACCATCATATACACCCACACACACACCATCACACACCCACAGCGCTGAATGCAGGAGTGCCTGACTGTGTGTGTCGCTGTATTTGCAGGTTACACACCCAGGTTAGGAGACGCTGTACATCCAGTTAACTGCGGCCTTCTGTTTGTTTTCTGCTTTCAATATTTGCAGTGTTGAAAACACACACCTACCGTGCCGAGCCCCTGCTCAGGCACTGCGTGATGAACTCTCACAGTCACGACACAAAACACATACGCTTCCCCCATTTTATACGCTTTGGGAGGCGATTCGTCGTGTGTGTAACCGTAAAATACAAACCATGTCGTTGAATCAAAAACTGAAGCTGCCAAACTCAAAGATGAAAAAATAACTCAATAGATAAATTAACAATCATATTATTAATCCATTAATGTGACATTAATTGATATTTCTGTTCCTCTTTATTGACTTCTTTATCTATGTCAGTGTATTTCCTGGCTTCAGTGTTCAAATACTCATTCATAAGAATCATTTATAATGATAAATAGATGATTGGTGGAGG
The DNA here is from genome assembly GCA_013375575.1 of Percina caprodes. Classification (NCBI taxonomy): domain Eukaryota; kingdom Metazoa; phylum Chordata; class Actinopteri; order Perciformes; family Percidae; genus Percina; species Percina caprodes. The sequence continues at coordinate 1,773,582 of JABXJD010000114.1, forward strand.
GGTGCGCGATCACGGAAGGCTGCTATCAAGTGGACGTGCCGGCAGTGTTGTCGTCATTACTTCAAATCCCTCCGGGGTGGAGACAGAAACTACGCACTATAGCTTTAAAGCTAAAGAAGTCACAGTCATTAAATCTGAGTCATTAAATTCATTCGGCTCGGGTGCTGCCTTCACAGCCTACCCAGACTTTCTTCTTCCCATCCATCCATCCATCCATCCATCCATCCATCCATAATACCTAAAAAGACACTGGAATTCTGTGCAATTTCATTACTGTGCAATATGTAATACTCAGGACTTTTGATACACCACTAACTATATTATTTGCATAATGTGTATACAAACCCTTTATCTCTCTTACTATTTTATATATGTTATATGTATATAGTTGCACCACGTCCCCCCTCTCTTTTTTCTTCTTCTTCTGCACTACTTACAATTTATATTTTTATATTTTGTGAAAAGGTTTTGCTTCAATCTCGTTGCACCGGTACTGCACTTGTGTATAATGACAATAAAGGCTTTCTATTCTATTCTAAATCTTGTAATGGTGGGTAAAACACTGTGTTTTTAACAATTTAATTTTTCAGCGTGAGTGTTTACCTTCCTCGCGACACTTCTCCCTCCACAGCAGGTTGTCTTCGGCCAGGATCCTCCAGTACCGGCAGGTCTGAGCGGCCTGCAGCAGGTCTCTGGGAGCCAGGAACGTCAGCACGTACAGCGCTAACTGCAAACACACACAGATGCATTAAAAACACTCAAGGTGACTACAGGGGAAACCAAGTCAAATTTAAAGCGCCCATATTCTGCTCATCTTCAGGTTCATAATTGTATTTTGAGGTTGTATCAGAGTAGGTTTCCATGGTTTCATTTTCAAAAAACACCATATTTTTGTTGTACTGCACATTGCTGCAGATCCTGTTTGTGTGTTTAGGTCTCTGTTTTGGCTCCATAGTGAGACATCTCACTTCTGTTTCATCTTTGTTGTGAGTCGCACATGTGCAGTACCTAAGTAAGGACTACTAGCCAGTCAGAAGCAGAGTATGTGGGTCCTGACAGTACCTAGGTAAGGACTACTAGCCAGTCAGAAGCAGAGTATGAGGGCCTGACAGTACCTAGGTAAGGACTACTAGCCAGTCAGAAGCAGAGTATGAGGGCCCTGACAGTACCTAGGTAAGGACTACTAGCCAGTCAGAAGCAGAGTATGAGGGTCCTGACAGTACCTAGGTAAGGACTACTAGCCAGTCAGAAGCAGAGTATGAGGGTCCTGACAGTACCTAGGTAAGGACTACTAGCCAGTCAGAAGCAGAGTATGATGGCCTGACAGTACCTAGGTAAGGACTACTAGCCAGTCAGAAGCAGAGTATGATGGCCTGACAGTACCTAGGTAAGGTAACTACTATTACTCAACACTTAACCCTTGTGTTGTCCTCCCGGGTCAAAAAACGGACAAAAATTTGACATTTTTGTCCGTTTTTCAGACTTTTTGTTTTATTTTCACTAACACCACCTTACTAGTTTTACTACTTTTTGGAATTCATGGTCAATAACCCTCATTTATATAGAATTATACCTAATATTTGAGTTAAAAGCAGTAAATTATGAATTATTTTGACCAATAGTTAAGATCAGAGGAATGAAAGTGATCAGTTGCATTTATAAAGATCGTTGGAAAGAATCCATTTTTTGTGGTAATTTGGTTAAAAAGAAACTCATAATTCAGATATAGACAATTTTTAAAAGGAGGTCAAACAAGACATCATCCTTCAGATTATCACTAACATTCAACATCAACACATCTGGAGATACGAGGTTCTCACTGGACAGGAAGAGGAGGAAGAACTCATCTGAGAAGTAACTAAAGCTGTCAGACCAACGTAGCGGAGTAAAAAACAACAACATGTACCTCTGAGATGTAGACGAGTACAAGTAGGAAGTAGCAGAACATGGAAATGCTCAAGTAAAGTACAAATATGCTTAATGTGTACTTAAGAAGTATAACTGTGGTTACCTCTTTGGGCAGCAGGGATATGAAGTCTCTCTGGAACTGCGGCTCGATAACCTGCATCATGTGCTTCACCTGACCCGTCTCACACCTGTCAATCAACTCGTCCAGAGCCAACAGCCTCTCAGGGCCGCTCCACGTCTGCAGAGGGGGAGGTAGGGGGAGGGAGGGAGGGAGGGAGGGGTGTTTCATTTTCATGTGATTTATCCTGTGTGTGTTTCTGTTCATGTCTGAGTTTGATTTCAAAGAGCTTTTGCGTCTCTGAAACCATTTAAAATTCTTCCCCTGGGCTACAAAAGACAGATTGTCATTTGAGTGTGTGTGTGTGTGTGTGTGTGTGTTTTTATTTCAAATTAGTTACATAAGAACAGCTCGGAGGCAGCACTCCTCTAACGCTCAGTGTTTACGTGCAGCAAGTGGAAGATATTTACACACACACGACTGAAATTCAGTGCATCAAGAAATGCAGGAGAGTGTGTGTGTGTGTGTGTGTGTGTGTGTGTGTGTGTGTGTGTGTGTGTGTGAGACACAACAATAATACAAGCGTGGCAAAATTGTTCCAGCTCATCAAGTATAACAAGTATGTTATTATAATGTTATTAGCGAACTGTCAATCATACACCAGCTGTGTGTGTGTGTGTGTGTGTGTGTGTGTGTGTGTGTGTGTGCGCTGACCTGGAAGGTGTGGAGCCAGTCTTGCAGGCCGGAGGGGGGCGGGCCCGAGGTGACGCGCCGCCGCTGAGCCGAGTGCCCATTGGCCAGCCGCAGGTCGCCGAACGTGGTTGGCGTGGTGACCTGGACCAGACTGGCAGGACTGGGGAGAGAGCAACAGGGGTGTTAGCAAGTTAGCATCGTTAGCATCTGCAGGTCCAAGGTACCCGCCTGAATATGAAAACTTTGCTTCTTTTGGGGGAATTTCCGTGTCTCAAAGTCTCAAATCTGCCAAATTTTGCTTTGAATGTCAGACAATTACAGCTTAAAAAAACACTTCCCTTTGTTTTTGGTCTGGGTCAAAATCTATTGAGAACCTAAACTTAAATACGGGCCAGATCTAAATCTGAAAAGGGGCCGCATTTGGCCCGCGGGCCACGGGTTTGACACGTGTTCTCGGTGGTTGGTTTGCGTTACCTGAGGTATCCGTTGCCTTTGCAGTGCTTCTTCCCTGAAGGGAACGGCCGGCCGTCCGGACCGTGGTCCAGCTTCCTCTTCATCTGGTGGGAAAAGAAAGGATGATGAATATGGCCGTTCACACTCGTTATCTGAAGCGTTTTTAATTAAAAAAATGCAATTTCCCCCATTCATGTTGTCTCTTTGTGGGATTTTGTCTCTTTGTAGACTTTTTTTGGTCATTGTTGTTTTTCTTTGGGGTAGTTTTGGTTCTCGGTGGTCATTTGGCATCTTTTGTAGTCGATTTTCATCACTTTTTAACACCATTTTAGACTTTTATTATCACCATGTGTGTGTCTGAAACGTTGGAAAAGCTAGAAAAGATAATAAATAAATAAATAAATAAATATATAAAACTCAAAGATTAACCCTCGTGTTGTCTTCCTGTCAAAATTGAAAATCAACACTTGTTGACGCTTTTAATCGACATTTTTACATTTTTATCACATTTTTGTCCTTTTTTTCCAACACTTTTGACGCTTTTTTTCAATGTTTGTCACTTTTTCAATGTTTAACACTACGTAACACTAACTTATTAACTTTGATTTCAGTTATTTTTGGAATTTATGGTCAATAAAGCTCATTTATAGGAAATTATACCTAATGTTTGAGTTAGAAAAGCAGAAATTAGGAATTATTGAGACTAAAATTAAAGGAATGGATGTTGATGATAATCACAGACTGGAATATGTCAACTTTTACTCTCAATACTATTTCAAAAACACTTCAATTTGTTTTCAAATGCTA
>JABXJD010000114.1:1787500-1790000 GCA_013375575.1 Percina caprodes
CAGAAGTCGTTAAACCGGCTGAAGCCGAATAAAAAGAAGAATATTAAAATAAATAAAAAAAACATCTTTTGGAAATTGATCTTAATTTCTTAATTAAAAAAATAGGAAAAATCCAACTTTTAAGGACACCAATTATCTTTGTGAATGAATAATGTTTCATAAATAAATAAATGTTAAATAAGTAAATGTTTTTCCTTATAATACAGGAGAAGGTGTATGTGATGATGTGGGGGGGAGGTAACCCTGGTAACCATGGTAACCCTGGGGGGGGGGTGTACTTAGGCCAAGGGAACTTTATCAGGATTCATAGTATCCTGATCCATGTAATAACTGGTCTTTAATAATAAAAACCTTCCTCTATGGGATTTTAACATAAGGGGGTGTATACTTATGCCCCTGTATTTTAACATAGGGGGGTGTATACTTATGCCCCCTGTATTTTAACATAGGGGGTGTATACTTATGCCCCTGTATTTTAACATAGGGGGGTGTATACTTATGCCCCTGTATTTTAACATAGGGGGGTGTATACTTATGCCCCCTGTATTTTAACATAGGGGGGTGTATACTTATGCCCCCTGTATAGAACAGGGGGCATAAGTAAGTTAGTTCGTTCCTTCCTTCCTTCCTTCCTTCCTTCCTTCCTTCCTTCCTTCCTTCCTTCCTTCCTTCCTTCCTTCCTTCCTTCCTACCTACACACTGTTGAATCTGGATTTCTCCCCTGGGAACGATCACAGCTCAGACACACAGCTACTCATTAAAATATACATGAGCACTAAGTCGCTTACATCCCTACATTCTCTCACACACACACACACACACACACACACACACACACACACACACACACACACACACACAGTTGTATATGTAATCTATAAGAAAAATGTTCTTAGATTACAGAGCATGTCTCACTAGATTAGTAACCTAGTTCTTCCAATCTTTCTCACACACACAGACACACAGACACACAGACACACACACACACACACACACACACACACACACACACACACACACACACACACACACACACACACACACACACACAGAGTTTGCTGCATTGCACCGCTGTAAACACAGCAGCTTCTGTGTTTACATCACGTCGGCTCCTCAGCTCTGTAATAAGATCACGTTTTACTTTAAAAATGAGAATGTGTCAGATGTACGGCCACGAACACAGAGAACATACACTGGACAGACTGTCATCACTAACGGGACGTTGTAGAGCGTCCTCTGGTGGACAGACTACGCAACACCATCACTAACAGGACGTTGTAGAGCGCCCTCTGGTGGACAGACTATGCAACGCCATCACTAACGGGACGTTGTAGAGCGCCCTCTGGTGGACAGACTATGCAACGCCATCACTAACGGGACGTTGTAGAGCGTCCTCTGGTGGACAGACTATGCAACGCCATCTCTAACGGGGACGTTGTAGAGCGTCCTCTGGTGGACAGACTATGCAACGCCATCTCTAACGGGGACGTTGTAGAGCGTAATTAAAAAAAATAAAGGCAAATCAGAAAGATGAGCGGAAGATCATCGGACAACCCCACACCCACCGCCATTAACCCTCATGTTGCCCTCATGTTGTCCCCATGTTGTCCCCATGTTGTCCCCATGTTGTCCTCATGTTGTCCTCATGTTGTCCTCATGTTGCCCTCATGTTGCCCTCATGTTGCCCTCATGTTGCCCTCATGTTGTCCCCATGTTGTCCTCATGTTGTCCTCATGTTGTCCTATATCAATGTCCTTTTTAATTCCCCAAAATAACATGATTGATTCCACACAACGCTCTTTGCCAAGTACAAATCTCTAGTTTCATTAATTTTGGGGCGTCTTATTTAATATTATAGCATTTGAAACCAAATTGAAGTGTTTTTGAAATAATATTGAGAGTAAAAGTTGACATATTCCAGTCTGTGGGGGGCAGAGCACTTGCAGACCGAGTCTGAAGGTTTTACTGGCATTCTTCAAGTGTCGTCTTACAACGCCGTAAAGCACTACAGGACGGATACAATGAGGAACAGGTGGTCTGATGTCCCGGCTACACACACGTGCAGGTCTACAGGTCAGTGGAACGCCCACCAATGGGGACGCAGCGCTGTACCGTTGCCATAGCGAGGATGCAGACGGAGACAAAGACAGGTCTGAACTGCTTCCTGTTTCAGTGTCTTTAAAAGGTGCCGCAGGCAGGATTGTGAAGATCCACGACTTAGGAACCCCCCCCCCTTTCTGCTAAAGCCCACAACGGTCTCTTAAGCCCCGCCCCCCACGAGGGAGAATGAATGCGTGTGAATGCGTGCAGCCCCCCCCCCCCCACTGCTCTTCAGGTAGATGGCCAGACAATAAAGAGACTGGACTTTCATTCCTCTGATCTTAACTATTAGTCAAATTAATTCATAATTTCTGCTTTTTTAACTCAAATATTACGTGTAATTCTATATAAATGAGGGTTATCGACCATAAAAAGTAAAATTCTAGTTTTTTGTTTTTTT
>JABXJD010000114.1:1797500-1805000 GCA_013375575.1 Percina caprodes
GTCACTTTTGCAGATGTGTGTTGCTTTTTAAAATACTTTTATTTTCCTAACACAAACTACACAGACGCAACTTTCTCTCCGCTACTTCGCTCTTGCACATGGAGCTTTGTTTGGCGCGCTTCGATGACGTCACACACCTTGTTTACGTTGCCCGCGTTAAAGTGTTGAAAAATCAACACTTTTGTTGACGTTTTTTTTAATCCACATTTTTAAGTTTTTCTTACGTTATTTCCCATTTTTTTCAATGTTTGTCACTTTTTTTGACGTTTAACACTACGTAACACTAACTTATTAACTTTAGTTTTACAGTTATTTTTGGAATTTATGGTCAATAAAGCTCATTTATAGGAAATTATACCTAATGTTTGAGTTAGAAAAGCAGAAATTAGGAATTATTGAGACTAAAATTAAAGGAATGGATGTTGATGATAATCACAGACTGGAATATGTCAACTTTTACTCTCAATACTATTTCAAAAACACTTCAATTTGGTTTCAAATGCTATAAAATTGAATAAGACGCCCCAAAATTAATGAAAGTAGAGATTTGTACTTGGCAAAGAGCGTTGTGTGGAATCAATCATGTTATTTTGGGAAATTAAAAACAACATTGATGTAGGACAACGGGTCAATTTGGTTAAAAAACAATTTTTTTTGTTTATTAACAGGATATTGAAATTATTAATATGTCGTCGTTATTATTTATTATTTTATGAACTCAAACCAAAATAATTATCATGTTTAAGTAAAAAAGATTATAGCTGACAAAATAACCCATTATTTAATTAAATAATTAAATGACGTGACAAAAATTATTACATATACACATAAATCTACATTTACATATATACATATTAAGTGATAAATGAGACGACGTCCTCAAACGTCTCAGAGAGAAGATATCCACATTTAACACGCTGACATCAGAGAATCTTACCTTCTTTTTATTAATGAAAAATGACTCAAACCGATTAATCGATTTGTCAAATTAGTCGGCGATTAATTTAATAGTTGACAACTAATCGATTCGTCTTTGCAGCTCTAATAAATCACATTAAAATGACACCGCTGCCTGTCCCGTCACCTCCAGCTCGGCCTGGCCGACTTGTCGGAGACGATGGCGGCTGCCCCGGCCGCGGCCTCTAGGGGCCCGGACGCGGCGAGGACTCGCCCGATGCTCTGAGCCCCGCCAGCGATAACGAAGACCTGGACAGGTGGAGGTCTGCGGATCTGGAGGCGGCGGGCGCTCCGCCTCTCCAGCGAGCTCGTCCGGGTGAGATGCGAGGACGTGACGCGCGGGGAGGAGGATTTAGAGGAGGAGTCTGAGGCGGGGCGGGGTGAGGGAGGCGGAGGAAGGGGGGTGTGTGTCTGTCTGAAGAGAGAAGAGGCGGTGCTTCGGGCGAAGCCTTGGAGCGAGGATGAGGAGTTGGCTTTGTACAACGGAGCAGCAGGACCGCCACCGCCGCCGAGACCGCCGCCACCTTGAGACAGCAGCCGCAGCGTGGAGCGACAGGTCTTCTCCTCCGGCGGCGGTTTGGGTTGCACCGAGGGTTTTCTGATGGACGGTTTCCTCTGTAAGTCCTGCTGGTTCTGGTCTCGGGCAGAAACCTTCTGGTCTGTTGAGTCCTTGGCGTCCGGCGTCCTCTGGAAGCTGGAGCGGCGGGATGACGGAGCAGTCGACGGACGCTCTCCTCGCCTGCTGTTGAGGGTGAAACTGAGTTATTGTTGTTGTTATTATTATTATTATTATTATTATTATTATTATTATAGGAATTAGAACCAAAACAAGCTGAAAAAATTTATAATTTTACGCTTAAAAGTCCAAACCATAGACTGTAAATATTAATGGACAGAGCATCCGGTTCGGCGAAGTGCTGCAAATGAGGAAGAACCTTAAACCTGGTTTCTATCTGATCTCCAGCAGGGGGAGGCTCCTTAAACCTGGTTTCTATCTGATCTCCAGCAGGGGGAGGCTCCTTAAACCTGGTTTCTATCAGACCTCCAGCAGGGGGGGACTCCTTAAACCTGGTTTCTATCTGATCTCCAGCAGGGGGAGACTCCTTAAACCTGGTTTCTATCAGACCTCCAGTAGGGGGACACTCCTTAAACCTGCTTTCTATCTGACCTCCAGCAGGGGGAGACTCCTTAAACCTGCTTTCTATCTGATCTCCAGCAGGGGGAGACTCCTTAAACCTGGTTTCTATCAGACCTCCAGCAGGGGGGGACTCCTTAAACCTGGTTTCTATCTGATCTCCAGCAGGGGGAGACTCCTTAAACCTGGTTTCTATCAGACCTCCAGCAGGGGGAGACTCCTTAAACCTGGTTTCTATCAGACCTCCAGCAGGGGGAGACTCCTTAAACCTGGTTTCTATCAGACCTCCAGCAGGGGGAGACTCCTTAAACCTGGTTTCTATCTGACCTCCAGCAGGGGGAGACTCCTTAAACCTGGTTTCTATCTGACCTCCAGCAGGGGGAGACTCCTTAAACCTGCTTTCTATCTGACCTCCAGCAGGGGGAGACTCCTTAAACCTGGTTTCTATCAGACCTCCAGCAGGGGGAGACTCCTTAAACCTGGTTTCTATCTGATCTCCAGCAGGGGGAGACTCCTTAAACCTGGTTTCTATCTGATCTCCAGCAGGGGGAGACTCCTTAAACCTGCTTTCTATCTGACCTCCAGCAGGGGGAGACTCCTTAAACCTGGTTTCTATCTGACCTCCAGCAGGGGGAGACTCCTTAAACCTGGTTTCTATCTGACCTCCAGCAGGGGGAGGCTCCTTAAACCTGGTTTCTATCTGATCTCCAGCAGGGGGAGACTCCTTAAACCTGGTTTCTATCAGACCTCCAACAGGGGGAGACTCCTTAAACCTGGTTTCTATCTGACCTCCAGCAGGGGGAGACTCCTTAAACCTGGTTTCTATCAGACCTCCAACAGGGGGACAATAAAATAAAAAACTAATTGAAAATCTTAAACTATTATTAACGACCTTGGGTTGCAGACGGCAGCAGCTGCAGCGCTGGAGGAGCCCCGCGGGAGGCCGGGGGGTTTCTCGGGACGTCTACCCAGAAACGGAGCCCCTCGGCTGGGTCTGGAGATGGGCACGACCCGCCTCATGTCCTGGTACTCGGAGCCGGTGAGGGTTCGGACAGACTTGCATTTGTTAGCGTCGGCGGCGGGTTTCATCCCGGCTTGTCGAGTTTTAGAGGTACGATTGGATGTTTTGGACGAGGATTCTTCCTTTTCATTGGTGGAAGAAACTGCTTCTGTGTTCTCATTGGTCGTGAGACAGGAAGCAGCCGTTTCTGCTTCTGTCGTCTTCCTCCCGCTGATTGGCTGTTTCTGTAGCGTCCTCCGAGAGAGTCGCCCGCCGGGCGCCACATGGGGACGAGGCAGGATGCGACGGTCGCCGCAGCGGGGCACAGGCACCGGTTGGCTGCTGATGGGCACAGACGCTGGCTTCTCATTGGCCGGCTGATGTTCTGAAGACGTGCGAGGCGATGCAGAAGACGCTTGCTGGTTTCCTGCCTGATTGTCGCTCCTACGCCGATCCTGCTTAGTTTGTGTGTGTTTGTGTGTCGTCAGGCAGGAGCTCGCCGCCGCCTCGCACACACCCGCACGCACCAAACCACCACCTTTTCCTCCGGTCCCCGCGTTCGCCGCTGTGTGATGAAGACGACCTCCCGCTCAGAGTCCTTCGTGTTCTGCGCCTCACGTCCGCTCTCTTCTTCCAAATCTGCGATCACCGCGTGCCCCGGGAGATCCACGACGGTGAATGGCGTTGCGGCTGGTCACCGTGGCGACGTCACCAACCCTTTCAGCTCAGGCACCAGCGTGTGTTTCTCTAGAACTACAAACATGGAGCCCGTAGTCGCAAGCGCTGCGCTCCGTTCCATCCAATCCTGATCGGCGTGGTCCAGTCTCCCTTTCGACCCCGACAGATTTTCGGGAAGACCCTCGCCGCCGTTGTTGTTGTTGTGGTCGGACGGCCGGTTGGAATCAGAGGTCACTGTAACACATCAACCAATCACATCACTCCTGTGTCTCTGGTTACACTTATTACTTTTTATTATTTTTTATTATTATTATTTATTCATCATTCTCTATTTCAGAGCTGTTCATACTGTAATATTTATATATATATATATATATATACTTTTTTTTCTTTTTCTTCTGCACTACTTATATTTTATATTTTTATATCAACCTGTCTATTGTTTCTGTTTAGAGGGAGTATATATATATATATATATATATATATATATATATATATTAGTGTGTATATATTATATGTATATGAAAGCGTGTATATATTAGCGTGTATATATTGGGGTGTATGTATTAGCGTGTATGTATTAGCGTGTATATGAAAGTGTGTATATATTAGCGTGTATATATTGGTGTGTATATATTTGCATGTATATATCAGTGTGTATATATTAGCGTGTATATATAGGCGTGTATATATCAGCGTGTATATATCAGCGTGTATATATTAGCGTGTATATATCAGCGTGTATATATCAGCGTGTATATATAAGCGTGTATATATAAGCGTGTATATATAAGCGTGTATTATATTAGTATGTATGTGTAAGCGCATTGTGAGCAATGATGATGCAAAGCTAAATTGCTCGTACCTGGCAAATAAAGCTGATTCTGAACTTTATTTGTGGGATTGAAGGCTTGATTCTGGGCGGCAGCGTCGCTGAGGTAAGTGACGGTTGTACGGTTTGCATTTTGGGTCTTGGGCGGCGAGGAGGAGGTCTGGCCCGCCTGAGGCTGCGTGTTTTGGGGGGAGCTGCGTGTCGTGACCCTTCCCGAGAGTCCTGGACGTCTCCGTTGGGGCGAGGCGGATAGAAAGGCCGCCGTGGCGTCTGTTGGTTCAGGTTTCGCCATCCCCAGGAACGTGCTCAGCTCGCGGTCGGCAGCCATGAATTCTGAGCTGAATGGAGAGTTTCGGGAGCGCGCATGCGGCAGTTTGGGCTCAGGAGCTCCGCCGGCAGCCCGCCGTCGTCTCCGGGCGATGCGGTGGCCGAGCGTGTCCGTCTCGCTGCTGTAGCGCACCGAATGCTCCGCCGACCTGAGACAGAAACACAACAAGCACAATCAGAAACACAATCAGAAATACAAGAAACACAATCACAAACAATCAAAAACACAAGAAACACAATCAGAAACACAATCAGAAACACAATCAGAAACACAATCAGAAACAATCAAAAACACAAGAAACACAATCAGAAACACAATCAGAAACACAATCAGAAACACAATCAGAAACAATCAAAAACACAAGAAACACAAAAAGCACAATCAGGAACACAATCAAAACTACAAGAAACACCATCAGAAACACAATCAGAAACACAAAACACAATCAGAAAAACAAGAAACACCATCAGAAACACACAAAACACAATCAGAACAAGAAACACCATCAGAAACACAATCAAAACTACAAGAAACACAATCAGAAACACAAGAAACACCATCAGAAACACAATCAAAACTACAAGAAACACAATCAGAAACACAATCAGAAACACACAAAACACAATTAGAAACACAAAAACACACGAAACACAATCAGAAACACAAGAAACACAATTAGAAACATAAAAACACAAGAAACACAATCAAAACTACAAGAAACACAATCAAAAACACAAGAAACACAATCAGAAACACAAGAAACACCATCAGAAACACAATCAAATCTACAAGAAACACAATCAGAAACACAAGAAACACCATCAGAAACACAATCAAAACTACAAGAAACACAAAAACACAAGAAACACAATCAAAACTACAAGAAACACAATCAGAAACACAAGAAACACAATCAGAAACACAAGAAACACAATCAGAAACACAAGAAACACCATCAGAAACATAATCAAAACTACAAGAAACACAAACAGAAACACACAAAACACAAGAAACACAATCAGAAAGACAAGAAACACAATTAGAAACACACAAAACACAATTAGAAACATAAAAACACAAGAAACACAATCAAAAACACAAGAAACACAATCAGAAACATAAGAAACACCATCAGAAACACAATCAAAACTACAAGAAACACAATCAGAAACACAAAAACACAAGAAACACCATCAGAAACACAAGAAACACCATCAGAAACACAAAAACACAAGAAACACCATCAGAAACACATCTCTCTCTCTCTCTCTCTATATACATATATGTCTATATATGAGTGTGGTCTAGACCTGTTCTATATGTACAGCGTCCTGAGATAACTGCATTTTCTGGGTATATTTATGTTTTATTATACTCGAACCTCGTCGCCGCCGGCCCACGAGTGTCTCTTCTGCTCCTCCAGCTCCTGCATCCGCCGGCGCCGGGCCGCCTCCTTCACCTCCCGCTCCACGTTCTCCTTCACAGACAAAGAGGGAGCTTATTATTATTATTATTATTATTATTATTATTATTATTATTATTATTTCTAATCTCACTGTTGAAACAGCAGATGGCAGCAAAGGAGTGTTTTTAAACATGCAACATCAGTACCAGAAATAGATGTAATAATATAATAAATATATATATTATATATACTGTGTGTATATATATATATATATATATATATTAGAAATATAATAATATAATGTATTGCCAGGTAAGTAACAGTCTGAGTTATATGGTATATGGTGCATACATAACAACAATTATATAAAATTAAAAAACAGATAAAACACACACACACACACACACACACACACACACACACACACACACACACAGTTACCTTGACAGCGTGAGTGAACTTGAAGCAGAAGATGTTGAAGATGCTGAAGCAGTCGTCCAGTCTGAAGGTGTCTCGGTCTTCGCAGAAGAAGTCGATCAGCTTGCTGCCTTCCTGCCCCAGCTGCTGGCGGCCGCCAGCAGCGCCTCAGAGACGAGGAGGCCACCTGACACAGGAGAGGAGGCGTGAAAACACACAACTACCCGGTCTCTGCGGACCCTAAAGGCCACTTCAGACCAGAACTAGTGGAAAAAGGGTTAGGGCGGTTTGCCACTGCAGGTTTTTCCCAGGGGGAATTGATCCAGCATCGTATCGCGATATTTTCAGTGGCGATACTGTATCAATACACAGACGCCACGTATGGATCTGTTATTATATATTATATGTTATATATGTGTTTCTTTTTAGATAAAACAGATGTTAACGTTTCCTTTTGGGGACGTAATTTGAAATTGGGGATAAATAATAAAATAATAAAACTGCAATATATTGCAGAATATTGCAATATGTTTAAAGTTGCAATTATATCGTATCGTGAGATAAGTATGGTGATGATATCGTATCGGAGGCGTCTGGTGATCCCCCAGTTGTTCCCCTCCCTACCTTGCGCCCGGAGCAGCCAAAACACACTCCCCTGCGTTTCTGCTGCACCATCTAACTATTTATTTATTTAGTTTTTTTTAAAGGTGATTTTTTTGGGGCATTTTTAGGCCTTTATTTGGCAGGA
>JABXJD010000114.1:1810000-1811229 GCA_013375575.1 Percina caprodes
AGTGGTCCCTAATACTGTATCTGAAGTCTCTTTATATAGACCTTAGTGGTCCCTAATACTGTATCTGAAGTCTTTTATATAGACCTTAGTGGTCCCTAATACTGTATCTGAAGTCTCTTTTATATAGACCTTAGTGGTCCCTAATACTGTATCTGAAGTCTCTTTTATATAGACCTTAGTGGTCCCCTAATACTGTATCTGAAGTCTCTTTATATAGACCTTAGTGGTCCCCTAATACTGTATCTGAAGTCTCTTTTATATAGACCTTAGTGGTCCCTAATACTGTATCTGAAGTCTCTTTTATATAGACCTTAGTGGTCCCTAATACTGTATCTGAAGTCTCTTTATATAGACCTTAGTGGTCCCTAATACTGTATCTGAAGTCTCTTTATATAGACCTTAGTGGTCCCTAATACTGTATCTGAAGTCTCTTTATATAGACCTTAGTGGTCCCTAATACTGTATCTGAAGTCTCTTTATATAGACCTTAGTGGTCCCTAATACTGTATCTGAAGTCTCTTTTATATAGACCTTAGTGGTCCCTAATACTGTATCTGAAGTCTCTTTATATAGACCTTAGTGGTCCCTAATACTGTATCTGAAGTCTCTTTATATAGACCTTAGTGGTCCCTAATACTGTATCTGAAGTCTCTTTATATAGACCTTAGTGGTCCCTAATACTGTATCTGAAGTCTCTTTATATAGACCTTAGTGGTCCCTAATACTGTATCTGAAGTCTCTTTATATAGACCTTAGTGGTCCCTAATACTGTATCTGAAGTCTCTTTATATAGACCTTAGTGGTCCCTAATACTGTATCTGAAGTCTCTTTTATATAGACCTTAGTGGTCCCTAATACTGTATCTGAAGTCTCTTTATATAGACCTTAGTGGTCCCTAATACTGTATCTGAAGTCTCTTTTATATAGACCTTAGTGGTCCCCTAATACTGTATCTGAAGTCTCTTTTATATAGACCTTAGTGGTCCCTAATACTGTATCTGAAGTCTCTTTATATAGACCTTAGTGGTCCCCTAATACTGTATCTGAAGTCTCTTTTATATAGACCTTAGTGGTCCCTAATACTGTATCTGAAGTCTTTTTATATAGACCTTAGTGGTCCCTAATACTGTATCTGAAGTCTCTTTATATAGACCTTAGTGGTCCCTAATACTGTATCTGAAGTCTCTTTATATAGACTTAGTGGTCCCCTAATACTGTATCTGAAGTCT
>JABXJD010001327.1:0-15000 GCA_013375575.1 Percina caprodes
AAAATTATTATGATAATATGGAATAAATAGATTAGAGAACTATGTCTCCTATCTGAAGTCTCTTTTATAGACCTTAGTGGTCCCTAATACTGTATCTGAAGTCTCTTTATATAGACCTTAGTGGTCCTCAATACTGTATCTGAAGTCTCTTTATATAGACCTTAGTGGTCCCTAATACTGTATCTGAAGTCTCTTTATATAGACCTTAGTGGTCCTAATACTGTATCTGAAGTCTCTTTATATAGACCTTGTGGTCCCTAATACTGTATCTGAAGTCTCTTTATATAGACCTTAGTGGTCCCTAATACTGTATCTGAAGTCTCTTTATATAGACCTTAGTGGTCCCTAATACTGTATCTGAAGTCTCTTTTATATAGACCTTAGTGGTCCCCTAATACTGTATCTGAAGTCTCTTTATATAGACCTTAGTGGTCCCTAATACTGTATCTGAAGTCTCTTTATATAGACCTTAGTGGTCCCTAATACTGTATCTGAAGTCTCTTTATATAGACCTTAGTGGTCCCTAATACTGTATCTGAAGTCTCTTTATATAGACCTTAGTGGTCCCTAATACTGTATCTGAAGTCTCTTTATATAGACCTTAGTGGTCCCTAATACTGTATCTGAAGTCTCTCTTTATATAGACCTTAGTGGTCCCTAATACTGTATCTGAAGTCTCTTTATATAGACCTTAGTGGTCCCTAATACTGTATCTGAAGTCTCTTTATATAGACCTTATTGGTCCCTAATACTGTATCTGAAGTCTCTTTATATAGACCTTAGTGGTCCCTAATACTGTATCTGAAGTCTCTTTATATAGACCTTAGTGGTCCCCTACTGTATCTGAAGTCTCTATAGACCTTAGTGGTCCCTAATACTGTATCTGAAGTCTCTTTATATAGACCTTAGTGGTCCCCTAATACTGTATCTGAAGTCTCTTTATATAGACCTTAGTGGTCCCTAATACTGTATCTGAAGTCTCTTTATATAGACCTTAGTGGTCCCTAATACTGTATCTGAAGTCTCTTTATATAGACCTTAGTGGTCCCTAATACTGTATCTGAAGTCTCTTTATATAGACCTTAGTGGTCCCTAATACTGTATCTGAAGTCTCTTTATATAGACCTTAGTGGTCCTAATACTGTATCTGAAGTCTCTTTATATAGACCTTAGTGGTCCCTAATACTGTATCTGAAGTCTCTTTATATAGACCTTAGTGGTCCCCTAATACTGTATCTGAAGTCTCTTTATATAGACCTTAGTGGTCCCCTAATACTGTATCTGAAGTCTCTTTATATAGACCTTAGTGGTCCCCTAATACTGTATCTGAAGTCTCTTTATATAGACCTTAGTGGTCCCCTAATACTGTATCTGAAGTCTCTTTATATAGACCTTAGTGGTCCCTAATACTGTATCTGAAGTCTCTTTATATAGACCTTAGTGGTCCCCAATACTGTATCTGAAGTCTCTTTATATAGACCTTAGTGGTCCCTAATACTGTATCTGAAGTCTCTTTATATAGACCTTAGTGGTCCCCAATACTGTATCTGAAGTCTCTTTATATAGACCTTAGTGGTCCCTAATACTGTATCTGAAGTCTCTTTATATAGACCTTAGTGGTCCCTAATACTGTATCTGAAGTCTCTTTATATAGACCTTAGTGGTCCCTAATACTGTATCTGAAGTCTCTTTATATAGACCTTAGTGGTCCCTAATACTGTATCTGAAGTCTCTTTATATAGACCTTAGTGGTCCCCTAATACTGTATCTGAAGTCTCTTTATATAGACCTTAGTGGTCCCTAATACTGTATCTGAAGTCTCTTTATATAGACCTTAGTGGTCCCTAATACTGTATCTGAAGTCTCTTTATATAGACCTTAGTGGTCCCCAATACTGTATCTGAAGTCTCTTTATATAGACCTTAGTGGTCCCAATACTGTATCTGAAGTCTCTTTATATAGACCTTAGTGGTCCCTAATACTGTATCTGAAGTCTCTTTATATAGACCTTAGTGGTCCCCTAATACTGTATCTGAAGTCTCTTTATATAGACCTTAGTGGTCCCTAATACTGTATCTGAAGTCTCTTTATATAGACCTTAGTGGTCCTAATACTGTATCTGAAGTCTCTTTATATAGACCTTAGTGGTCCCCAATACTGTATCTGAAGTCTCTTTTATATAGACCTTAGTGGTCCCTAATACTGTATCTGAAGTCTCTTTATATAGACCTTAGTGGTCCCTAATACTGTATCTGAAGTCTCTTTATATAGACCTTAGTGGTCCCCTAATACTGTATCTGAAGTCTCTTTATATAGACCTTAGTGGTCCTAATACTGTATCTGAAGTCTCTTTATATAGACCTTAGTGGTCCCCTAATACTGTATCTGAAGTCTCTTTATATAGACTTAGTGGTCCCTAATACTGTATCTGAAGTCTCTTTATATAGACCTTAGTGGTCCCCTAATACTGTATCTGAAGTCTCTTTATATAGACCTTAGTCCCTAATACTGTATCTGAAGTCTCTTTATATAGACCTTAGTGGTCCCTAATACTGTATCTGAAGTCTCTTTATATAGACCTTAGTGGTCCCCTAATACTGTATCTGAAGTCTCTTTATATAGACCTTAGTGGTCCCCAATACTGTATCTGAAGTCTCTTATATAGACCTAAGTGGTCCCTAATACTGTATCTGAAGTCTCTTTTATATAGACCTTAGTGGTCCCCTACTGTATCTGAAGTCACTTTATATAGACCTTAGTGGTCCCCTAATACTGTATCTGAAGTCACTTTATATAGACCTTAGTGGTCCCTAATACTGTATCTGAAGTCACTTTATACAGACCTAGTGGTCCCCTAATACTGTATCTGAAGTCTCTTTATATAGACCTTAGTGGTCCCCTAATACTGTATCTGAAGTCTCTTTATATAGACCTAAGTGGTCCCTAATACTGTATCTGAAGTCTCTTTATATAGACCTTAGTGGTCCCCTAATACTGTATCTGAAGTCTCTTTTATATAGACCTTAGTGGTCCCCTAATACTGTATCTGAAGTCTCTTTATATAGACATAGTGGTCCCTAATACTGTATCTGAAGTCTCTTTATATAGACCTTAGTGGTCCCCTAATACTGTATCTGAAGTCTCTTTATGTAGACCTTAGTGGTCCCCTAATACTGTATCTGAAGTCTCTTTATATAGACCTTAGTGGTCCCCTAATACTGTATCTGAAGTCTCTTTATATAGACACAGTGGTCCCTAATACTGTATCTGAAGTCTCTTTATATAGACCTTAGTGGTCCCTAATACTGTATCTGAAGTCTCTTTATATAGACCTTAGTGGTCCCTAATACTGTATCTGAAGTCTCTTTATATAGACCTTAGTGGTCCATAATACTGTATCTGAAGTCTCTTTATATAGACCTTAGTGGTCCCTAATACTGTATCTGAAGTCTCTTTATATAGACCTTAGTGGTCCCTAGAACTGTATCTGAAGTCTCTTTATATAGACCTTAGTGGTCCCTAATACTGTATCTGAAGTCTCTTTATATAGACCTTAGTGGTCCCTAATACTGTATCTGAAGTCTCTTTATATAGACCTTAGTGGTCCCCTAATACTGTATCTGAAGTCTCTTTATATAGACCTTAGTGGTCCCTAATACTGTATCTGAAGTCTCTTTATATAGACCTTAGTGGTCCCTAATACTGTATCTGAAGTCTCTTTATATAGACCTTAGTGGTCCCTAATACTGTATCTGAAGTCTCTTTATATAGACCTTAGTGGTCCCTAATACTGTATCTGAAGTCTCTTTATATAGACCTTAGTGGTCCCTAATACTGTATCTGAAGTCTCTTTATATAGACCTTAGTGGTCCCCTACTGTATCTGAAGTCTCTTTATATAGACCTTAGTGGTCCCCTAATACTGTATCTGAAGTCTCTTTATATAGACCTAAGTGGTCCCCTAATACTGTATCTAAAGTCTCTTTATATAGACCTTAGTGGTCCCTAATACTGTATCTAAAGTCTCTTTATATAGACCTTAGTGGTCCCCTAATACTGTATCTGAAGTCTTTATATAGACCTTAGTGGTCCCAATACTGTATCTGAAGTCTTTTATATAGACCTTAGTTGTCCCTAATACTGTATCTGAAGTCTCTTTATATAGACCTTAGTGGTCCCTAATACTGTATCTGAAGTCTCTATACAGACCTTAGTGGTCCCTAATACTGTATCTGAAGTCTCTTTATATAGACCTTAGTGGTCCCTAATACTGTATCTGAAGTCTCTTTATATAGACCTTAGTGGTCCCTAATACTGTATCTGAAGTCTCTTTATATAGACCTTAGTGGTCCCTAATACTGTATCTGAAGTCTTTATATAGACCTTAGTGGTCCCTAATACTGTATCTGAAGTCTCTTTATATAGACCTTAGTGGTCCCCTAATACTGTATCTGAAGTCTCTTTATATAGACCTTAGTGGTCCCCAATACTGTATCTGAAGTCTCTTTATATAGACCTTAGTGGTCCCTAATACTGTATCTGAAGTCTCTTTATATAGACCTTAGTGGTCCCCTAATACTGTATCTGAAGTCTCTTTATATAGACCTCAGTGGCCCTAATACTGTATCTGAAGTCTCTTTATATAGACCTTAGTGGTCCCCTAATACTGTATCTGAAGTCTCTTTATATAGACCTTAGTGGTCCCTACTGTATCTGAAGTCTCTTTATATAGACCTTAGTGGTCCCCTAATACTGTATCTGAAGTCTCTTTATATAGACCTTAGTGGTCCCTAATACTGTATCTGAAGTCTCTTTATATAGACCTTAGTGGTCCCTAATACTGTATCTGAAGTCTCTTTATATAGACCTTAGTGGTCCCCTACTGTATCTGAAGTCTCTATAGACCTTAGTGGTCCCCTAATACTGTATCTGAAGTCTCTTTATATAGACCTTAGTGGTCCCTAATACTGTATCTAAAGTCTCTTTATATAGACCTTAGTGGTCCCCATACTGTATCTAAAGTCTCTTTATATAGACCTTAGTGGTCCCTAATACTGTATCTGAAGTCTCTATATAGACCTTAGTGGTCCCTAATACTGTATCTGAAGTCTCTTTATATAGACCTTAGTGGTCCCCTACTGTATCTGAAGTCTCTTTATATAGACCTTAGTGGTCCCCTAATACTGTATCTGAAGTCTCTTTATATAGACCTTAGTGGTCCCTAATACTGTATCTGAAGTCTCTTTATATAGACCTTAGTGGTCCCTAATACTGTATCTGAAGTCTCTTTTATATAGACCTTAGTGGTCCCCTAATACTGTATCTGAAGTCTCTTTATATAGACATAGTGGTCCCTAATACTGTATCTGAAGTCTCTTTATATAGACCTTAGTGGTCCCCTAATACTGTATCTGAAGTCTCTTTATATAGACCTTAGTGGTCCCCTAATACTGTATCTGAAGTCTCTTTATATAGACCTTAGTGGTCCCTAATACTGTATCTGAAGTCTCTTTATATAGACTTAGTGGTCCCTAATACTGTATCTGAAGTCTCTTTATATAGACCTTAGTGGTCCCCTAATACTGTATCTGAAGTCTCTTTATATAGACCTTAGTGGTCCCTAATACTGTATCTGAAGTCTCTTTATATAGACCTTAGTGGTCCCTAATACTTTATCTGAAGTCTCTTTATATAGACCTTAGTGGTCCTCAATACTGTATCTGAAGTCTCTTTATATAGACCTTAGTGGTCCCTAATACTGTATCTGAAGTCTTTATATAGACCTTAGTGATCCTAATACTGTATCTGAAGTCTCTTTATATAGACCTTAGTGGTCCCTAAACTGTATCTGAAGTCTCTTTTATATAGACCTTAGTGGTCCTAATACTGTATCTGAAGTCTCTTTATATAGACTTAGTGGTCCCTAATACTGTATCTGAAGTCTCTTTATATAGACCTTAGTGGTCCCCTAATACTGTATCTGAAGTCTCTTTATATAGACCTTAGTGGTCCCTAATACTGGATCTGAAGTCTCTTTATATAGACCTTAGTGGTCCCCTAATACTGTATCTGAAGTCTCTTTATATAGACCTTAGTGGTCCCTAATACTGTATCTGAAGTCTCTTTATATAGACCTTAGTGGTCCCCTAATACTGTATCTGAAGTCTCTTTATATAGACCTTAGTGGTCCTCAATACTGTATCTGAAGTCTCTTTATATAGACACAGTGGTCCCTAATACTGTATCTGAAGTCTCTTTATATAGACCTTAGTGGTCCCTAATACTGTATCTGAAGTCTTTATATAGACCTTAGTGGTCCCTAATACTGTATCTGAAGTCTCTTTATATAGACCTTAGTGGTCCCCTAATACTGTATCTGAAGTCTCTATATAGACCTTAGTGGTCCCTAATACTGTATCTGAAGTCTCTTATATAGACCTTAGTGGTCCCTAATACTGTATCTGAAGTCTCTTCATATAGACCTTAGTGGTCCCCTAATAGTCTCGCCTTCCTCGGGACCCTCTCGCCTGCCTCGGGACCTCGTCTCTCCTCGACCCTCTCTCTGCCTCGGGACCTCTCGTCTCCTCGACCTCTCGTCCCCCGACCCTCTCGCTCCCCTCGACCTCGTCTCTGACCTTCTCGTTTCCCCGGGACCCTCTCGCCCCTCGGACCTCTCGCTCCCTGACCTTCTCGTCTCCCTGGGACCCCTGTCCCCCTGACCCTGAAGTCTCTGACCTCTCCACTGTGGACCCTCTCGTCTCCTCTGTGGACCCTCTCGTCTCCCGGGACCCTCTGTCTCCCCGACCCTCTCGCCTCCCGGGACCCTCTCCCCCTCAGGACTCATTCAGGGTTTTAAAAACTATTCTGAAATACCATTTTCGTCCATAATCTATTACCAGATACTCTTTGTCTCCATGTCCACCAGCTGAGATAACATCTGTGTTCAGGGACCATCCGTCCTACTGGGACACTATTAAGATGGAGGTGGGGTCGTTTGTTGTCATCAGGTTATAATTCATGTTAAAATCACTAGAAACATCATAAGGGTCAAATCCAGAATAATGTTCTGAGTCAGGAAGACAAGTTCATCTCAGGAAATAAGGTCAGGTGCTGGTTTCAGGGAGAAAACCTGGATCTGGGACCAGTTTTCTTCTTGGAAACACATGAAATGGATCAATTTGACCTGAATATAATACGAGGGTTAAATAAAAAATACAAATTCTGACGTGTGTTTTCATCACATTTTCCTAAATAATCACACAAAATATGTTACTAAATTAAAAGATAATATAATAATAATAATAATAATAATAATAATAATAATAGTAATAATAATATAATAATAATAATAATAATAATAATAATAATAATAATAAATGCAGAAACAAACGACATATTTCTGATATTTTGAGTTGCAATAGAAATGATGACGTGATGTTTTTCCCCTGAGAGATCGCGGCAGATAGTCCAGGACAGGAAGTGGAGCACAGAAACAAAATAAAACATCTGGTTGATTTTCAAAATAAAATACCCCGTGCTCACGGCGGATCATATCTCCCTGCACGACCTGGAGACGTCATAACGGGCGGAGACGGCCTGAAGTCAGCAGGTCGGAGGTTTTGTAGTTCTGTTCATAGAAACTACATCCTGTTATATCGCACGATCACACGTGAATTCGCGAGATCTCGTGGGTCTTCGAGACTTCAGCTGTCAGGGTGTAGACGGACGACGGAGCACAGAGCCGACCCCAGTTGGTGGAGATCAGGGTCAGCTTTCTGCTGCAGAAAAATTAACACTCTAGCTGTTCTAGTTCTAGCTCCGCTGTGTCTTTTCTAATATTTGTATAACTAGTTATGACTAATTATCAAAATCTTATTGTGAAAATGTTGCCTGAAAGCACCAATTGCCATTGTTTAGAGGTGTATTGGGTCAAGAATATGTGTGTGTGTGTGTGTGTGTGTGTGTGTGTGTGTGTGTGTGTGTGTGTGTGTGTGTGTGTGTGTGTGTGTGTGTTGACGGGGATTAGCGAGCAGAAAATCTGAGCTTTCTCAGCTGTTTTTCATAGTGTAATGTCAGCATGTTGTATTTGTTCCCAGCGTGATTTGAAAGCTCTCTAATCCGTCCACAAACACCACATGCATGGCTGAGCGGGGGTGACGCAGCGAAGAGGAGACGGCAGTCTGTCAGGGACAGGAATTCCTATGCCAGGAAGCCACAGCAGTGTGTGTGTGTGTGTGTGTGTGTGTGTGTGTGTGTGTGTGTGTGTGTGTGTGTGTGTGTGTGTGTGTGTGTGTGTGTGTGTGTGTGTGTGTGACAGTGGGGTTTGTGGGAAAAGAACAGACACCTGTCCCAGTGTGTCTGGTTTCCAGAGCTGGAGGGGAAGTATTAATCAATCACTGCAGCTCCCAGCTGAGCCCCCAATGCTTCTGAGGGGCCGAGATACCGATGTGGAGGTACACTGGACAGCTTCCATTACTCTGTGTGTGTGTGTGTGTGTGTGTGTGTGTGTGTGTGTGTGTGTGTGTGTGTGTGTGTGTGAGAAAGCAAGACACAAAGAAGCACAAAAGGATTTTGTCTTGTCTTTTTTTTCCTCAACAATCTCATTAAAATGACAAAGACTGTGTGTTTGTGTTCTTGTTTAACTATACTCGTGGGTCCACAAACCAGGAGTCCAGTATACTTGTTGGGTCCCGACAGCTTTGTGGGGCCAAAAAGGGCTGTTTGAGGTTAAGACCTGGTTTTAGGATTAGGTTAGAATGAGGTTAAGGTTATGGTGAGGGTTAGGTATTTAGTTGTGATGGTTAAGGGTTAGGGAATGCATTGTGTCAGTGATGGGTCCCCACAAAGATAGTGTCATGTGTGTGTGTGTGTGTGTGTGTGTGTGTGTGTGTGTGTGTGTGTGTCTGTGTGTGTGTGTGTGTGTGTGGCAGGTGTCCAAAGAAGCTGCCAGCATGCACGGTCTGGTTTATTCAGTATCTGTGCCTCTCTGGAGTCCGATTGAATGTATTTGTGAGTCCTGGCTGAGCAGAGCCGCCGCGTCGCTAAATCATCCCCGAAGCACTTTTATGGCTCTGTAATGAAAACTGGAGTCATGTTCACTAACAACACCAATCGGAAAGTCTGGCCAAAATCTGTGTGTGTGTGTGTGTGTGTGTGTGTGTGTGTGTGTGTGTGTGTGTGTAGAGGGAAATAAATGATGCTTCCAGAATATAGAAGTTAGTGCCAGGACTGTCTGTCTTTACTACATGTTCCTTGTTACTGTAAACAGACGTTTTGGCCGTCAGGTGTTTTCTGAGTACTCTGAAGGGGTTTTATGGTTTGCTCTAGTCCCAATCAATGGAGGAGTGTGTTAACGTGGGGTGTGTCCCCCTTTGCAGTGGGATTAGACCCAGGTCTCCCACACCAAAGCCATGTGTCATATCCACAGCACCATCACCCCCCTCCTTATCTTCCTCCTTCTCCGTGCAGCTGCTGCTCTCCTTGGTGCGGTCTACTCTAGAGGGTGACAGGTTTTCAGGACTCCTGGGGGTCACAGTATTCCAGCGGGAGTCCCGCGGTACGGGGGTTCATTTCACCGTTGGTAACGGGACAGGGACGGATAGAGCCGGGAAATCAACGGGAGCACGAAGGAGAAAGGTGATAAATACGTTAGGAATTACATAATGACATCACCTAGACCTGCAGGTAGTACACGTTACCTAGACCTGCAGGTAGAACATGTTACCTAGACCTGCAGGTAGAACATGTTACCTAGACCTGCAGGTAGAACATGTTACCTAGGTTACAGGTAATACATGTTACCTAGACCTGCAGGTAGAACATGTTACCTAGACCTGCAGGTAGAACATGTTACCTAGACCTGCAGGTAGTACACGTTACCTAGACCTGCAGGTAGAACATGTTACCTAGACCTGCAGGTAGAACATGTTACCTAGACCTGCAGGTAGAACATGTTACCTAGACCTGCAGGTACTACATGTTACCTAGACCTGCAGGTAGAACATGTTACCTAGACCTGCAGGTACTACATGTTACCTAGGTTACAGGTACTACATGTTACCTAGACCTGCAGGTAGAACATGTTACCTAGGTTACAGGTACTCCATGTTACCTAGGTTACAGGTACTACATGTTACCTAGGTTACAGGTACTACATGTTACCTAGGTTACATGTTACCTAGGTTACAGGTACTACATGTTACCTAGGTTACAGGTACTACATGTTCCTGTGCGCCACTGTCTGTTGTGTCTAGTGTGACAGTGTGTCCAGCCTGACCACCACGGCGGATACCCCATAATGTCTTTTTTAGGACACTTTCGACATTCCACGTCTTTGGCTGGACAGCCTTTCCATCCATGTTTGCGTCCTTTTCCACATCGGCCACACTCCTTCTCACTATGAGCGTCTGATCTTCGGCCTTTCTTTATCTTCTGTCCTATGTGGTGGAACTTTTTTCTTTTTTTCATGTGTGTTTTAATGGCGTCCACATTCATTTTGGGATCTCCTCCACTGTATTGTTGTGCAGGATTGTCTGCTGTCTCTTAATAGTCTCACTTTGTCTCCCTTTTTGTATGTCCTTAGCTAGTTAATCCTGAGTCCATTTGTAGCTGTTCTGACAGCCTCCTGTCCTTTATTCCAACCACAGTTCTGTCCCTTATGAGTTCTTCTTGAAGAAGCCCAAAGCTGCAGTGATCTGCTAACGTGTGCACGGATGTAATGAACGTAGAGAGTAGAGACGTCATTGCTTGAAGCTGAACACAAGCCGATGCATCCTCGGCACAATGGCTCCATTATTACAGACAGGTGTTTTGTTTTCCCTCTTTGAGTTGGGAGTACATCCTCCACTTATTACACAAATCCCCGTCACATTACCCTGAGAGCTGATCGACTGGAGGGCCCAATTACTTGACTTCTCTGAGTGATAGCTCCGACCGAGAGTCATTACAACCAGCTCGCTTTCAGATTGTGCTTTCAATCTGCTTTTCAAAGAAGCATCCCCAGGCTCGGGCTCGGTATCAATACATCGACTCCCGGCGGCCCGGGAGTCCCAGATGAAGCAGGCACTCAGTGAATTGGCAAGAAGGCAATAAACTGTCTGTGAGGCTTGTTGTGGGGGCTGGATGGGTGGGGGGTGACAGCAACAGTACGAGCCTTAGAGATGCACCTACACATTCAGTGGGTTATACGTAGAAAAGGTCAATCAGTAAAGTTATGTTTCATATCATCAGACAGGAAGAAAAACAGTGATGGTTTTGGTTCATTGGACAGAATGTGTACATATATATATATATTATTATATACATTATATTTTATATGTATATATATATATATATATATATATATATATATATATATATATATATATATATATATATATATATATAATGTGCGTATGTAATGCTGTTGCATTTACAGCATTGTTAATTAATGTACACTGTCCTTGTTGGACAAATTAACCCTCGTGTTGTCCTTGGGTTAAATTGACCCGTTTCAAAGTGTTTCATAATAAATGTTTCAGAAATATGGATTTCTTTTTTAATGGTTTCAAACCAGTATGGGGACCAAACTCTGACATCTACCATCTGAGATCCACTCAACGTCCTCTGATCTCAACTATTAGTCACAATAATTCATCATTTCTGCCTTTTTAACTAAAAACGACGTAGAACTTGATATAAATGAGGTTTGTTGACCATGAATTCCAAGAATAAGAATAATTAAACCTGTTATTAAACCAGCTCAGGGTTTAAAGAAGGCACCAAAAGCTGGAAAAAGGGAGAAATACATCAGAAAAAGGACAAAAAACATTGTTGACGTGGATGGACCATGATTAACAGGAAGACAACACGAGGGTTAATAACTTAAAGATTATGTTTCTATTGGCCGTAGTAGTTCTGACGAGAGCAAAGCAGGAAGTAAGGAGAGGAAGTAGAACCCCAACGGCTGCCGATTGGTATCCACCAGGTCGGATCTGTTGCAGAACGGCTGCCGATCGGGATCCACCAGGTCTGGATCTGTTGCGAACGGCTGCGATCGGGATCCACCAGGTCCGGATCTGTTGCGGAACGGCTGCCGATCGGTATCCACCAGGTCCGATCTGTTGCAGAACGGCTGCCGATCGGGATCCACCAGGTCTGGATCTGTTGCGGAACGGCTGCCATCGGGATCCACCAGGTCCGGATCTGTTGCGAACGGCTGCCGATCGGGATCCACCTGGTCCGATCTGTTGCGGAACGGCTGCCGATCGGTATCCACCAGGTCCGGATCTGTTGCAGAACGGCTGCCGATCGGGATCCACCAGGTCCGGATCTGTTGCAGAACGGCTGCCGATCGGGATCCACCAGGTCCGGATCTGTTGCAGAACGGCTGCCCATCGGGATCCACCAGGTCCGGATCTGTTGCAGAACGGCTGCCGATCGGGATCCACCAGGTCTGGATCTGTTGCGAACGGCTGCCGATCGGGATCCACCAGGTCCGGATCTGTTGCGGAAGCGGCTGCCGATCGGGATCCACCTGGTCCGATCTGTTGCGGACGGCTGCCGATCGGTATCCACCAGGTCCGGATCTGTTGCAGAACGGCTGCCGATCGGGATCCACCAGGTCCGGATCTGTTGCAGAACGGCTGCCGATCGGGATCCACCAGGTCCGGATCTGTTGCTGAACGGCTGCCGATTGGGATCCACCAGGTCGGATCTGTTACGGGCGGCTGCCGATCGGGATCCACCAGGTCCAGATCTGTTGCGAACGGCTGCCGATCGGGATCCACCAGGTCGGATCTGTTGCGGAACGGCTGCCGATCGGGATCCACCAGGTCCGGATCTGTTGCGGAACGGCTGCCGATCGGGATCCACCAGGTCCGGATCTGTTGCGGAACGGCTGCCGATCGGGATCCACCAGGTCCGGATCTGTTGGGGAACGGATGCGGCCATGACCGACAGCTGAAGTCTCAGGACGACGAGATCTCATGAGATCTCGTGAGTAGAACCACGAAACCACCAACAGCTAGTTTCCATCCAGAGGAGTAGGGGGCAGCTCTGCTGTTTCCACGGTGGAGTCCAGGAGATCTGATCCTTTTTCATCCTTTGTGTTCTTTTCCTTTTCATTTCCCATCATCCTTTGCCTCCTTGTAACTGCATGTCCTTGTGCCCCCGACTCTGTCTCCTTCCTCTCTACACTACTTACCGATGTCCTGATGAATAACAGAGCACGCTTCAGACGAATATATATACAATATATATATATACTATATATATATATATATATATACTATATATATATATGTATATAATGTACTGTATATACTGTATATATGTATATAATGTACTGTATATATGTATACTGTATATATGTATATAATGTACTGTATATATGTATACTGTATATATGTATATAATGTACTGTATATACTGTATATATGTATATGTAGTGTTTTCCTTATCCTTTCCTTTACTCTTTCTCTTTTCCTTTCTCTTCCCCCCTTTATCCCTCCCTCAGGTTACTGCCCCCCCCCCTCCCCCTTTTTTGTCCCTCAATCTTTCTGCTTCATAAGGGCAGGATATGATGTCACTGTGTGATGTCACTGTGTGATGTCACTGTGTGATGTCACTGTGTGATGTCACCATGTTTGCAGGCGGCACCGGTGGAAAGTAACTAAGTACATTTACTCTAGTACTGTACATTAGTACACATGTTGAGGTACCTGTACTGTACTTGAATACACATGTAAGGTACTTGTACTGTTCTTGAGTACACATGTTGAGGTACTTGTACTGTTCTTGAGTACACATGTTGAGGTACTTGTACTGTACTTGAGTATTTTCTCTTCCTGTTACTTTATACATCTACTCCGCTATATTTCAGAGAGAAATATTCTACTTTTTACTCCTTTACATTCACATTCAGCTTTAGTTACTAGTTACATTAGTTACTAGTTACTTTAGTTACCAGTTACTTTAGTCACTAGTTACTTTAGTTACTAGTTACTTTAGTCACTAGTTACTTTAGTCACTAGTAACAGGGAGTTACAGTAGATTGTACACGTGTTCCGTGTATTTCTACCTTGGTTCTGGTCTTCAGGACTTGGTCACATGACCGGTTCTCCCCGTGTTGGTCTGAGAGATGATGTGGTTTCAGCTCCATCATCCTGACTGTGGATGTGAGGATCATCCATGCGCGTCCTCGCGCCGCGTCGCTCTCAGCGTTGCCGGCTCGATTCTTTTGTTAAAGACGTGAAATTAATTTCAAGCCTCAATGAATAGCAACGACTCGTCCAACCAACTGGGACTCTGAGTCTGTGTGTTGTGGAGTCTCCAAGCAGAATAAGGGAGGGATCTGTATCTAACGGGGCGCCTGGCGGATCACTGCCCCTGCCCCCTACCCCCAACCCCTACCCTCTGGCAGAGCAGCAAGCTCCAGACTCGCTAAAACGGAGGATGCTGAGATGGATGTGGTACACCGACTTCACATTCACTGCTGTGAAGTCAGCTTGGTCGTCATGACGATAACATATAAATATATAAAATGACTGGAGCACACTTTGGTAAATGCAGGAAAGAAAGATCTACAAAAAGATGCTAAATTTTCACTGCAGGTTTAATTTTAGGTGGCTGTGGCTCAGTGGTAGAGCGGAAGGTTGGTGGTTCAATCCCTGGCCCTGCAGTCCCATGTCAAAGTGTCCTTGGGCAAGACACTGAACCCCAAGTGGCCCCAATGCTGCCCTACCGGAGTGTAGATGTGTGTGAGTGAGACATCTCATGAGGACAACATGAGGGTAACATGAGGACAACATGAAGACAACATGAGGACAACATGAGGGTAACATGAGGGCAACATGAGGACAACATGAGGACTTCATGAAGACAACATGAGGACAACATGAGGACAACATGAGGGCAACATGAGGACAACATGAGGACTTCATGAAGACAACATGAAGACAACACGAGGACAACATGAGGGCAACATGAGGACAACATGAGGACTTCATGAAGACAACATGAG